>CAUJNA010000475.1:80388-222019 GCA_963377175.1 Effrenium voratum | reverse complement strand
GTGTCGAAATTTGAGCCCACGAACCTGTGCGACATCCGGAGCTGGGACTACACGCTGTTTCCGCCGGGGCACTTTGACATGGTCTGGGCCAGCCCGGTCTGCACGGAGTACAGCCGAGCTCTGACGATGCGCCCTCGACGACTCGTGGAGGGCGACGCGCTGGTGCTCAGAGCCCTCGAGATCATGGAGCATTTCGACCCGCTCATGTGGGTCATAGAGAATCCGGCCACCGGGCTGCTGAAGACCCGCCCGTTCATGGAGCGCCTACCCTGGGTGGACGTCACCTATTGCATGTACGGGACTCCGTACAGGACTGTGGACCAACATGCGCTGGAGACCGAGCCGAGGGCTGTGCAGGAGCGGCAGTCGGTGCGACGCGTGGGAGGACGGGAGGCATCTGAGGGGCGCTCAAGGGGGGCCTCGACTCATGGGGGGTCAGCGTGAGAGGGTCAGGGGGCAGTCGCGCGAGCTGCTTTATAGCATTCCTACGGCGCTGTGCGAGGAGTTTGCGAGCGCGGCCACGGCAGAGCTTGCGGATCGGCAGAGCATCCCGGACTGAAGCGAGGGGCATTTCTTATATGTCATATTTTTTAGGGAGGCTGGTGGCTTGGTAGATGGCTTGGTAGAGTTGTCCACGATTGCGGACGGGCCTGCCTCCACGCGGAACTTTACGCGGAACTCCACGCGGGCAACTCGGAAAAAAAGGGACATGCCTGTTTCCAGTTCCGAACTCTACGCGGGCAGGGCCCGAAAAAATGGGACATGCCTGTTTCCAGTTCCGAACTCTACGCGGGCAGGGCCCGAAAAAATGGGACATGCCTGTTTCCAGTTCCGAACTCTACGCGGGCAAGGCAAGCGAGGGGCATTTCGTATATCATTTTTTTCTTAGCAGGCATGCGCTCCGACGGCGGCCAATAAGCCGCCCCACGTGGCATACCGCCACTGCCCGAAGACTGCGCCTCCGCACTTTGGGTAGGACTTGCAGCTGACGCTGCACCCGTCTACCTCCCGCGTCTCTCAGCAGGAGCGGGTTGCCCCACAGCTGCAGCTCCTCCAAAGTGCGCGCGGCGTCTTCGATCAGCAGCCGCGCGGCGTGCAGGCAGCGCATCAGCGGCTCGCTGCAGGGCTTCTCAGCGCAATCCAGCACCTGCGGAGGCGCGGCCAGGGTCAGCTCCAGGAAATCGCCCTTGGTGTCGAGGTGCCCAAGCGAGGGCTCGGGAGCCAGCCAGTCGAACGTCTGCGCCCAAAGATCGTCTCCAGGATCTCTGGTCATCACGCGGCACCCGTCCTTCGTGATGTAGGACTCCAAAGCGCCGTAGGGGCAGAGGAATCCGAAGTCAAGCCCGCTGACTCGGATGCCACCCGTGTAGGACAGGCTCTTCCTGTCTCTGCGAGGATGCAGCAGCAGCGCTGAGAACAAGCCGCTCAGATCCAGCAGCTCGGAGATGCGCTTCACCGCCTCCAGCGCATCCGGAAGGGCGGCAGGCTGCTTGGCCGCCCACTCCTCCATGGTGACCAGCAGGCCCTCGGTCAATGCGTGCTGCTGCATGGCGACGGCGCAGGCTATGATCGATCCGCTCAAACACTTCGGTCCATGCGAACAAGTAATTCCCTAGATCCGTCTCCACAATCATCCGTCTCGGACCAGGGAATGTTTTTTTTAGATCCGTCTCTCCGCTATGATCCGTCTCGGACCTGGGCATGTTTTTTTATTCTCAGGTGAGGCGCTCACCGGGCTGGAGGCGGAAAGGTCCGTCTCCACATTGATCCGTCTCTCCACATTGATCCGTCTCGGACCAGGGTAATTTCCTACTCTAAGGAGTGGCGCTCACCGGGCTGGAGGCGGAAAGGTCCGTCTCTCCACTTTGCTCCGTCTCGGACCAGGACATATTTTTTTATTCTCAGGTGAGGCGCTCACCAGGCAGGAGGCGGAAAGGTCCGTCTCAACAATGATCCGTCTTGGACCAGGACGCGTTTTTTTAGATCCGTCTCTCCACTATGATCCGTCTCAGACCTGCTGGAGGAGGAAAGGTCCGTCTCAACAATGATCCGTCTCGGACCAGGGTAATTTCCTACTCTAAGGAGTGGCGCTCACCGGGTCTCTCCACATTGATCCGTCTCGGACCAGGGTAATTTCCTACTCTAAGGAGTGGCGCTCACCGGGCTGGAGGCGGCCAGGGTAATTTCCTACTCTAAGGAGTGGCGCTCACCGGGCTGGAGGCGGAAAGGTCCGTCTCTCCACATTGATCCGTCTCGGACCAGGGTAATTTCCTACTCTAAGGAGTGGCGCTCACCTGGCTGGAGGCGGAAAGGTCCGTCTCAACAATGATCCGTCTCGGACCAGGGTAATTTCCTACTCTAAGGAGTGGCGCTCACCGGGCTGGAGGCGGAAAGGTCCGTCTCAACAATGATCCGAGACGGATCAGGACGTGTTTTTTTAGATCCGTCTCTCCACTATGATCCGTCTCGGACCTGGGTAATTTCCTACTCTAAGGAGTGGCGCTCACCGGGCCTCCGTCCGTCTCTCCACATTGATCCGTCTCGGACCAGGGTAATTTCCTACTCTAAGGAGTGGCGCTCGCCAGGCTGGAGGCGGAAAGGTCTCTGCCAATCGACTTTGTGCCGCAAAACAGCTCCAGCAGTCTCGGCATGTTTAACAATCACCACCAGCACAACAAAGCACGCACAGGCAAGGGCGCGGGTCAAGCAGTTTCGCATGCTCGGACCAATCTTTTTTTATCGGAGACAGAAAAGGATGACGAGCCAGGCTAGCATGTGGAAGTTGGGCGAGGTGCGCTCCAATGCTAAGGGTGGCAAATTCTTGTGCCTGGAACCGCTGTTTTGGCAGAGCGAAGCTTCGCTGGAAATCCCATGGGAGCCCAGGGCCTTCTCCGAGGGGCAGCGCCCCAGCGTGAGCTTTGCAACCGATGAGCGCGCGAGGCTCTTCTGGGAGCGGGCCGATCGGGCAGGGCGACCGCCGCGCAGGGGCCGTTGGGCATGGGCAGCGTCATTGCGGCCGGGCACATGGCGTTGAAGTCCAAGTACAAGATCCAGCTGACGGGCTCCTCGGGGTTGTAGTCCTCCTCGCCCAGCTCGGGGTTGTTGGCTTGAGCGAAGGGCTGGAAGATGCAGCTCAGCCCGCCCATGACGGAGGCCCGCACGTCCCTGTAGGCCTGCTCGTCGGTGATGAGGTGAATGGGAGTCTCGCGGGCCGAGTGCCGCAGCGTGGCGTCCCAGGCGGCCCCGGGCAGCGTGACGTAGTGGATGGGGTCGAGCCCCGACTGCGCCCGGAAGGAGTCCCGGTAGCTCTCCATCACGTCCGCCAGGGCCAGGACGTCGGTGTGGAGGTAGCAGTCGTGGAACTAGCGGAAGGTCTCCCACCCCATGACGTTGGCGGTGTTGACGGCCAGCCGGTGGTCCTCTGCGCTCACCGCCTTCCCCGCCAGCACGCTGTCGTAGCAGTGCTGCTCCCACACCGCGGGCATCTCCCACGCCTCGGCGCCGCCGAAGTGCTCGAAGGGCATGGGCAGCTTGCGCAGGATGCAGTCCCACGCCTGCTCCAGGTCGCAGTGCGTCCGCCGCTGTTTGAGAGGCCGTCTTTGGGGCGGAGAGTCCGTCGGCGTGCGCAGCTGCAGCTCGGGGTGAAGCGAGGCCATCAGCGGGAAGAGCTCCGGCAGCTGCTTGTGGTGCAGGCCCTGAGGTCGTCGATCATGCTGGCCAGGCTCGTGGGGAAGACGTTCATGCTGTCCACGAACCTCAGCGGGCCCCAGCTCATCTGCAGGCACTTCTCGCCCGACTTGCAGAGGACTCGGAGGCAGAGGTGGCTGTAGTCGCCCTGCTTGATCGCGGCCTGCAGGGCGCACCAGCCGGTGAGGGGCTTTGGCGCGGTCTTGGCCTTGGGCTTTGGCGCGGCCTTGGGCATGGGCCTCTCGGGCTCGCTGCCTTCTGCCTCGCTCTCGCTGCCCTCGTTGTCGCTGTCCTCGCCGAGCTCTTCGCGCGGCGCCCTGCTGACGGGAGAGCCCATCGTGGCGATGTAGCGCAGCAGTAAGTGGAAGTCGTAGCCGCCCCCGTTGTGAAAGACCACTGGGATGGTCTTGGGCGTCTGGGCCGCGATGTTGCAGGAGTGGCACAGCGCCCCGAGATACAGCCCGGTGCCGTGGCAGTGGTGGAGCTTCTTCTCGGCGGTCTCGAAGGACGCGAGGCACTCCCTGCAGTGAGTGGCGGCCCTGTGCTCCAGCTCCTCCCGCCGGGTCATGCTGACGGGCCGAGTTCGGCGTCTCCAGGTGAGGTAGTGGTCGGCCAGCTTGAGAAGGTCGTCCAGCATGGCGCGGACTGCGTGGTACTTGTCGCTGTCCCGCTCGTGGTGCGTGAGCCTCAGCCTCAGCTCCTCGGGCGGCACGTAGCCGCAGCGCCCGACGGCGACGTAGCAGGAAGAAGCCGCGACGGTCTGGCGCGCCGGCTGCTGCTGCGCTACGTGGACCGTCGGGGCGGGCGTGCGGTAGACCTCGAGGTCCGCGTAGCACGTCAGGGGCGCGAGCTCTGCGGAGGCCTTGCCCCTGTAGCGCAGCAGGCTCTTCTCGGGCCCGGGCAGCGGCACTTTCCGAGTGCGCTCGGCCATCTCTCGATAGCACTGGGAGGCGCGGTGCCGCTGCCAGGAGGCCTTCTTGGCGAAGCGGGCCATGCACCTCGGGCACTTGTACTCCGCGCAGCCGGTGGGCGTGGCTCCCAGGGTCAGCCCCTGCCGGCCGGCCAGCGCCTGGAAGTTGTGGATCAGGCTGTAGTGGCCGCTGTGCAGGAGAAGCAGCACGGTGTGCCGGACGACGCCCGTGCCGCTCGGGGCGCGCTGCTGGAGGACGTGGTAGTACTCCAGTCCGTCCGTCCACAGGGTCTGCTGCCACACGAAGACAAAGACCTCCACCCGCCCGGCGTTGCGGAGCTCGAAGGCCTCGATGTCGTCGAAGTTCACGGGGCGGTCCGTCGGCAGGCCAGAGAAGTCCACCCCCGCGTCGGCCAGAGCGGGCTGCCAGCCCGCGGGGCGGCGTCCTCGGCGGGTCATCTCGGGGTAGAAGAAGGAGCCCGAGCAGCTCACGGTCCTTTTCCGCTCGGTCTTGTTGAGCCCTTCGACCCCGAGGCAGTGCGCGAGGACGCACCACATGAAGCAGCGGTGGTCCTCGTTCTGAGGGTTCCAGATGGCCTTCTTCTTGGCAAGGGTCTCGGGCAGCTCCTTCCAGCAGCCTCCCGCCTCGTTGGGCGGCGGGGGCGCGGGCATGTCGGCCAGCTGCTGCGAGGGCGCGGTCAGCAGATACGCCGCCGTGATGCCTACGACGGTCCAGTCGGACTCGGGGAAGCGGGAGCGCTCGAGCGCCACCTCGAACTTCGTCCTGATGGCCGCCATCATGGTTCCGGCGCGGGCCGACGGAGGCGCGGGCCTCACGATCCACGGCGCCAGCCTGAGGAAGTAGTGCGTGAGCTCCACCCTGTCCTCGTCCTCGTCCTCGTCGTTTACGGCCGGGCGCGTCAGCAGGATCTGGAAGCTGACCTTCGCGAGGAAGGGCAGCCGAATCGCCAGCAGGACTTGGAGCCGGTCCACCAGCAGCCGCATGGCGTCGATGGTGAAGACCTGCTGCCCAGGAAGAGGGCGCAGCCGCAGCTCGCGGGTCCAAGCGGCCCCGCGCGGGCGCAGCTCTGTCACAGCGGCCTCGGCGCTAGGAGCGCGCGGCTCCTCCAGAGGCACCGCCCGGACGGCGCTGAGCCCCAGGCGGCCCCAGATGCGGTCAGTCAGCTCGGAGGTCATGGCGCGAATTGGTTTATAATAAAATATTCAGTCGGTCGGACGGGCGCTTCTTTTTTTCTGTAGCGTTCTGTCCTGGCTTCTGTTCTGTCCCGGATCACTCACAGCGAGTCGGTGGCGCTGCCCTGCAGGTTCGGCGCAGTGAGGAGCTCTCTGGAGGCCTCATCCAGCTCCTTGCGCGCCTTCTCAAGCCAAGGCGGCGAGGGTTGCGCTCTTGGCAGCCAGCGAGACCGGCAGCCGCTCAGCGATCTTCTTGCTGACGAGCTGCTCCTCCACCTCGAAGAGCTCCCTCTCGATCTGGGCCAGCGTCGCGACATCGCCGGCGCTGCCTCAGGGCCTCGCGCTTCTCGCGGAGCGCTTCCATCGGCGCCCAGCTCTCCTCCTGGCGCTCCTCGGCCATGGCGGGAGCTGCGCTGCTGCGGGCCGCGCGCTGGTTCAAGCGCTTGCGAAGCTTAAGCTGCAGGTCTTGCGCCCGCTTCAGCATCTCCTTCCAGTTCTGGATGTCGACCTCCACCGCCGGGAACCTGCCAGCGAGCCCATCTGCAATCAGCCGCTCCAGCACGGGCGCTCCCCGAGCGAGCTCATCGTGCAGGCGGCTCACCTCCTCCCGAGAGGCTCCCCGCCTCAGCGCCTCGGCATCAACGGCGGCCTTCAGCACAGGCCTCAGCTGCTCGCGGCGCTCCAGGACGTAGGTGGCCATTCTGAATTTTTTTACTGAGCGAAAAAAAGGCTGCGGCATCGGAAGAAATCACAGCGGGCACTCTCGAGAAGGTGGCTCCACACGCAGATCTGTGACCTCAAGGCTCAACCCGCACATGCCGCTCATCAACCACAAGCTGCGAGCTCTCAGCCTAACGCGCGCGGCGCAGTGAGCCAGCTCGGCGGGGCGGTCCGCAACCGTGCCGCCGGCGTTCCAGAAGCGCGCGTGGGCCGGCAGCTTGGCTTTCAGCATCCAATCGCCGCCGCGCGATTGCCTCACAGAGGGCAGCAGCCGCTGGCGCACAGCCTCGGGCGTGAGCTTTGCGTCGAAGACGCGCTCGGATGCGGCCGCCAGCTGCTCGACCAGATCGGTCTAAGACAACGCAGCGAGGCTGAGCTGGCTGCACGAGACGTGCCTCTCGAGCCTGAACTGGGAGTCCGACGCCGAGGAGGTGAGCTACCTGCTCCTCGTGGACTACGACTTCCCCCCGGAGCTGCACGACCACTTGGACTGGGCTCCCCCCGCGCGCATGAAGGTCGGGAAGGGCCTGTGCGGGCCGCACACCGCGGACATGGCGGAGCGCCTCGGCCTCTCCCCGTCGCCCTGCGAGAAGCTCGTGCCCTTCCTCGGCATGCACGTGGAGGAGGGCGTGGACGGCAAGCGGCTCAAGTTCCTGCGGGACGTGCTGGGCGCCAGGGTCTGGAGGCTGCACAGGGCCTACCGCTTCGCCTGCAGCCCCTTCCTGGCGGGCTTCATGGAGCTCAAGCACAGCGAGCGGAGGCAGCTCAAGATGGCGGGGAGCGTGGTCGCCGAGAAGGTGGTGAAGCTCACCCAGAACGCCATCTTCGGCCGCTGCTGCATGAACCCCGACAAGTTCAGGAACACGAACGCCTACGTGGACCCGGCAAAGTTCGAGCGGGCCGTGGGCAAGAGCTCCGTGACGAACTTCGAGCTCCAGATCAACGACTCGGAGGGGTTCCTGGCCTTCGTGGAGACGCTCAAGACGGACCGCAGCAAGGCCTGCATGAGCGCCCACCCAAGTCGGCGCCCGCACGCTGCAGCTCTCCAAGCTCATGATGGAGAAGGCCTACTACCTCCACATGAGGAGGCTCTTCCCGAAGATGAGGCTGCTCTTCACGGACACCGACTCTGTGATGGTGCAGATCTTCGAGCTGCAGGACCCGCTCCACGCCATGGCCGAGGCGAACCTGAACGGCGCCGCCCTCTTCGACGTGGCCGGCAAGTCCAAGGACCCCGAGAGGGACCTGAGCGCGCTCTCTGCAGCGGCGCGCGCCAAGGCCATCGAGGTGAAGGGCCAGCTGGGCAAGCTCGGCGACGAGACCTTCCCCGCCAGGATCCTGGAGTACGTGGGCCTGCGCTCCAAGATGTACAGCATCCTCACGGTCCAGCCCGACGGCGCGCGCAAGGAGAAGCGCAAGATAAAGGGCGTGCCGAAGAAGGCGGTGACCAACGTCCGGCATCTCGAGTACCGGGAGGTGCTGGAGGAAGGCAGCGAGCGCAGGGCGGCCTTCGCGCAGCTGCGCAGCCGCGCGCACGAGATAGCCGTGGAGACCGTCGAGAAGAAGTCGCTCTCGACCTTCAACGACAAGGTCTACGGCCTCGACGCTCACAACTCGCGGCCGCTGGGGCACTGGCGCAACCTGGAGCAGCTGCGGATGCTGGGCGCTTACGCTCCGCCAGGCTCTGCGCCCTTCGACCTCGTGATGGAGTTCCTCGTGGGGCCCCCGCCTCTGGGCCCGCTCCGACACTGCCGCTGCGGCTGAGCCGCTGCTGGGCGTAGACTGTCGGAACCTGAAAAAAAGAAAGATCCCGAGCTCTCGTTTTCTCGTCTTCTCGCTTTCTCGCTTTCTCGATAATGCTGATTTCGAACCGCCGCAGCTGCTCAAAGAGATGACTTCCTCAGCGGCCTTCCGGTGCGTGCAGGCATGGCTCCTGGAGAAGCCCGCTGCGTGGGCGGACGAGGACGCTCCCTGCATTGCGGCTGCTCTGATGGCCCAGCAGCCTCCCTGCGACATGCTACGCAAGCGGCCCCGCGAGGACGCGCTGCTCGAGGCAGAGCGCTCGCACCAGCGCGCTCGCATCGCGGGCCTCGATGAGGAGCTCCTCGATGAAATGCTGCGCTGTGGGGAGCTGGAGCGCGAGAACAGACATCTTCGTTGGCGGGTGGGCGGCCTCAACGCTATCATCGACAGAGATCGCAAGCGAGCCAGGGAGCGCGTTGAAGAGCTGGAGCGCAGCAACAGAATTCTCCGCCTGCGGGTGGCGCAGCTCGGTGAGATCCTCGCGCAAGCGCACAGATGATGGAAAAAAAGATCCCGAGCTCTCGTTTCGCTTTCTCGATCATTTCGAACCGCCGCAGCTGCTCAAAGAGATGACTTCCTCTGCGGCCTTCCGGTGCGTGCAGGCATGGTTTATGGAGAAGCCCGCCGTGTGGGCGGAGGCGGACGTTGCCAGCCTTGCGGCCGCTCTGATGGTCCAGCGACCTCCCGCGCGGGCTCGCGAGGATGCGCTGCTCCAGGCCGAGCGCCTGTACTACCGGCTCCGCATCGAGTACCTTGAAGAGGATCTCCTCACCGAAGCTGCGCGCAATCAGCGGGATGCTGGAGCGCTGCTACGAACGCAGTGAGCGAGATCTAGCGAGGCTGCGGATGGCGCTGGAGCGGGCTGCTCGGCTTGAGGAAGAGAACAGAAATCTTCGCAGGCGAACGCACTGATGAGCTTGGACTCGCATAAAGAAAAAAAGCCCGCCAAATCCTCGAATGGTCCCACATGCTCGATCAAAAAAAAACCGCCGCAGCTGCTCTAAGCTATCATGACTTCCTCCAAGGCCTTCCGGTGCGTGCAGGCATGGCTCCTGGAGAAGCCCGCCGCGCGGGCGGACGCTCCCTGCCTTGCGGCTGCTCTGACGGCCCAGCGGCCTCCCACCAAGCGGCCTCGCGAGGATGCGCTGCTTAAGGCCGAGCGCTCGCACCAGCGCCGCCGCATCGAGCTCCTCAAGGAGCAGCTGCGCGCCGCGGACTTGGATGCCCGACGCCTCGCGAGAATGCTCGAAGACACCGAGCCCGCAGCGGTAATCGCGGAAGAGGCGGGTCAAATCTTCACGGCTCTTCGCACCCCGGCCACGCGCTCGCAGCGGGCAGAGCTTGCCCTGCGCTGGTTTGAGGCTGGCGTCACATGGCGCGCGCGGTGGGGCGATGACGACGACGAGGGCCCCCAACCCGACGCTGAGGAGCTCATCAGTGAGTGGCAGGCGGAGCTGTCGGAGACGTTGTAGAGACGTAGAGGCACACGTAGAGGCGCAGTCAAAAAGGAGGTGGGAGCCTGGGGCCTCTCTGTAGCCTCCGCTGGCGGGATTGCACCTCCAACCCCCGCGGTTCGGGAGCTGAGTTTTCGGGGACTTTTCGGAGATCCCTGTGCACCACCTTTTCCGGCCACCCCTCCAAGCCAAACCTCGCCACTGCCCCCGCCGGCCCGCTCCGGCTGCTATGCGGCGCAACATGGCCTCCTTGATGGTGCGGATGGTGCGCTCCGCGAAGTAGGCGTGGCCCCTGGTCACCTGCTTCTCGATGTCCCAGAAATCCATCAGCTCCTTGAACTCCCTCTTGAACTCGGAGCCGTCGTCGGAGTACACGTTGGCCGGCACCCCCAGGGCTTGGAAGACCTTCTTCATGCCCGCCGCGGTGGTGCTCGCAAGAGGGTCCTTCAGCGGCTCCGCGGCCACTTTCTTGGTCAGCGCATCGATGGCCACCAGCATGAAGGGGTAGGGCTTGCCGCTGAAGGCCCTCATGTCGGCCAGGTCCACCTGCAGCTGGTTCATGGGCTCCAGAGGCACGAAGCTGTTGTAGCCTCTCTGCGGCCGCCCGGAGGCCGTCCAGAAACGCCTTCACCTCCCCTCTAAAGATGCTGGGGTCGCGCACCTGGGCCTGCAGCATAGCGTCTGCGCTATGCTGCCAAAACCGGTGCGGGGATCCTCGTAGACGGCCTTGATGGTTCGCCTGCGGGCGTCGGCCATGTTTCTTATGGCTTCTTCGGCTTCTTCGGTCCCCGCTGGGCCTGCCAGGCTTCCACCTCGTCCAGCCGGGCCTGGAAGCCCTTGCGCACCCCCCAGAGCACGCTGGTGAGGTGAGAGTAGTCGAGGGTGACCATCTCCGTGCCGTCGCTCCACCTCGCGGTGCCCGTCAGGTTCTTCCACTTCGCTCCTGCGAAGTCGTTTGACGCGAAGCCCAGCCTCAGGTCCTCGTTCATGTCCGGGCGCTTGTACTGCTTGGCCTCCACGGTGTCGAAGAGCTGCTGGAGCTCCGCCACGTCGGCCTCGGCCATCTCCGTCTTCACCCTGCTGTCCGACAAATTCGTGAAGCTCGTGTTGCAGACCACGTTGCCCGTGTTGCCTGCGATCACGAGGCAGCCGGGGTTCCTCTGGTTCGTGGTCAAGGACAGCTGCGTCGAAAGGCTCTTCGTCTGCACCAGCGCCTCATCGTTGATCATGAGCTCGCACTGGTGCGTCCCGCCGTCCCGCTCCAGGAAGACCCTGGCGCTCTGGTTGCCCAGGAGCCGCAGCTCCGGGCCGCTGTCGGAGGCCGCGCTGTTGTTGGAGATCTGCAGCTTGCTCCAGCCCGCCCAGTTCTTCGTCAGGAAGAGCGTCCGAGAAGTCTGAGGTGTTGGTCACGATGAGCGTGTTGGAGGCGAAGAGCTGCGGCGCGGAGACCGTGCCCGAGCTCGTCACGTCGCCGCAGACCACGCTGCCCGTCGACACTCCGCCGCTCGTGGCCGTGAAGGTGCAGTCCAGGCTCTCGCAGTCCAGCGGGCCCGTGGAGGCCGCCCCGGTGATCGTCAGCGTGGCGCCCGTGAGCGCCCCGGTGGCCGCGAAGCTTGCCGCGGTTGCTGCGCCCGAGGCCGTCAATGTCCCCGTGGACACGTCGCCCACCGTGGTGAAGTTCCCGGCGTTGGCCGTGTTGTTGATGGTCAACGTGCTGCCCGTGATTCCGGTGGCTGAGCTCAGCAGGCCCACGCTGGCCGCGCCCGTGATGCTCAGCGAGCTGCCTGACACGGCCCCTGTGGACGACAGCGCGGCCCCGGCGACGGTGCCTGTGGCTGTGAGAGACTGCGCCCGAGGCGTCCACCCCCGTCGTGAACACGTCCGTGCAGTTCACGTCGTTGCAAAGCAGCTGGTCGCAGCCCACGTTGCCCTGCGCGGTGAGCCCGTCCAGCGTGGCCGAGCCCGTGAGGGCCAGCGAGTCCGCCACAGTGCGGCGGGCGGTGCGTTCATCCTGCTAGCCTCCGGTGGTCTCTGCCGCGGCGGGCGGGCTGGCGCCTGTGGGTTTTAAACAACTCACAGCTACACAGCTGCCTCTATTCTGGCGCGTTCATTTGCGTCGCCGCTCGCCGGGACGTGTAATAAAACACCAAGAGTGTTCAGCAATGGCACCTGTGCGCCGGCCTGTGAAGAAATGCCCACACGGGCGGCTGCGGCACCGGTGCCGCGACTGCGGCGGTGCGTCGGTCTGCGAACATCGACTGCCTCGGGTCGTCTTTCTGCGAGCACTGGCGGAGGCGGGCTCGGTGCCGCGACTGCGGCGGGTCGTCGGTCTGCGAGCACGGGCGACAGCGGCACCAGTGTCGCGACTGCGGCGGCGCGTCTATCTGCAAGCACGGGCGAGAGCGGCACCAGTGTCGCGACTGCGGCGGCTCGTCCTTCTGCGGGCATGGGCGGAGGCGGCACCAGTGCAGCGAGTGCGGCGGCACGGCAATCTGTCAGCACATGCGACAGCGGACCCAGTGCCGTGACTGCGGCAATTTTGTGTGTCAGATCCAGGGCTGTCCTCGGCAAGATCTCCCATTCGCCGGAGCGCCGAGCTTGCTGGGACACATGCAGACGGTGCACGGTGACAACCCGCGCGCAGTGACCAAGAGTAAGGAGCTTGAGGTGCACCAAGCACTCCGCGACGCGCTGATCGCCTTTGAGTACCAGCACCACCTGCCCTTCCGCGGCTGCGGGTTGGGGTCGGAGACGGCCCACGCCTTCGCGGACTTTGCCCTGCCGACTCCGTGGGGCTACGTCCTGCTGGAGGTTGACGAGGAGCAGCACAAGGCTTACGACCCCAGCTGCGACGTGCGCAGGGACTTCGACATGGCCGCCAGCGTGGCGCTTGGCAGCGGCCACAAGCTGCTGGTGCTGCGCTACAACCCGGACGCCTTCAAGATCGCCGGCGTGACGCGGCGGACCACCAAGAAGGAGCGCCGCGCACAGCTGATCCGCCTGCTGGGAGAGCTGTTGGCGCGCGAGCCGGAGGCGCCTTTCACCCGCCTCTTTCTCTTCTACGACCGGGCCGCGGAGAACAACGCGCTGCCCTGCGTGGCGGAGCACTGGTCCGAGCCCGTGCGCGCCGTGTCCCGCTGCGCATGATAGTCCCCCAGAGACTAAAAGGCTGGCATGCAACTGAAGTACATGGGAAGCAAATCCTGGCTAGCTCCTCACATGGACCGGCTGCTGGGGGACGTCGCCGTGCTTCACTCTCCCTTCTTCGGCTCTGGAAAGCTGGAGTACTACCTCGCAACCCGGCGTCCGGCCCTGAAGGTGCGCGGCGTCGACGCCTTCGAGCCCGTCACAAACCTGCACCGCTGCTACTTGAGGCAAGACCCGGTCTTCCTGCGCTCCTTGCTGCGCCTGGCGGGGCGCAAAGTAGACAGGCGCTTCTACTTCAGTCACCTCCTGCCGGGCACTCAGAGAGGCCGCGCCGGGCGCCGGGCAGCCTGCTCGTACGTCCTGCTGCGCAACAGCTTCTCGGGAAAGTGGGGCTCCTTCATACAGCAGCGCCCGCTGGGGCTGAGCAGCGTGCGGCGTATGCAGCGGCCACCGCGCAATGTGACCGTGCGATGCCAGGACGCACTGGCCTATCTACGCGCTCTGCCCCGCCAAGCGCCGCGGCATTGTATCTATGCCGATCCTCCCTACATCTTCCCAGGCCGCAGCATGAACTACTATGGCACGAGAAGGCGGGGGCATGACCTGGCCTTCCACTCGGAGCTCCGAGACGCTCTCTTCGCAAGCGGCCTGCCCTTCGTCCTGAGCATAAACGACGTGCCTGAAGCCTGGGAGCTCTACAGCAGGGCCGGCTCCATCACAAGGCTGCGCTCGGGCAAGAACAGCTCCAAGCCAGAGCTGCTGGTGCTGCATCAGGGCAATCCTGCTGTGGCGACAGGATTGAATGAAGCAATCCTGTGCCCACGGCAGGATTGAAGCAGCAATCCTGTGCCTAAACCGCACAAAACGCAGGATTGCCAGGCCGCCAACCAGCAATCGGCCCGCAACCAACAAACATACGAAGGCCCAATACCGACATCGGCCTGGGGGGAGCGAGGGAGGAGGGGGACGCGAAGAAGGGGGGGGAGGGAGAGAGCGGAGCCTGATAAAGCAACAAAGGTCGGATTTCCGGGTCCGACTTCGCTTGCTTTTCCCCTCCCCCCAAACCTTTGGCGCACTTTCGGCCCCAAAGAGAGCGGTGACGAACGGTGGAGGAAAAAAGATGTACGGAAAAAACGGTGACAAAACAATAATCGCAAGTGAGAAAGGCACTGAATATATTTGGGCGCTAAAGCCGCGATTTGGACCGTAATAGAGGACATGGCTCCGGACGCCGTACGAGAAGGGACAGCGAGGGCATAAAGGTTCGATTCCTCCCCGGCACCTTGGCGGGCTGACGTGTTAGAGACCGGTGACTTCGGCGGTGACGAGTTCAGCGGGCTGACGCGTTACGTGGGAGAACCTCGGCAGGCTGACGTGTTACTCGGGAGCACCTCGGCGGGCTGCCGTGTCAGACACTGGCTGACTCTGTGGTGTGCCTCGGCAGGCTGACGTGTTAGAGACCGGTGACTTCGGCGGTGACAAGCTCAGCGGGCTGGAATTCGCAGGTTTTTCGAGGCAGAATACGGATTTCGGAGCATGGCGAACACCTGGAACCGGTTTTCGGAGGAAAACGAGCGAATTTGGAGGCCCGGGCTGCACTTTTGACGCCGGACACGAAAAAACGCACTTTTCGGAGTTCGCCGTTTTCAGCGCTTTTTGCACCAAAAACGGAGTGGTGACAAAGACCGGTGACATCGGAAAAACGTTCAGCGGGTTGAAGAATTTGGCTGTTTTGCAGGGTTTTGGGACCAAAAATCCAAACGAATTAGGGTGCTATAGGCTGCCTTTCCTTACTACTGTATTTCCTTGTTTCCTTGGTATGCGAGAGTGGCCTCGCCTGACAGACCCCGAGCATCTGAAATCGCTCGGGGTAAAAGAGGCATGCTGTAAAAGTGTATTTGAGAAAACCATTCAACAAATCGGATAAGATGGGGATTGCATGTAAATAAATGAATACTTGCCACGCTGAACGTGTGCCAGCCTACACAGCAGTCGTGTAAAACCTTGGCAGTGTGCGCTATGATGTGTGCGACCTATCAGTGTGGATCTGCATGGATCGCTTCGTGCAAAGCGACTTTCACCCACCCCCGTTTGCATTAGAAAAAGGAGAGAGTGCGCTTCTTAGTGCCGGCGGTTAGCAGGTCTGATTGAACGCAGTGTCGTGTGTGTTGGGGGGGGGGTTTGGCTCAAGACCTAAGCCAGTTGTCAAAGCTTGATAACGCTTTAGGAAAGAGCCAACCCCCCCTCCTTGTTTGTGAAATATGCATTTCACAAACACACACGTTTGAGGAAACAATGCTTGAACTCGAAAACTTGAGTGTGCAACATTTGGTTTTGTAGATTGCCGATTGCTTTTTCCCGCCCGCCCACCCCTGCATGTGTGCCATTACTGGCATGAGCAACTGCTCATTCTCTTCCATGCCTTTTTCAAGAAATTGCATGTGGGGATTGCATGAAAATAAATATGTGAATACTTGCCACGCTGAGCGTGTGCCAGCCTACACAGCAGTCGTGTAAAACCTTGGCAGTGTGCACTATGATGTGTGCGACCTGTCAGTGTGGATCTGCATGGATCGCTTCGTGCAAAGCGACTTTCACCTACCCCCGTTTGCAGTAGAAAAAGGAGAGAGTGCGCTTCTTAGTGCCGGCGGTTAGCAGGTCTGATTGAATGCAGTGTCGTGTGTGTTGGGGGGGGGGTTTGGCTCAAGACCTAAGTGGGCTAGAAAGTAGGCAGAGGAAGAAACGCAAGATGCCTGAGAAAGATGGCATTGTCAAAGTGCATGCAACAGGCAAGGTGTATCATACGAGTGCGCTTTGTCAGCACTACAGAGGGGGTAAATCATACCCTAAATGCAGCGTGTGTGCAGAGCATGAAGGCAGCATGTTAGACCACCAGTGAAATCCAGTCATGCCCTGCACACATGTGAGCACCTATGAATATGGTGATCGCAGCATGGAGGCTCTAAGCCATAGCAGGAAAAGACCGCCGCGCTACCGCTTTGCACGTCGCATAGTCTGACACGTGCTTTTGGGTGATGCATCAAAAAGGACATCACAGTACTTTGAAAGTCAAGGTTGCTTTGTGTAACACACTGCAGCAACGGTGGGGTGTTACATATTTCGGTCTGGCACATGACCCTGTACAGACTACATACTCATGCCGGTACCAGCATAATGGTGACATGCATTCACTTGAACAACTTGTGATTCTTTTTGCACCTGCTACATGAGGCTCTATGGATGTGAGAAAGGTGCTGAACTTTTGAGTTTTTGTTTGACACATCCAAAATTGGTTACATGTTGTAAGACTGCCCAGTTTCGAGTTCTCGCCCAGTGTCGGGTGTTCCAGTATCGAGTGCTTGCCCAGTGTTGAGTCTTCCGTGTTGTTACGTGTCGAGTTCCCCATTTGTGCAAGAAAAGAGAAAGGAGTGAATGCTTTCACGAAAACAACAATTTTTCTTCAACCTCCGGCCTCATCCGCTTCGCAATTGATGTGGTTGACCGTTCGTGCTAGCGTATTTGTTCGGTGTTATAACCACCCGCGCAAAACAAATCTGGGTTTATCCCATTATTTTTGTCTGGCTAAATCGTTCGCCTGGCGGCTTGATATGATACATTGACATTCTCGCGCTCTCTCTCTCTCTCTCTCTCTCTCTCTCTCTCTCTCTCTCTCTCTCCATTTGTGACAATAGCTTCGGATAGCTTTCGCTGTTTTGTAAGTAATTTCTGATAGTTCCTGTGCAGCCTGGGGCCTAGCAGATAAACAAACCCACGGAGCCGCCAATATGTTGATGGTATCTCTGGTGTGCTGCTTTGTATTGATATTTGCTGCTTTTCTGTGATGATGTTGATGAAACATGAATGGTGTGTGAAGCTGTGATGGTTTTCATGAACATGCATGAGGTGGTGATGCCTGTTTTATTTCTGATGTTTGTTGCGTGTTCCGTTTTACGATTTTATGAACGAATGATGCAACTATTATTGTACGTTACGTATTCATTGTAATTTTGTTCATCATTTTTGTGCGGGGGCGGGGACTGGTGGTCGGTCAAACATGAACATATTTGGCGATCAAATGATATGTTTGCATAGTGGGCATGGATGATGTTAATTATTTGTTGGAACCGTTGTTTATGTTCATTTTGCGCGTCTCCTGTCCAACTTTGTTCTCTGAGCTTGGCCCAATTTGCGGAACAACAACACAGCAACTGAGTGCAAAAGGACAAGTGTTTGGTAACTTTCGCAGTTTCTTGCAGCACGCCCCGCCAGCATTGTTCCTTGCCAATGGTTCGCTGGTGAGTGGATCATGGAGCATTTGCAGAAGTTCAACGCCGTGCGTGTAGCACGGCAGGCCGAGGGTTGAGCCAAACACAGATCGGCCAGCTCTGCTGCTTGGAGTTGCCGGGGCATATTCTGCTTCATTTCGTGCAGGTTTTCCATATGCAGCCGGGCCATGTTCAGTGTGAGCCCCGATTCTCCCCCATCAGCCCCGACAGGGTTTCTGAACAAGCTGAAGCTCCTTTGGCTCGCCAGGTACTTCCTCACTTACCTGGCTCAGGGCACTGGCCGTGTTGGCCGGGATTACCTGAAGAGCAGACAGCCTGCACGTGGGCCGTCGGGACGTGCAAATTGGATGCAGCAAATTGGTATCGGGGCTTATGAACCCAGGCTCTGCCGCCGCAAAGCTTTCCATGCGAGAGCTGCAGATCTTCAGCAATTTGCTTCCCGAGTTCGGATGCCCAGCAGCATTTGAGGAAAATGGCACGCGCTTAAAGAAGTCAAGTGAGCGGCCAAATCTGTTTGTCCTCGCATATTCTCCGCTGCAGGAAGCTTGCCTTGGGCCTTGAAGCCGGTGCTTGTGACGCTTGTCCAAGTGTTAAGTGTGATTTGTAAGCGGATGCTTGCCAATCCCAGGCTCTTGGTCGAGCGGCGCTCTCCCAAGACGAGACAACAGGTGCTGCTTGGCAAAGACGGCGATTTGATCTTTGAAACGGAGCGCTGGAGTCGGGGTATCCCATAGAGAGCGCTGGAGAAGCTGAGGTTGGCCGCAGCGGCGCTGATTACGGCTGCCGCCTGGCTGGCTGCTGGGGGCGGCCTGCTGATGGCGACAGCGATGGTATCGCTGGGATCTGCCGCAGCTCAGCGCAAAGTACGTTGTAACTTTGTAGCTTCTTGTCTCTCTTCAATTTGTAACTTTGAATTCCGCTTTAGGCTTGACTTTACTCCTTATTTTTTTGTGATTTGGTTCTTTCATATTTGCTAGCCCGTGTTGGAAGGTAGTTGATGGTCTCACAGACGGCCTTATTGCAGCAGAGTCGACAGAAACGTCTGCCGCCAAGCTGCAGCGCTTCGGACTGCATGGGGTTCCCGGCATCGCCGGAAGTTCTGCCTTAAAGTTTCTCTAGAGACGCCGTGAGGTCTCTTTGCCAGTCCGGGCACAGCATCGGGGCTTCTTGGCTTGGCACAGCCCATCCCCCGTCCTTTCCACTCCGCCAGAGGCGCTGTTCGTGGGCATCGCAGCTTGGATCTTTGCCATGCCGCACCGCGACTGCAGGGAGCGAGAGAGAGAGAGAGAGCGAGAGCGAGCGAAAAAACAGAAAGATTAGAAACAGATGGAGCGATCTCGAGCACCGAATATAGAGAGAAGTCTGAAACCCGAGGAGCTACGTGGCTTTGGGCCTGACAGCCGTGGCCTGGGGAGCTGTTGCACCTTTTGCCCTACAAGCTGGCCCTGCCCCTTCTCGAGGCTGAGCGGACTCGAATCTCGACGAATTTCGACGAATCTCAACTCGGTGCTCGGGGCTCGGCTTTGCGAGGCACCTTCGAGATGAGGCCCGAGGTGCTGCTGCTGGCGCTGCTGGGCTTCTTGGTGTGCCTGGTGCCCCCAGCCGTGGCGGGGCAGCACAGTGCCATGAGTCACATGCCTGTGCCCCTTTGGTTCGTGCCGCTTGCCTTTTGCAGATGTGGCAAAGCCAAGGATAGCTTCCTCTATCGCCAGCACGTCCTGGGCATCGCAAGCTTTCAGCAGCCAGTCGTCTCGATTGCTGGCACGGTGGGGTGGTTCGCGTGCACGGCCATGTTCCGCAACCTCTCCGAAAACCGCAGTCCAGAAGGCACACGAGCTGCCAAAACCCGAGATGGGTTTTGTCTTCAAGTTTTTTTCTTTGAGATGCGAAGACTTGCTCAATTCCCGGAAAGCCGGCCAAGGCGCCTTGCGTCTATGTCTGAAGCTTTGGCCGCTGCCCTTGCTCGCAAAGCTGCTGCTGCTGGCACCCAAGCCCTGGGCAATGGCAGCTGCTCTGCTGGAGCCGCTGGGGCTGCGTTTGATTTGTGCGTCTCGAACTGAAGTGCCTTCTGCTCGCTCCAGGAACGCGGCGAGTGAGCGCCTTGGCTGAGCCCTGGTCTGATTTTGCTGCACGTTGGATGCCTGATTGGCTGACGCACCGCTCAGACTTACACTGTTGCAATCTGGACGTGTGGAAGGCTTTGAGAATTTGCATCCGCAGCAACTATGACTTGGTGACAGAAAGACGCGCGATAGTGGATTCCCGCAGTTTTTTGTGCTGCCTTGTCTTGGCAGTCTTCCTTCCTTTCGCTGTTACATTGATGCGTTGCTGCCCGATTCACCCTTGTTCTTCGTTGCAGATAGCATCGCATTGCCATCTCCATAAAGATCTCATTTTTGTGAACAGCCAGTGCTTTGTAAGCAAGGAACTTGCTGTCACTTGCCTTTGACACATTACGGGCCCATGAGCCTCCTGAAATGTGGCGGGAACCGGTGTCCCGACCATCGCTCGCAAGTGGAAACTGCCCTGAAACATGGCATTGGCTCTTTGTCCTTCAACAGCTTTGGCCTTTGTCGGTCTTTATCGTTGCCCCCTGGAATTCTCGTACGCAAACTGGCATTCGCGGATCTAGTCTGTGGGACCAATGACTCGGTGCAAGCCAATGCCTATGGCCTTGCCGTCTGACTGATTCTCTTGTTTATTCATGTTTATTCCCCGCGGGCTCTTTGGTTTGGAGGCCTTGGGCAATCTTCCTTTTGAAAGGTTCGGGAAGGCGCTGACGTTTCTGCCGGTGACGGTGCTGCAGCAGCTGAACAGCCCACCTGGCTGCGAGGCCGCCGCCTTTACGCTGATGCAGAGCGGCGGCACCATGGGCGCCTGGGCTCACAACCCGGCCCCAAACTGAAAGAGATAAGAAACAACTCAGTTAGACTCAGTTTAGTCGAGATGGTTCTTCTCTTTAGCCAATGTTGAGATCGCAGCTTGCCTTGTGAAGTGTTGTGCGAGTGTTTCAGTGCGGGCGATGTTTCTCATCCTTCGGCTCTCCAGCATTCAGGTATGGTTCTGGGCCGCAACATGGAATGGCAGCTGCTGCAGTGGTGCGGTGTGGACACCGCGCTGGGCTTTGGCCTTGGTTCCTTGCATTCCTTGCATTCCGATCCACCGAAAATGAAGTCTGGTCTGTCCCAGGCGCAGCGGGCTTTGCTGGCTACCCCCGCGTAGTGCTGGTGGCTGCTGTGTGGCGCGTGTTGACAGCCCTGGCCGTGCTACCGATACTGAGTTGCCTGAACAAGAAACAGAGCCTTTCTGAATTACTGATCTTTACTGTTGATGCGGTGGCAGTGGTGTGGCTTGGCAATGTCGGCACCATCGGCAACTGTTGGCAAATGTTTGCAGATGTTTGGACCATGTTGGTGCTCGGCTCGCCGTTGCATGAGGCCTGAAGCATTGAAGCGCACCCACGTTTGCAAGCTGGCTTGGTTTGAAGCAGCCGTTTTTTCCCGGCATGTCAGTTAACACATTCATTCATTTCGTTGAAAGTGCCTTACAACATACTTCGCTCACACGCAGAAAAAAAACAACTTCACCACACACACACACACGCATACACATGCAATTACAAGCCTGACATGGCATGCTTCCCGTCCTGAACATTTTCTCGCTCCCTAATGCAATGCAAATCGACTGCGAAACCACCCATCCGAATCGTGGCAAAGAGCTTGCAGGCTTGGAACTCGTTTCTTCGGATCAGATTTTGATTGATTGTTGATTGTGTTTCACTGGCCAGTTCTGCGTCTCGGGTTCTTGACACAGCGTGCCTGTCAGGCGAATGGGCCAGTGTTGCTGGGGCGGACTTCCCGGCCAGCGCTTGGTGCAGGACCAGCTCAAATGCCTTGGGAATGTGTGGGTCGATGCAATCAATGCATTCGGAGGAGAGTTGGGAGAGCTGACAAGCTACTTGCCTTGGCTCTCGTTGAGCTTGGCAGTGGCATTTTCACGGAAGCGAAGGCGTCGCTTTGCCGGGATGCTAAGTGTCAGCCATTCGTGGGTAGGGAAGGCACGTGGGATGCTCTCTGACAGTCTGAGGCCTTCTTGAATAGAGCGGAAGATGTGCTGCGCAACTCAGGCAGCCTGGCTGCATTTCAGGAAGCTTGAGCGACCTGCAAAACGATAAGAGAGAAGCAACGACAGAGCTGTTTTGGGTTGCATGTACTTTGCACACAGCACTCATGGTGAACACACGTGGCTTTCGAGCTGCAGCTGCCAAAGTGTTCTTCGCGTACCTCAGTTGTACTGACCATAAACGCAACTTCGAGTCGGAGCTGCCAAAATGTGCTTTGCATATTACGCTTTATCAAAAGTTATGATTTCTGAGCTGGAAGTGTTCTTCGCAAACTACACTTGTACTGAAAAGCTGTGATTTCTGAGCTGAGCTGTTGAATTGCACTTCGCATATTAGGCGACTGGATCGTTCGACGTGTGTGTGTGTGTGTGTGCGCCATTGGAGACACAACCTACAGTGAACAATATCTCCGCTACACTGGTGAACAGTTGCGACTTTCGAGCCGAAGCTGCCCTACGCTTGCACTGCAAAGTGAGATTTTCAAGGCTGACTTGAACTGCAAGAGCTGGATGCCGCTCCGACGCAAGTAGAAAGAATAACAGGCTTTGGGGGCAGCTAAATTTACACTGTGTTTTGGTATTCAAGGAGCAGCGGCTGGGTGGCCGGCGACAGTGTTCATGAGTAGGCTGTTCACTTGTGTCAGTTTTGAGTGGTACGCTCAGGGTTAGGGGTTCGGCCAGCGGTTCACATCGGCAACCTAACCAACCTAGCCAACCAACCAACCAACCAGCCAAACCAACCAACCAACCAACCAGCCAACCAACCAACCAACAGGCTTTGGGACTTCCTCTTTGTTGGGTTCCGCATATCTTGCAGGTCTACTTGGGCGTCGGCATTTGCAGCTGCGCCCTTTGGAGTGCGGGTTTGGGGCGGAAGTGCGAGGCCGGAAAGTACGACTCCCACGGACTGCGGAACCTTTGGGTTTGCACGTCGCGGAGTGTAGGCATCAACGTGCCAAGCGACCTGACTGCAGCTGCGCTGCGGAGAGCTTTGTGGCAGCACGGGTTATTGATCTTCCGCGGCCAAGATCTGCTGCAAGAGGACGCCGGAATGTGCGCGAAACTGGCGAAGGCAACCGGCCCTCAAAGTCATTCGTGTGGAAGTCGCAGTCGCGTCATGAAAGCATGAGGTTTCGCCCCGAAGGTGCCGGATCGAATCGGCTAGGACTTGCTCCGCCTGGCCCAAGTCTTCGCCGAGGCGCCGCAGCTGGGAGTCTACCACGTGAAGGACCGAGACCCAACGCCGCGAGGCGGGGGAGTCAAGGCATGTTCGGTAAAGGGAGAGAGAGACAGAGAGAGAGAGAGAGAGAGAGAGAAAAAAGGAGCGAAAGAGACACGGTGGGGAATCACACAGAACCTCGAACAGAAGGCAGAGGAGCGAGGTGAAAGTGTCCTGACTGACTCCAAGCAAGGAGCTACCATTCACGCATTTGCAGGCCAAGACTTTTGGCATTCCGACAATTCCTATGCCTGAGCCTGAGTTGGCGATCGCATCGTTACCATGTTGGCTCGGCTTGCGAGGCCGCAGTGCCGGGTGGGCCCACGCTTTTGTACGCTCTAAAGGTGCCCGAGAGCGATCAGGTGCGTAGACACAGCGTGAGATGTGGGACCTGCTCTGCACCAGGGACCGCTGGGCGACACGCTCTTCCTGGATGCTGCGGTAGATCTGCCGCCAGAGCTGCGCAGGCTCTGCGAGAACCGCCGTGCTGGACACAATCTGGCAGCTCGGCATAGTCATCCGACTTGAAGGCTTCCGCTTCAGTCCGCTTCAGTCCGCTTCACTTCCGCTTCACTTCCGCTTGGTTGGCATAGGCGCAGAATGGCGGGCAGCCCCTGCCAGAATTCGTCTCTGGGGACTGGCAAGAGGTGCCTGACGCACTGCAACCGGTGCTGCGGAAGCATCCCATTACTGGCCAAGAGGTGGCCAGCGCCCAAGCCACGTTTCATTTGACGTAATTAGTCCGGGCTAAGTCTGAGACCTTAGGTCTTTGTCAACGAGGCATATGTCCGGAAGATCGAAGGTTTGACGCAGGACCTGTGTCGGCTCTTTCGTTGCAATACAAGGCCTACGGGTTCCAAACAAGCCATGTTGGAGACTTTATGCATTTGGAAGCCCTATTGCAATTTCTTGCCGCTTTCCTCCAGAAGCCTGACATTCTCGCAACCGTGTGCAGGAGCAATCAGTTGAACTGATAGCAGATTTGCAACAGCTCCTGCTGCAGCACTGCTACCGACACAGATGGCAAGAGGAGGACGTGCTGGCTAGAACCTCATTTGGACGTGAGACACTGATGAGTTACTTAGGCCTGTTATGTTGAGGTCTGGGACAACCATCGGCTGCAGCACAAGGCGCTTGCGCTGGCAACAGAAAAGCAGCTAACGGATTCCGTGAATTCATAAAAACATATTGATGCGTAAGCGATGTGTTTTGACATCTACAGTTGTTGCTGTGGTGCACCTTCTAATGGCTGCAAACTATGCAACGCATATATGAGGGAATGAGACAGCGAGGGCCCTCAACACAAATCGCTATTCTTTTCTGCAACTTTCCGAAGGCCACTACCTTGGAGCTTCCGAAGGGCTGTGAGCGCCTGATGTGGCGGGTGCAGACCCGTGGTCCAGGCTTTGGTGAAAATACGAGAGGTGCATTGAGTCATTGAGCGTGCGGCCAGGTAGGCCGTGGCTTGCAGGTACTTGTATCTTGGTTGTTAAGTTGGAACCAGAGGGACTTCGGGGTGATGGAAACCAGCGAACGGTGGTGACACTTGTGAAGTTGCCGAGCTGTGTTCTCACAGGATGGCTTTGTTGGCCCTGGCCTTTGGCTCCAGACACGGGGAAATCAAGACCAGAGAGCCGCGAGACACAAGGCGCTTGGCAGAACTGAGCTTCGAGCATATGGTAGAAAGATATAGACAGATGCAGACAGCTAGCAGTTCACGGCTTCAAGCGAGTTTGCCATCCGGCTGGGGCAACACAGAGCTCCAGGCCTCACATCCCTTCTGCTTGCCGCATGGGCTTCACGCCGCGGTAAGGTCTGGATCCTAGTCGTAAATTTGGCTCGGGGAGGTTAAGCACACCTGACCAAATCTCGAACATTAGGATTCCTTCCTTTGCAGGCAGTCCGACAGTCCTAGCTTGAAACCGCACATCGCTGGAAGGCAGGGGCTCTAGCCCAGCATCCGCCGACCACGGCGTGGCCCAAGAGGCTCTGGCTTCGGCAAGATGGACACGGAAGCCATTGCATTCACACCAGTGGTTGATAGATTTCAAACAGCCTGGCAGAAGCTTATATGCGCCAACAAGACACATTGCACAGTTAACCTGTCAGGCCCACCTATACAGGCCGTGCCGGTGTCACCGCAAGTGTGCCGCTGGAAGCTTATTGAGCTCCAAGCTCAAGTTGCCCCTCAACGCCTAAGGATCCGAGGCCAGGGAGGCCGGGGACTCACTGGGACTCACTGAGACTCACTGGGACTCACTGGGACTGGGATGGGCCAACGGCCCTGTCATGGGGCCAGGCCCAGATTTCCCGCCAGGAGCGGCGCCAAAAGTTGCCGTGGGTGGTGTGGACGGCACCTCAGCTTTTCGGGTTGGAATGGGACAAACGGACGCCGGCCCAGAAAAAAAGTGTTGAAGAACATAGCGGGAGCTTTGTCCACAGTGAAACGCTGAATGCTCTGAGGGCGTGAGCTTGCCGCAGCAGGCTGCGTTCGCCTCGGGAGAGCGAGAAGAGAAGAGGGCCAGGCATGTCATATTTGGCGTCTGGCATGTGTGGCCCAAGGCGCATTCACTGGCCCGGCGGAAGGAGAGTGTACAATGCGCGCCCAGCTGTGTTTCGGGGAAGGGAGGCAGAGCGGTCCTGGCCTCAAACTTAACCTTGGGTACTTCTTCCTGAAAGCGCAATGGTGAATTGAAGCACCTGAAGCATGTTGACCCGGACCTGACATGTGTGATAGGTATTTACATATCAGATTGTGCGTGTTTATAGCATTTGAACATATACACATATGTATATATATATATATATAATGAATGGACCCTGGTTTGGTGAGTTTGACCTGTGTGAGTCCAGTGTGTTAAGCCGGCTTTGCTTTGTTGAGTTTGTGAAAGCTTTGGGGGGTGACAAATGTATATATGTACACATACATACATACATGCATACATATATACATATATACATGCATACATGCATACATGCATGCATGTATACATGCATACATGCATACATGCATGCATACCTGCATGCATGCATGCATGCATGAATATAAATATGTACACATACATACATAGATACATACACACACATACATACATACCTACCTACCTACCTACCTACCTACATACATACATACATACATACATACATACATACATACATACATACATACACACATACATGCATGCATCCATACATATATGTATATATATACATATTTACATGCATGCATGCATGCATGTATACATGCATACATGCATACATGCATGCATACCTGCATGCATGCATGCATGCATGAATATAAATATGTACACATACATACATAGATACATACACACACATACATACATACCTACCTACCTACCTACCTACCTACATACATACATACATACATACATACATACATACATACATACACACATACATGCATGCATCCATACATATATGTATATATATATATACATATTTACATGCATACATGCATACCTGCATGCATATAAGTATGTACATACATACATACATACATACATATATACATAGATACATACATAGATATATACATAGATACATACATAGATACATACATATGTACATACACGCATACATATACATACATATATATATATATATATACATGTTGAGAGTATACATACCTTGGGTACATGTCACGGTAGTACAGCTTGTACATTGCCGTGGCTAGACATGACCAAGGCCTTGAGCCTATACAAGTTGCCTAGAAAAACAGTTGACTACAGCTGCGCTGATTCACATCACAGGTTCTTCACATCAGGCATTCAGGTAACACAAAGTTTAACATGGTAGCGGAGCACCAGTGACTACAAGCATCACCACACCTGGGAAAGATCCAGCCAACCAAAGTACACAGTGACACAGTCAGTGACAATGGCGGCGCAAGGAAGTACACAACAAGCACAACTCCAACAGCAACTGTCTGGAGTCCACAAGTACAGAATATCACCACCACGATTCAGTGGCGAATACACCACATTCAAAGAAGGGAAACACAAGATGACAGCATACCTTGGCTTGCAAGAGTCATCATACAACAGACTACTGAATCAAGCGGAACAATCAGCACAAGCGATCGCAAACGATCAACTGGAGCAAGCCGCACCAGATCAGGACACAGCAGACAAATGGTTACAACTCAGCGGAGATCTACACTTTCTGCTCGTCAACACATGTGACGGAGCAGCATCAACAATATGCAGACAGAACATGCTCGGCAATGGTTTCGAGACATGGAGACAACTACACCTGCGTTATGCACTGCCGCTTGGTACAAGAAGCATTGGTTACCTCACCAAGCTACTCAAACCACAACTAGACGAAAACAAGTTCGAAGAGAGCTTTACAACATGGGAGTTTCAACTCGCCAAGTACGAACAGGACAACAGGACACTACTACCGGATGCAATCAAGATTGCAATCCTGCTCAACGAGAGAAAAGGTCCACTACAACAGCGTTTGCAACTACAAGCAGGCAATATCACAACATATGCACAAATCAGATCACTGGTTGTGGAGGACCACAGAGCAGCGTCGCAATTCGTCAAACTACAAGCGACCACAAGCGGCGACAACCAAGGCCGAGTGGCCAGTTACAACTATGACAACGGCAACATGGAAGACACTGACGTCACGGATGACTGGTGCCACAACAATCACGATGGAAACTGGCACCACAGTGACCAGGCACAATTGCATTCCAATCAGCAACAATGAGCACTACAACAAGGAAATGAACAGATGCCTTTGATAGTCTCTGGACTTGAAGAGGTGATCATTGCTACAGCAACGGCACAACAACAAGAAGGTACAAGCAACAGGTGTATCGATCTCATGATCGACAGTGGTGCAGCTACACATGTCTGCCCACCATGGTTTGCAACAGAGTCACAAATACAACCACTGACACCAGAAAACGGACCACAGCTGAGGACAGTGACAAACCAGCCAACTATGCTGCATGGATACAAATGGGTTTGTGTGAACAACATCAACGGACAACGCATTGTCATACCGTTCTACGTGTGTGACATCAAACAACCCATACTATCAGTGACAAGACTGATAGAACAAGGATTTCAGATTGTGTTGGATGACAACCCAAGGATACACCACGACAAGGGCTTCGATAGCAGCGTCACACGATCACATGGACTACTCTTCCTACAAGCAGAGATCGCAACACTGCCACGAGGAACAGAATTGAAGGTAGACAAAGAGCAAGGACAGGTGGCTATGATAGCACCAACAACCACACTGACACCTCAAGGAGCACAGTGCCCAGGATATGCAGGAGCCTACTGGCAATTCAACAGCCAAGGAGAGTACATCGGCAATACAGGAAGACAATGTTCACACTAACACGAACACAGTGCCCGGTTTCGACAGACAGACTTGAGAACTACAGAAGAACAACGATCAAAGGAGAGAACGGCGCAACAAGGACAATAGAGGATCGATACCAACATCTCGACAATCCAAACCAGGCACAGCCAACACTGTGGAAAGGAGAGACAGTGTGCAGGTTGAAGAAAGGTACAGCACTCCCAGACACACTACAACAGCAACTGGCGGCAAGACAGCAGCAATCGCAACAAAAAGAGATCACAACATCGAGAGTCACACCACAAGTCATACAATACGAACCACAAAGAAGGATAACAGGAAAGCAACCACGACAAACAGTACAACAGCAGCAGTCAGGGACGACTGGGTCAGGACAAGGAATTCCTCATCCATCGGAACTACAACCCGGCGGAGACTACTGGTACAGAGAAGGACCATACTGGAAACGAGTCCACGTACAACCACGCACAGCCTACTACGTACCAGAGCAAACAGATGACGGGCCGGACATTTCGAAGTTGAGCACGTACAGGCTAACCCAGATACAACCAGCAGCAGGAGGAAGCATCAAGCTAGTACAGGACGAATGGACAACTGAGCAATCAAAGACACACGACACACCTTGGACTGGCTGGACAAACTTCGAGGAACAAGAACAGTGCCCGACACAACTGGAGTCAGACGATGAAGAACAACAACAGGGAAGAAAAGCACGAGCAGTACAAGCACCAAAACAGCCTACACCACAAGAGATACTAGAACACAACGTGACACACCTTCCATAAAGAAGCTGGTGTCCAACATGCGTACAGGCTCGCGGTCGGGCGAACAATCGCCCAAAGGAACAGAGCGCACTGCCAATGATACAACTAGACTTTGCATACCTAAAAGGCTTCGATGACAGCAAGGTACATCCGATACTCACAGCAATCGACATACAATCAGGCATGATGATGGCGCTACAACTTTCAGAGAAGCAACGACTCTTTGATTACGCCGTACAACAACTACAACAGCTCCTGGTGGAATGCGCTAGAACAACACATGTGATACTACAATCAGACCAAGAAGACTACTTGGTCGCACTTACAAAGGCAGTGGCAAACACCGTGGGGAACATAACCACACGCACTTCACCGGCGCACAGTTCGCAATCACAAGGAGGCGTAGAACGGGCACACCGCGCACTCTTCGGACAGACACGAACACTGAGAGCACAAATGTTTCAGAGCTACAACAGGACAATCACCATGAAACACCCCATCATGCCATGGATAGTGCGACACAGCGCTTACATTGTGAACAGATACGCCACACACGCAAACGGATTCACAAGCTTCTACAACAGATGGCACAAAGAGCAACACACTCCACTGTGTGAATTTGGCGAAACACGCTTCTTCATTGGAATATGGCTAGGGAAGGATACAACCACAGGCGAATCCCTCATAGGGATATACAACAAGATACTGCGTGCACGTACGATACGACGACAGATCAAACCGCACAAGTGCAACCAACAACTCTTCGACGTGATTAACATGGGGCCGTGGAATACACCAGCGTCGGCACTTACTACGCCGACAATGCCGACAACAACCACGCCGACAACACTGCCATTACCACAACGACAACAGCGGACAGCAAAGCAACACAAGGATGCAACCACGAGCGCATCATCAGATGGCAAGCTCAATACAGGCGAACAAAAGGATGAAGGCTCGCCAAAGAAACAACAGAGAACGCAGGAACCTACATCGCCGATGGCAACAGCTCCACCAATGACACAACGACCAGCGCTGCCAATGCCTACATCATCAACAAGACCACTACCGGATGAAGTCACAGAAGGCAGCGCAAGCAAACAGCAGAAGACAACAGCAGGAGCACCAGTAAAGGAGAGACCCACTACAGGAGAACAGCCACAACGCAAAATGAGGATAAATGCAATGACAGTCAACACAAGGGACGGCAAACACGTCGAGACAACATCAAATCAGGATCCACAGAAAATAGAAAGTGAAAGGATACTACTGGAACCCATACTACATGGTACAGAAGGACTGGATCTAACCAAAGTTGCAGCAGGAATGAAGAAGGAGATACAACAAATGAAGGAACAAGGAGTCTACGCCGAGAGAGACGGCGCTACACTCACGACTGAACAATGGTCCAACATCGTAGAATCCAGATGGGTACTACGACCAAAACAACAAGAGGTACGAGCACGAATGGTTGCAAAAGGGTACACCGAAAACATCAGCGACAATGACCTCATCTACGCAAGCGCACCACTGTTCTGTATCCTAAGGATACTTCTTACAATGGCATTGTCGAACAACTGGTCAGTACGCACAGGAGACGTCAGCGTAGCATTTCTACATGCACCAGCAGCTACACTCAACATCATCATGAGACCGCCGCCGGAGTTCTACGACGACAACAACAAACACATCATGTGGAAACTGAACAAAGCAATCTACGGCCTGAGTGAGGTCATCGCCCAAACAATGGCAAGACCGCATAGCAGAAGTACTCACAGCACTTGAGTTGACAAGACTCAAAACAGACTCGAACGTTTACTGGAACAGAGCAGGAACGGCCTACATCATGGTCTACGTGGATGACCTACTGTAAAAGGAGATAGACATCCTGTTTGACAAGATCATGAAACATGTCTTGCTTCGACCAACAGGCAAGCTCACAACTGGCAAAACAATCACCTTCCTTGGAAGAAACATCACCCACAAAGGAGACCACATGGACATTAGTCTGGAAGATGACTACATCGACAACATACTGGAGGAGTCCAACATGACCACATGCAACGCAGCACCGGCGCCCGGGATTTCACATCCCAAAACTACAATAGAAGATGAGACAGCTCTTGATCAGGAACAGCATTCAGCTTACAGGCGTTTGGTTGGCAAGATACAATGGCTAGCGCACACAAGGCCAGACATCAGCTATGGAGCAAAGGAGTTGGCCAGGTCCCTACAAGCACCAACACAGATAGACAACAAGAAGTTCAAGCGCATGATACGATACCTCAAAGGTACAAGATACTGGAAACACGCTCTCAGACCGACAGCACAAATACAAGACAGGAGGATTCCAACCAACATCGACATCTACACAGATGCAAATTGGGCATCATGCGAAACAACACGCAAGAGCACAACAGGATTTGTCATACACTTCCTGGGAGCTACAGTTCACTATGGAAGCAGGACACAAGCCTGTCATCAGCAGAGTCAGAGCGATACGCAAGTGGTACAGCTGCGCAGGAAAGCATCTACATCAGCAGCTTTGTCAAGGAAGCTTTGGACACAAAGACCAACATCAGAATTCATACAGAGAGCGGCTCGGCTAAATCAAGAGCCATGAGAGAAGGTACATCAAAGAAAGCAAAGCACATAGAGCTACGATACCTTTTCATGCAACAACTGGTCAAGAACAAGGTCAGAACACAACCCCTTGGACATACTGACAAAGTTTGTCCCAACCGGCACACTCCACAGACACCTGTACAAGGTAGGCTTGCCCAGCCAACCTTGACACCAACAAGCGCATCAACGACAAGAGTATCACCCACAGTCAGGGCTGCAAAGTTTGCACAGTATGTTTAAACATCAGTTGCACAGGTCACGCACTTTTGTTTCACCACATGTCAGCCGTCTGAACCACTTGTAGGGTAGCTACATTGCCATGGATCTACCCCCCTTGCGCTTTTACTCTACTTTTGGGTACAACGACAACCCTGTTTTTTGGACTACAATCTTTCGACTGCAGTTTCACTTTACAGCTTGACAAAAGCTTGAATACATGTTTTATCACTGCAGCCATTTACATCGCCTTGTGCAGCTAGAGGGAGACACATTGCAGGTGAACAATGGCTCATCGTGCATACAAGTCCATCCATCAGCCTATGGTGGTACCGGATGGTTTTATACTGGAGCCTACAGAGGGCAACCCCGCCTACATTGCTCCCTAAAAGCCAAGCGACTACACCACCGTGCTCATTCCGCTTACAACGGAACAGGCCAAGTTCATGACAACAGTGGCAACCAAGGAGGCGCACAGAGTTGACAAGATCCCCGGCTACATGCGCGCTCCTACACTTGGTTTCATTGGCGTGTTCTACAGCATCATGGACGCTGTGGGATACATTTCAACCGCGGCTACATCGGACTTGTGCTACAGCTACATGAACATCACACTTGGGTCATGACAGATTGAGAACACCGGCACATTCTTTCGCATCAGTGGCGACAGTAGAAATTTGTATCGAAGCTACAACCTGGAAAATGGCTGCATGGTGTTGCAGCACATCGTCATCAACATCGAGCAGATGCTGGGCGTAGAAGACAAGTTCGACAGGAAACATGCAGGTTTCTCCATGGCCATCAACCAGTACACCTATACTGCGACACAGGCGGTGCCAGAGCCACTTCGTACAAGGCTCTTTTACTACATCTTGGAGAACAAGCTACAGCTGTCAGGAGATGCTACAATCTTGTCCCCCGGACAAGCTGGCTACGGCGATCAACGCATGCGAGAAGTGGACCGCGCTGTGATCTTGTCACAGCACAATGGCTACAAGATGATGCACAGCAAGCGAATTCAAGATGAGAACGACTGAGATGGTTGTACAAGAGGATTACAATTTTGGGCCCATGTGGCACACCGGACTCAGCTACGAGTTTGGAGTTCCTGCTCCTGACCGCCCACAAGGGACATCGATGTACAAACAATCTGTAATCTGGCGAACAGTTACATCATCCCGAACAAGGTCATGCCTGTACAATACCTTTTGGAGATACAGTTGAAATACTGTACTCTAAGGAGGCGTGCTACAGCCGCGCTGAGTCACATCACAGGTTCTTCACATCAGGCATCAAAGTTTAACAATACATGCACACCATCAAAGTTTAACAATACATGCACACCATCAAAGTTTAACAATACATGCACACATGCATACCTGCATACCTGCATGCATGCAAATAAAAATGTACATACATACATACATACATACATCACACACACACATATATATATATATATATATGTAAACTGTTTGCGTGCTAATAGTTCCTTATGCGCAAACAACAAGCTTGCGAGTTTTGTGTGAGAACACACAAAACGCCTTGAGCCTAAACCAGCTCAGAGAAACGGATAGTGCGCTTGTTTGCTGTTGCAGCATTCGCGATGCCTGGAATCTTGAATGTCGTATTCCTGTGCCATTTGGCCCAGGAGCCGCTCAATTGCGGCATGTCGTCCTCCCTTTTATTAGATGCGAGCGCAGATCCAATATGAAGGGGGGGCGAAGCAGTGGATCTGGGGCTAGACCGAGCCGCAGCAAGTTTTGCACTTCGCAAGATGCTCTAGAATTTGAGGATTCAGACATTGGGCGTACGACAGATGTCTTCAACAACAATATGGACTCGCGGTCCTCTCCAGCAACGGGTGTTTCTGGCAACCAGTTTGACAGCATGTGTCCAAGCAACCGGCCTGAAACATTTGAACCAGTTGGTCCATGCAGAAAACCCATTAAACCAACTGGGTCGGATGCAGGTGTGCCAGTGCGTGTGTGACAAACCATGGTATTGGCGGCAGCCGTTTTCCTTCAGAGCATATGCAGCCGCCTGAGCATTCGGGGGCCGGTTTAAACAGTTTGATGCTGCAGTGAATGCATCCAGATGCATTGTGTCCAAAGGAACCAAAGTTGCCGTGGGAAATGGCCCCCTGGAATCAGCTTTTCGGGGAGCCGTCGATGCTGCAAGATCCCAGCGATACACTCTTGACTTCGTTGGTTTTTCCTGCACAGCCACTGTTAGGCGCCCGTGTCCCAGAGCCTCCAAGAAAAAAGGCTAGGCCTGACGGACCGTTGCACCTGCGTGCTGTACGGATGCTTAAGGATGTGGATTTTGCTCAGACCGTTGCGGAGGGCTGGACCCGTGCTCTGTCAAAGTGGCAAGCAATCTTTGAGGTCATAGGTTTCCAGGGACCGGTTGGGGCGATGCTGCAAAATGACAGTAGCCATGCCCGCGAGTTGCTCAGGGATGTGTTTGGAACCAAGTCATACAGGTCTTGCGAAAAAAGAGCCGGAGACCTCTTGAGATTTTTCAGATGGTGTCAGGAGTCGCAGTTGTCTTGTTGGCCGCCTGACGCAAAGTTGGTGCTGCAATACATGGCGGCGTCTGAGGAGGCTGGTAAGAGCAAGCTCACGGGAAATGCTCTTCTTCAAGCAACGCGTTTTTGCAGGTATGTCATGCAGATACCTCTTGAGACAGATGTATTGCTACACCCAGTTGTACGTGGTCGCGCAAATAGGCTGCAGGAAGAGAAGGCGCCGCTCAAGCAGACGCGCTGTCTGCAGGTGAAGGAAGTTGAGAAGCTTGAGCTTTTCCTTGCAAGCAGTGCGTGTGCCTACGACCGGTATGTGGTTGGGTGCTTGCTATTTGCATTGTACAGCCGCTCGAGGTGGAGCAATTTGCAATCCATTGAGAGCTTAACAGTTGAGACAGTCCAAACCGGCGCGGGGCTGCATGGATATGTGGAGTGGCAACGCAAAACATCTCACATGTTGCACAAACCAAAGTCAGAGCTTGTGTTTTTGTGCGGGAGGCGCATTACTGCAGGGTATGTGCGACTGGACGGAGCTTCCTTCAAGTGGTCTTGCTGCATAGATGCTTTTCTGGGGAGCTTCTGAGTAAGCCTGGCCAAGTGGCCGATGCGCTTGAGCTTCTGGCTTCCAGCAGAGCCAGAAGCAGCTAGGCAGCAGTGTGCCGCAGCACTGTTGGGCGCCCGCACGCCCGTGCCTAGTGACGTCGGAGGCCAGCGCCCCAGACTTGCAGCGTGAGCCGGAAAAAAGCGTGCGTCAACGGTAATTCTTTAAATGCCGGTTTTTCCTTTTCCGTTTCATGAGCCTGCTTGCCAAGCATTGTTCGACGAGCCCATGATTTGCGTCCCGCTTGCGCACTTACCACTTGGGTGAAGGTGGATGTTGACGGCGTGGATGTTGTGTGCGCCGCCGTTTGCCGCTTCATGCAGGTTCTGTCGCAGTGGGGTGTGCCCAGCCAGATTCACGGTAAGACTTATGACCTTAAGTCGGCTTACCGGCAAATTGGCATTCACCCGGCTGACTTAAAATACGCGTACGTGGCGGTATACGACCCCAACCAGAAAAAACCTGTTGTGTGGCAGCAGCTTTCCATGCCTTTTGGGGCTCGCGCTTCGGTAGTGGCCTTTGTGAGGTGTGCTAGGGCGCTTCAGTGAATTGCGAATCAGGTGCTCCACATTCCGACCACTTCCTTTTTTGACGACTTCCTTCTTTGGGCAGACCGCAACTAAATGCTGGTACTGCGCGCGCTTTTGAGCTCATGCTTGATGTGCTTGGCTGGGCGACTCTAACAGTCCCAAGTGCTCCAAGTTTGGGAGTAATGTCAAGTTGCTGGGTGTGGAGCTGCACTTGGCTGAAACCGTCTTTGGTGAGGTTTTGGTGGCGAACACCCAGAAACGCATTGGCGAGCTAGTGCGTACTTTGGAGCGTGCCGTGGATAGCGGGCACCTGAAAACCACAGACGCTGAGAGCTTGAGAGGGCGCTTGGGGTTTGCCGACTCGCATTTTTTGGCAGGGCTGGGAGGAGGGTTCTGCACCTTCTTGGCAAGCATGCTCTGTATTCACAGAGCAGCAAACTGCCTGAGGAGACAAAGAAAGCCTTGGTCTTGCTAAAGGAAAGGATTGCTACCGCCAAGCCAAAGAGACTGTGTGCCGCCGTGAGTCGGTGTTTCTTCGTATTCACCGATGCTGCGTTTGAAGAAGACGCGGGCTTTGCAGGAGTTGGCGCTGTTCTTGTAGGTCCGCATGGGAAGTAATATCATCCATTGTTGCGTACACTTGCCGTGTTGAGGAGTGCGCTCCCTTTTTCGCATGGTTTGGCAGAGTGCCCACAGCCAACAACCTGGCTGACTCCCCGTCACGCCAGACTCCCCACGAGTTGTTGCCCAGGCATCTGAGTTGTAACCCCCACGTGGTGCAGACAAGCTTGAGCCGAATTTTGGAGCACATCAGACTGGACCCTTTCGTGAATATGTGACATGTCCGGAGAAGGGGGGAGGATCGACATGCCACCGTGGCACGAAGTGGAGCCAGCATCTGCGCCAAGCCGCGCACGTTTGCTTGAGCTTCTGAATCGTGATTTTCCCCACTTTGGTGTCAAAAAAGGGGCGTGCGCCATTTGCTACATATGGATTTGCAGTTTGACATTTTTCCAGGCAATCGTCCTCAAATGGTGTCCTTGGTTTGGCTCAGCAGCTGCTTGGCATGCTGCCCATAAGTAAACTGTTTGCGTGCTAATAGTTCCTTATGTGCAATCAACAAGCTTGCGAGTTTTGTGTGAGCACACAAAACGCCTTGAGCCTAAACCAGCTCAGAGAAACGGATAGTGCGCTTGTTTGCTGTTGCAGCATTCGCGATGCCTGGAATCTTGAATGTCGTATTCTTGTGCCATTTGGCCCAGGGTGGGTGGGTGGGAGCCGCTCAATTGCGGCATGTCGTCCTCCCTTTTATTAGACCCGTCCGCCCATGCCGGGGGAGGATCGACATGAGGATCGACATGCCACCGTGGCACGAAGTGGAGCCAGCATCTGCGCAAGCCGCGCACGTTTGCTTGAGCTTCTGAATCGTGATTTTCCCCTGCTGCCCATAAATATACAGATACACACATACATACATACATACATGCATATATATATATATATTTATATATATACACACATGCATACATGCATACATGCGTACATGCACACGAGCATGCATATACACATATTTACATGCATACATGCATACATTCATACATTCATACATGCATGCATGCATGCATGCATTCTATGTACATACATACACACATAGATACACACATACATACATGCATACATAGATACGTGCATACATGCATACATGCAAACATGCATACATACATACATACGTTCGTACATGCGTACATAGATACATTCATACATTCATACATGCATGCATACATACATATATACATACATACAGACAGACATACATACATACATAACTGCATACATGAATAGATACATACATACATGCATGCATGCAATTATACACATATATATATGTATATACACACGCACACACACACATATAGGTGCACACATGCAAACATGCAGAATTACATACATACATGCAAACAGACATAATTGCATACATACATGAACCATGCATACATGCATACATGCATACATGCATACATGCATACATGCATACATGCACACAACATATATACATATGTACATGCATACATGCATACACATACATGCATAAACTCATACTTGCACACCTACATACATACACACATACATGCATACATACATATACACATACATACGTGCATACATGCATACATACATACGTTCAGACAGAGATACATACACACATTCATACCTGCATACATACATTCATACATACACCCACACATGCATACATGCATACATATACACACTTACACATGCATGCATACATACATACATATCTACACACAGACATGCAAACATGCGTGCATGCACACATACATAGATACAACCATACCTACATATATATATATATATACATGCCTGCGTACATGCATACATACATTCATAAATGCATACATGCATACATGCCAAGATACATACATACATACATACAAAAAATACACACATGCATAGATGCATACAGGCACACATACATACATACGTACAGACATACATATGTACATACATACATACATACATGCATACATGCGTGTGTACGGACACACATATATCTTATAGATACATTCATTGATGCAAACATAGATACACACATTCATGCATACTTACAGTTTTGTGTTCTTAGTTTGGTGTAATATATGTTGCATATTGTACACATACACTGGCACAGCTTGGGACAGCGCAGTGTACGCGGCAGGCGATGGCGAAGGGCAGGTCACGCCTCGCGCTTGCACTTCGGACGGGAAGCCGCCTTTGTGCTGGCCGATTTTTGCCAGGTTCACGCACAGGACGCGAGCCCAGGCCAATTTGACAAAAAGAAGGCATCGTTTTTGACCGAGTTCTGATTTGCAGGTCCACGGCCGCACTCGGCTTCCGTTTCACAGAGGGCGCGCGCAACGCAGGTCCCCGCCTGAGGATTGCGAGTGCGCCGCTGGTAGTGGAACAGGATGCATCCTGTATAGCTGTAGCTGTCCGCTGCAGCCAGTGTATTGTGCACCTTTCCCATTGGCTGGAGGCACGCGGTGGCCGCTCGGGTCGCGTGCCTCACTGAGATAGAGAGTTGGTCGAGCTCGACGGTAGGAACTGAAGCTTGCCAGGCCCATGCCAGCATGTAATGCATAGGTTGTGGACAGCATCACCGGCGCACCCACGCCGTCGCCCGGTGCTCAAGAATAGCTTGGCCTTTGCAAAGCAGACCAAGAGTAGCACCTCTCTTGTGGCGCGATACTTTGGTGAGGTTCTCGCGCGCGACCACGCCAGGAGTCGCCTGGCGGCATGGAGTGCCAGAGCGTTGCTTTGGTTCTCAAGACAGAGATGTTTCGGTTGACGTATGGATGCACAGCTCAGGCTCATCCACTGGATGGGCCTGGCTTGTCACCTTCCGACTTGCCTCATGCGGCAGCCCCAGATGTTTAGCCTACCTTGGAACAAGGAGACGAGCCTCGACGGACATTTTGCAGACTTTTGATCTTGGGGCTTTTCTCCCCTCACCAAAAGAGAGCGAATGTTGCAGTTTGCCGGAATATCAGCGAGGTTGTGCACACTAGCGCACTACGTGTCAGCGCAGGCTCCTTGCAAGCTTGGGCAAGTGGTCACAGTGTGAGCCCGAGCAAAAGTGACAGGTGGCAGAGAGGACAAGGCGAGGGAAGGGTGTGGGTCTTGCAGTCATTGGCGGGATTGGTGGGCTTGTCAGGAACGGTCGCTGCCTCAGGATGCAACTTGCGTCGCTCTGTTGTCGCTGCGGGGTCTCGGCCGGACGCGCTGCCTTGCGGCCTTTCTCGCAATGCGAGGCCTGGCTCTAGCGCGGCACGGTCTGGCCTTGTGCCCAGTGTGCCCAGTGTGCCCAGTGTGCCCAGTGTGCCCAGTGTGCCCGGTGTCAAAAATCGTTGCACATTTGTCTGACGCATCCATTGCCCGCACTCCCCCCTGCAGCATTTCTGGCACAAGGAAGGTGACATGACGCAAATGCAATGTGGATTGATGAGCGATTGGAACCAGCCTTCTTTCAGAATTTCAGTCAGTGTACGTTTTGTTTTCCTCAGAGCCATCAAGCACCTTGCCCGAGCGGAGCGCTGAATGGGCTGAATGGAGGCAGCTCAAGGGTGTTTTTTGTTGGGTTCCATGTCATAGTCAAGTTCCGAGCGCAATATTTTCTCCTTTCAGACCGCTTTGCCTTGCAAAGAGTCGTTGCTCTTTGTAAAGGATAAGACACATGGGCCACCATCAATACACGACAACGACGCCAGTGACTTGAACACGGAGGAAGCAACCATACGGATGTTGAGCAATCTGAGATCCACGGAGATAAAACGAAAAGAAGACAAGCTCTTTTTTTTGGCGTGAGCACGAAGGACTGTCATGAAGGCTTATGTCGGAAAGACGAAAACGGAAGCGTGCCGAAGACATGTTATCCAAATTGCACGACAGCGAAAGCCTGAGAAACCGCCGGGAGGCTAGGGAGGGTCCCATAAGAACGCGTCACGAAGCACGAAATTGCACCAGACCTCGCTTTCTTTGCAGCGCATTTTTCACATTTTCCTCCAAGAAGCAAAGACAAATCAAGTAACACTTTCAGTTTCTAAGCAACAACTTAAAGCTGGAGCCTCTCTAGCAAGTGACGCGGCCACTAAATCTCACACAGTGTAGCAACTTTTGCGCGCTGGAAGAAGCTTGGCTTCAGATTACTTTCCCTTCGCCATTCACCGGCCCCCCGCCCTGCATCGACTCTCTGGACCGCCTGCAAGCCTCCCGAACTGCCAACTCTTTGCTTTGCTGTCTGCACTCCTCCCTCTCCGCCTCACTTTTCGCTCCGCTCCCCACTCTTTTTCTCTTCTTTCCCCCCTTTGCTCAGCTCTTTTCTCTGTTAACAATTCTGCTTGCTCATAATGTGGCAAACGATCGACCGCTGCCAAACAGGGGTTAGGCCAGGACAGAAGACAGTTGGGAAGCGCATGACATACGGCAAACTCGGGAGAAGCCCATAAAGCATCTTTTCGCTTGTTGGGTGACTGCATGACGAGCGGCCAAGTGGAAGGGCCTGTGCTGTCATGTTTTTGTTGCCTTTCGAGGTTCCATCAGGTTCGGATGACAACCAGGAGCTTGTGAAAGTGAGCCGGCAAATCCATTTGTGTTGCTTCTGACTGAGGCAGTGACAAAGTCATTGTGGCGGTCTCTGACCTATGAGTATAGCCCCACTTTTCCAGAAGCAGCTTGATGCCTCACGCAGTGAAACGCCTTTGACATTTCGCAACGCGAACTTCGACGCGTGGCGGCTTTGCATTCATGCGTTCAAACCGTGGTCCGAAAAGCCGCGACGCGCTTCGCGCTCTGATGTGACTCCAGGTGATGCGCCTCAGCGGTGCGGTGCCCCAGTTCAAACGTGGCTCCGGGGGGTAGGGTTTGGTCGACGTGCGAGCTCACAATGCACCACTTCTTGGCATCTGCGATTTGCAGTTGCCAGATCAAGTTGGCAAATAACCAAGTCATCGTGCTCCGCTTGTTGCGCTTTGCACATGCTGAAAAAAACACGTGCACTTGACGCCCAACTTAGGCCAAGCGGCCAGCATCGCGGCGCTCCCCGACCCAACCGCTGCTGGGCAGGCGCATGCGGCATGTGATTGATGCCTGGGCCTTTTTGATTCGGGCATGTGATTGGGGCCAGTCCCGCACCCTGACAGGCACGCAAGTCGAGACCGCTCGGCGCCACAGACTTGCAACTGGATTTTGCACTGGCCACTTAGGACAGAGAGCCGACTCGCATGCATGCCGGAAAGCACTCGGATGTTCTCGCAACACGTCAAAATCAGTTTGCCGTTGTGTGGGTGCCTTGGCTCGAGCGTGTGGCGGCTTAGACCCATTCACTTCGACTGAAGCCATACCGGCCACACAAATAACAACACAACAAGCAGAGAGTGAAATATGGCATGGCTGGTTGCATCTCAGATTCTGACAGGAAGGCAGGGAGACACAAGGTACTCGACGTCCTCTTCGCCAACGATCGTCGCCAGAAAGCGGGGACGATTACGTGGACATCCACAGCATCCCAAGAAATTGAACAAGTTTCCTGGCCATCAAGAGGACGGCGTCTGGTATCTTGAGGCCCTGATCTCAGCCATAACTGAGGCAGGACAAGGCTTTCGAGGCTTCACGCCTCGCAACATCCTGCAAGGTAGCAGATGCCACCCCGAGCTGTCAGTAGCCATGACACTGCAGTACCACTCCGGGCCTTAAATTTGGGGCACCCTTCAATTCAAGCTTCAATTCAGCCGGCAACTATGACAGCCTGCAGGGTCTTGCGCGGACTTGGATGGTTCTCAATGGCAATCACGTGTACAGACCACACTGTGCACCGCTGGGAACGGCAATGAAGCAGCACTGTTGCCGAAGCCCGCCAGAAAGCCGCGTGGTGATTTCCCCTCGTTTGGCCGTGGAATTAGAGGGGCGCAGCCTGCTTGTTCACCAAGTCTTGGTCAGAGGGGGGATTGTAAGTATTTTTTAAGCGCAACTAGAAGGTGTGCTTCGATGTAGCCCGCGAGTGGTTAAAAAAGCAGTGATGACAAAACCTCATCCACTGCTGTCCTCCCAACCTGGGTGCATGACTTGGCAAAAGCCGAGACCGCTGCTCAAGCTCCTGCCATGCGTGATGTTCGTGCTTGCGGTAAAAAAGCATTGGCATTGTGCCGCAGGCTGAGACACAGCCGCAGGAGGTGTGGGGTGCAGTTCCCTGTTTCCAAGTATTCGCGAATGTGGGATTGAGCAAAGGAGCGGCCAGAACGCACTGGGGCAGCCTCTGCGAGGAATGGAGGCCAGGCTCTGCTTTCAGAACCATATTTGTGAACATGGAGTTTTTGCAGGGCGAAGACCGCTTCCTCCAGCCAGCAGCGGCCTCACATTCGATTTCCAGTCAGGTTGCAAAGTCGATCTGGGGGACGGACGCTGAAGGGACCCTGGATTGCTGGCGTTTGCCGTTTGCCCAGGCAGCCCGGACCTGTCTGGGGCTTGGCTGGGGATGTTTGACGGGTGCCGGACAAGACTCACTGAACGCATGAAGGCTTTTGGATTTCAATCATTTGCCACACCGGCAAACATTGGAGTGCCTAGGGAATGCTCATGCTCATAAGGGAATGGCGCAGGGGCACCTGAGAACTCAATCAGACGCGAGAAGGTCTTTGGAATTTTTGGAATCGCTATGTTTGCCGAAACCGGAGTCGGGGGAATGGGCCGAAATTCCATGCGCGGTTTCAGAGTCAGGGCGAAGCCTGCAAGACCGAGCTCCGCACAGGCGGGCTCAATGCCAGTCAGCCCCAGCTGCCTTTGTTAAAGCATGTTGATTGACTTCGATGTGTTCCATAGTGGGATGTTGGCCAAGCGACTGAAGTTGGGTTCAACTTGGGCCGGGTTTGCCTCAGCCATCCAGGCCGCTCCGGATGCACCAGTACCAGGTGTGGGTCTCGGATGGTCTCGGCGAGCCGTTTTTGCAGCCACTTGAGTCGTTGAACAGGCAACGGTCGACTCACCAGCCTGGCCAGGACCTCAGAGAGCTACACCCAACAGGACGTGTGATTGACGCGATGGTAGCGGGAGAGATTGAAAGAGAAAGAGAAAGTCATTGAAAAGAGAAAGTCATTGAAATGTAAAGTCTGTTAAAGTTAAGAAGGGAAGGGGGGAAGGTGAAGTCGGAAGTCCGCTTAGATTCTTGGCTACTCCGTTTCTCCGCTCCAAGGCTGGTGGTCCCCTGGGCCACCCGAGCCACCAGAGCCGCCTGCCCGCGGGCACTGGCGCCGCGGCAGCGGCTGCCATGGCGGTGATCACTGATGGCTGGGAGCTTGCAAGAGCCACGAGCCAACCAGTACATTCTACATATACATGTATTAATACATACATATACACACAATACACATATATATATATGTACATATCCCCCCATGTTAAAGTGGAACTAACTGTGTAAACACCTGATGACCTAAATGTGTCAAACCTGTGATGTGACAGCGCGGCACTTGTTGTATCCTGCGGGCGAGGGCTGTAGCTCTATCAGTAGATAGGCTCAAGGCTTTGATGTACAAAGGCCAGGGTCATGTACAAGGGTGGATGTACATTCACACCCCCTCTTGGATTGATGTAGGTTCTACAACAAGCCAAAAACAGTTTTGTTCTCATGGGCCGAAGTGATGTAAAAGTTGTTAGCAGCTCTGCTGGCTGTTGCTCTTTGTACATCGATGCTTCCAGTGTGTCGAACATCTATACAAACTGTACTCACGTGGCCTGATGTCTGCAGGATGTAGATCCCAAAATCCGGTGTGCCAAAAGTTTGCAAATGTAGACTGGCTGTCTACACGGTCCTCGCGCTTCTTGTCCTCCTCGATGTTCTCCGTGGATGTGTCTGCTTTGTGGAGGCCCTTCCTGTACTCATTGATCTTCTCCTTGTACTCAGGGTAGAGCATGATGTTCCTCGATGTGAGGAAAGCCGCATGGTCGTTGTGTCCTCGCATCTGTTCCATGGGCTTAACAGCTGTGGTTGCGATCTTGTAATCTGAGCCGCATGTGCTCATCTTTGTGATCACTGCCGCAGCATACTGTGAGGACATGTAGCTCAACGCAGAAAGCCCTGTGTAATCAAGAGCTTGTGAAAGTCCAGCGTAAATGGTGTCCTGGCTGTCAGCTGTGAGCAAACTGTCAAGGGACAGGATGGCGTTGTAGGAGTGCATGAAGCCTGCCTCCCAAGTGTACTGGTTGTAGATGTCAAAGAAACACGTACCATGTACCAAACGCCAAGCTGTAAGGCTGTCTCTCTCAGTGGAGCTCAACAACCAGGTGCTGTTGCTGTAGATCTGCGTCTGCTGCAACATGTACCCCCTGTTGAATGTATTGGCTTTAGACCTCGATGTGAGATCAAGAAGCTTTGTCAAGTCACAGTGCCATGCCAGGATGTAGAGATCCGTGGTGTTAGCTGTAGCCAACTTGTCTTCACTGATCAGAAACAACGTTGTCATCACCGCATCGTGCGGGTTGGTTGTAAGGGCTGTAAAATCGAATGATGAGTAACGAAGGTTGCCGGGATGTATTCGATCTTTTCCAACGATGTCGCAGTTGTCTCCCGCAAAAGAAATGTACTCCTCCGCGAAGAGCGATGTAGAGTGCATTGCTGTGTTGGGCCAGCGAGCGGTTGTGCCATGCTGTAATTCCAGGTTCTGTAGCCTTGATGTTGTCCGCCCTGACAAAACCGATGTCTGCCACCGATGTGGTCATCCTGTCGTTGCACCTTTCTTGTACGCGGGAATGTGCGAGCATGGGCAGAGGTGTAATGGGCTGCATGTCCATTGCGATGTATGCAACCTGGTGTACCTCCAGGCCAAACTGATGTAAACAAAATGGCTGCAGAAATGTATCAAAGCATTGTTTGAGACATGTACAGACTGTCATGCAAACGTAGTTTTTAAAAGGTGTTGGGGAAAAGATGTAGTGGTAGTAAAAGCGGGGTCGATCCATGGCCGATGTATCTACCCTAAAGGATTGTGTCTACGCCGGCTGTTATGTAGTAATACAAACATGTGTGAACTGTGCGCCTGTTGTTTAACAGTCTGTGCTGACTACTGTACTCACTGGTGTGAAACTGTTGTGGTGTGGCCTCACAGGCCAACGTTGTACATGTGTCTGTTCAGTGTGTCGCAACCGACAAACTTGGTAGGAAGGTCGGGTGGATTGTCTTCTGACTTTACCTTGTGCGTTGTGATGATTTTGTTCTGGACAAGTTGTTGTATGAAGAGGTGTCGCAGCTCGATGTGCTTTGCTTTCTTTGATGTACCTTCTCTCATTGCTACTGATTTTGCTGCGCTGCTGTCTGTGTGTATCCTGATGTTGGTGCGTACTTCGAATGCTTCCTTGATGAAGTTGCTGATGTAGAGGCTCTCCTGTGCTGCTGTGATGAAAGTGCTATTGTTGCTTGTGTTCTGCTGCCATAGTGTGCTGCTCCAAAGAAGTACAGTGCAAATCCTGTGGTGTTGCGTTGTCTCACATAATGCCCAGTTGGCATCTGTGTATGTGTCAATGTTGAGTGGAGTTCGTTTGTCCTGTGTTTGTATCTTTGGTCGCAGGTTGTGTCGCATGTACCTTGTTCCTTCAAGGCATCTGATCATGCGCTTGACCTTCTTGTTGTCAAGTTGTGTTGGTGCTTGTGGGGATCTTGCTAGCTCTTTTGCTCCATAGCTGATGTCTGGTCGTGTGTGTGCTAGCCATTGTATCTTGCCAACAAGCCGCCTGTATCTCTTGTGTTGTTCTTGGTCTAGTGGTGCCTCATCTTTTGCTGTACCTTGCATGCGTGGTGCTCCTGGTGATGGTGCTGTGTTGCATGTGTTCATTCCTGATTCTTCCAGGATGATGTCAACATAATTGTTGTCCAAGCTGCTGCCAATGTAGTCGCCTTTGTGTGAGATGTTCCTGTTAAGGAAATGTATTGTTTATCCAGCTGATAGGTCGCCTGTGTGTCTCAGCAGGACTGCCTTTTGTATCCTGCTGAAGAGCGTGTTGATGATGCTCCTGTTGTGAATCTCACAAGTTCAAGTGTGACTGCGAGAATGTGTGCTATGTGGTCTTGCCATTGTTTTGGTGATGATCGTAGGCCATAAATGGCTTTGTTCAGCCGCCGCATAATGTGTCTGCTTTCATCATTGTAGAACTCATGTGGTGGTCGCATTACCAGGTTGTAGGAGATTGCCTCGGCATTGGGCATGTAGAAATGCAACACTGACATCTCCTGTGCTGACCGACCAGTTGTACACCAATGCCATTGTGAGGAGTATCCTCAGTATGCAAAACAATGGTGTACTTGCAAACAAGAGGGCGTGGTTTGTAACGGGTTCTGTGTAGCCCTTTTCTACTATGCATGCTCGTACTTCGTTGTGTTTCTGTTTGAGTGTTTTGTGTTTCACGAGCGCGCGCCGCAGCCGTTTCTCTGGTCTAAAAGAAGTGTCCCGCAAGCAGCGGCAAGCAGGCGGGCAGATCATCTGGCCCAAGCGCTGACCCCTTTCTGGAATTTACCAGTCATAGCTGCAGCGCAGCTGGAGCCCGGGCGCCCGACGCAGGATTGATTTTTCTCACAAGCCAATCCAGCCCCCACAAGCCAATCCAATCCCCTTCACAAACCAATCCAAGCCACCGCAATCCATTTGGAGCTCACAAGCCAATCCAACCCGTCTCACAAGCCATTCTGAGCAAAGCCCGGATTTCCTTGTCCAACCAGTTGTTGATTGTACTTGGCTTTTCATCCTGTGTAGCTGTTGTAGCTGTAGTTGCTCTCGTAGTTGCCGTCGCCTTTGCCTCTGTTGTGCCTTCCTTTGCCCTTGTGCTTGCCCCTATGTCCATCGGTGCCGGTCCTTGGTTGTTGCAGCCTGGTGAATGATGCTGTTGCTCTGTAGTACTCGATCACCATGGGTCTGATCTGTGCATATGTTGTGATGTTTCCTGCTTGAAGCTGTACATGTTGCTGAAGTGGTCCTTTTGTCTCGTTTTGTTGAGCGGTATTGCAATCTTGACTGCGTCTGGTAGCAGTGTGTTGTTGTCCTGTTCATACCTGGAGAGTTGAAGCCCCCAGGTTGTGAAGCTCTCTCTTCGAACTTCTGTTCATCCAGTTGGGGTTTTAGCAGCCGCGTAAGATACCGAATGCTCCTTGTACCAAGTGGTATGGAGTACCTTACATGTATCAGCCGCCATTTTTCAAATCCGTTGCCTTGCATGTTTTGTCTGCAGATTGTAGATGCTGGTCCATCGCATGTGCTCACCAAGAGATAGTGTAGATTGTTGCTAAGTTGTACCTGCTGCATTCTCAAGTTGGTCGTTTGTAACTTGTCCTGCTGATTGCTCTGACTGTTTCAGCAGCCTCTGGTATGCTGGGTCCTGCAATCCCAAGCATGTCATCTTGTACTTCCATTTGTTGAAGGTGTTGTATTCTCCTGTGAACCGTGGTGGTGATATCTTGTATCTGTGGATTCCTTCCAGCTGCTGCTGTTCCTGTTGCTGTTGTTGTTGTGCCATGTTGCTCACTACTGTGTACCTGAACCTGTGGGTGTGTGTTGGAGCTCACGCTGGGATGTGGTCGTGGTGTGCCAGGGATCACTGCTCCGCTACAGTGTTAAAGTGGAACTAACTGTGTAAACAACTGATGTCCTAAATGTGTCAAACCTGTGATGTTACAGCGACTTGTTGTATCCTGCGGGCGAGGGCTGTAGCTCTATCAGTAGACAGGCTCAAGGCCTTGATGTACAAAGGCCGGGGTCATGTACAAGGATGGATGTACATTAACACCCGATGGACCCTGGTTTGGTGCGCTTGACCTGTATTTTCCAGTGTTATGCCTTTTTTGCTTCCGGGATGTTGTGTCAAAATTAGGGGGCCATATGCATATATGATATGCGTGCATGCGTACAGATGAAATACAACCAAGGACATCAGCATCTGCAATCTGAAAGAGCTTGAATGCGCCCAAGGGTATAAGAACACCACAAAAAGGAACACAGATTCTGGATTGAAGATTCACGGTTCAAGAATCTGCGAAACTATTTTCTGGGAATCTTGAATCTTGAGCCCCATTTTGTTTTTAAACAGAATTTATGGATTGAAGGTTCAAGATTCAAGAATCTGAGAAATTTTTGCTGGGAATCTTGAATCTTGAATTCCATAAAAACAGAAAAGGAAAAAGAACATTTAAAAAAAGCCCAGGGTTGCCCAATACTCTCGGTGTTCATTAAGGTTCTCGGACAAGTTTTCCGTGAAATGTTTCAATCTTGCCGTTTGGCACTCCTCAATATTGAATCCTCAATCCAGTGGTAAAGCACTTTCAAGTGTTAGAAGAGCTTGAATGTTATTTGGGTTTGGCCAGGATTGACAATTTTCAGGAACGCTTTCTGTGTAATCTTCAGTCTTGAGTGTTCCATCCAGTGGTAACAAATCAAGTGCTTAGCGATCCAGTGGAAACACTTTCAAGTTATTGGTTAGACAGGCTTTCATGTCAGCTATGCTCATGTTGACCCTTTTCCAGAAGGTAAACAAAGATAGGTGTAATGCTCAAAAACACTGTATTTTGCAGTTTTTTAGGAAGTGGCGCAGGGTCATTAGGGGCGCCATATGTGTGAGCATGTGTGTGAATATATAGCTACACATATGTATGTATATATGTTCACACACCGTCACCCCCCCTCTTGAACTACCTGCCACATGTGCTCATCTACTACCTCCACCTTTGATAGAATGAAGTTCGTTTTCTGTGCAAATAGAACTTTAAATGCAACTGATTTAGCTAGAACCCCCGTTTCAAGATAGTTTTAGAATTTGAACCTCTCTTCCCTTGACATTTTCCTGCGGAACACCGTCTACCTGTTGGACTTTCTTTTTGTAAACGCTGCGCGTTGCCCGCCTCGGCCCAGCCGAGTGCACACGTCTGTGGTTCGACTGCAAGCAGCAGAGCTGGTCAAGTGACAAGTGGCAATTCAGGCATGGACAGGTCCAATTGATGTCATGGGCCAGCAGGAATCCGCAAGGCAAGGTCAAGGCAAGCGAGTTATGGAGCCAGCAGACAGGGCGGGCTGGGATGAGCCTTCCTTGGGTGGTTGCTAGTTGGGCTGGGTCTGAAGGCAAGTCTCAGACAGTGGGCTGGGAGCCTCAGACACGTGAGTCTAGCCTCAGACATGCCAGGACCAGACAAGGCTGCTATACGTAGACGTCGTCGTGACGAGAGACGCGTGATGAAATGTGATGAAAGTCTTGGCGGAGAGACGTGGCCAGAGTTGTTACAGGAGACCTGTCAAGGGACGTGACCAAAACGTCAGGCCTGGAAAGCAGGAGGTCATGCTTTTCGGGACCAAAAAGCTATTTTTGGCGCAGTTGCCAAGAAGAATTGGTCCGTGGAGCTGGATGAGCAAAGAGGAAGTTGAAGAGGGAAAAGCGATGATTCCCTTTGGGAAACAAGGTCTGAGCGCCCTTGGCCCCCTTGGGCCGAGGCGAATTCTACAAAAGGGCAAGAGTGTAAACAGCGCAAATTGTATTTTTATTTTCCTTGTTGAAGTCCCTTGAATGTTTAGCATTTTTTATCAGTTATATGTGAGACATAGGCTAAATTTAGTTGTTATTATCAACAGCTAGTTGAGTAATTGTGTTCATATTAGATCATATTTAACACTTAGATTTTGGGAAGCAACTCCTATCTAACTTGTTTTGTTAAACATTAGTTGGAGTTTACCCGAAACTTTATTTACACCTTCAAGTAGCTCCTATTTGGAAAGGATTAGCTTATCTAAGCTGCAATGGAACATAAACACATGTTTGAAAACTATGTCCTTACTAAACTATATTCAATATTCCAATTCTAGTTGAAGTAAAATCCAAATTTTTCAGGCTTTTGGGTATTTCGAGAATATAATTTTTTCGGTTCTACATTAGCCATTCCGAAAAGGCAATAAAACCGGGGTCCATGGGGGGGGGGGTTTGCAAATATATATATAGATTACATAGATAATTGTGCATGCGTTACACGTATAGCTGAGCCTATGTTGAACCAATGTGTTGAACCAATGATTTCCTGATGTTGGAACGGTTTCAAGCGGAGCGCCCAGCACGCCTGAGGACTTGGACCACAGGTGCGCTCCTGTCCATCATGTTACTCCAAAGCGGGCTCTTCCTTCATATTGTCCAAGTCAAGCAACTTGCATGACTTGCAGCAAAGTTGGAAGGAGTCTGTTATGTCGGCTGACGTTTGCTGCTTTTTCTTTATCTAGGCTGCCATGGATCGCTTTTCTCTGCATCAGCATTTTGTCCCTTTCAAAGCTCACAAGGAGCTTTGGCAGTGTGGTAATTTCAGATGAAACTCGATCCCAGCCTCCTGACCGCAGACTTCCAAGCTTCCCAATTGAAAGCACTCGACAGACAAACCCGAGTCTCAAGAGCGCTTCGCAATCGATCGAGTGCCCAACCGACACACTCGAACTCCACGCACTTGCATTCCAATGCCATCCCCGCCGCTGCCCCCAGAGCTGCGAGAGGTGCGGCCGAATCTCGATTTTTCCAGACTGAACTGACTGAAAGCGAGTCTTTCTGAAAATTGGCTTTCGGCTTTCGGCTTTCGGGTTCGCCCGCAGGCACTCCCGAGAGCTCGCTCTCTGAGCCCTCATGGCATTGGCCTCGGCGGACTGCATCAGTCAGTCTGCACTTTGAGGTCAACGTTTGACATTGTTAACATGTTGGCAGAAACTTCCGTGAGGCATTCTTCAAGCACCGCGGAAGGCAATGCCAGTGGTGCGGCCCTGAGATATCACACCAAGACCCATGCTTATGAGAAGCTTCGAGGCAGAGCCGGTGACCTGCTTCAAGAACGGCCCGGCGCCTGGCCGTAGGGTTGGGTGGCTGTGGCCCATCTCACCAAAGGCCTATCACTGCAGCCTTCCGTCTCTGCCACGGCGCTGCCCCCAAGGCCCGGAAGATCTCGAATTGAATGTGAATGTAACAGAAGTGGTTTACGTCCGGAGGATGATGTCGCCTCGGGTGGTTCGTTCACCCTCGCCGCCCATGAAGGCGCAGATGCGCATCTCCGGGCTGTCGTTTCTGGGTCCTTTTTCAGGCGGAGCTGCGTCTCGGGAGCAGCTTGGGCGCCCCTGCGGCGCGCGGTGGGGCGGCCCAGGGCGTCCGGAAAGCTCGCCAGAGTCAGATGCACTCCATGCGCTCAATGCGCTCGATGCGCTCCGTTTTGCGTTCTCGTCGTGTTTCCTTTTCTCAAGGCCAGAGCCCTCCGCTGCGTGGACCGCACGGGCGCCCGAGATTCGAGACGGTTCCCCATTTTGCTTTGGACTTGCACAGGCCCCCTCAGCTCCTCACACGGACGACTTGGAGGCATGGCATGTGTGACCTGCCTTGCCGAGTGGGTGAGTGGAGAGGCTGGACAGCCCTGCCAGCGCGCGGGGCGTGGCAACACCCCAGTGGGCGTGGGGTCAGCTACCCAGAGGATTTTGGGCGATCGAAAGTTCGAATGCTTGACATATTCTGCAGCCCGAATTGGCCTGTCAAGGCAAGACGGTAGCCATGCCTTCGCAAAGGTGCGCCGATGGATTGAGCCGACATTGTTTGCGTGGAGCCGTACTAGTTTGTTTGGTTTCATCTCTTGCAGTCCAGTACCCATTTCAGTTCGAGCAACATCTTTTCAGTCGTGGGCACATGAGGGAGGCAAAGCCAAAAATATCGCAGATTCTGGATGGTTCTGGCACGTGCAGGCCAATGATGGTGCAAACGCCACCCATGCCGCTCTGCAAGGCGCAGCGATCTGTCTAGACGAAGACGACAAGCAACACCTTGAAATATCATTGGAATGCAACCAAAGCACTTGAACTACCGTGCAACTAAGGCAATCGAGTTGTTCTTGACTATGATATGCCCCACTTTTCTTGTCTTCTCGGACTTTGGACATTTTGGGGCCCTCCTGGTGGGATTTGCCGTGAACGTTTGGGAGGCACCGGCCATGGTGCGGCGCAGCGGTTCCGCTGCCGGCACGTTGCAGCAGCTCATCGCGGAGCCCTTGGGGCCGGGTCCCGGTTGCCTGCCTGTTGCCCTTTGCTCTTCCCCCCAGTTGTTTGTCTCTTTTCTTTCCCTTTTTCTCCTTACAGGTGTTCTGAGGGACAGCATGCCTTGCGAGAGGCGACAGAGCCTCCGCGCCCTCCCGGTGCCCCGCCCTGCATCGGAGGCTTGGCTTCCAAGCTGTCGATCCATTAGAATCCATCGGATCCGCGTTCACCGCAGGCGGGCAGTGCCCCAGACGCCAGCAGCCTACGCTCTGCACTTTGGGACGCGTATCCCTCTCTTCCATGCTTTGTCTTTGTGGAAATTCGTTGAGTGCTCCGCAGTGCTGACGTTTGGTTGCCAGCTTGGCCAAACTGTTGGGTTTTGCAGCGATTCTCTAGTGTTTCCGATTCCAGCGTGTGTCCTTCGCATCCGGATTCTTTGTGCCCAGGCCCAGCCTGCTTGCAGCTCGAGACAGGGCCAGCCCCAGGCATTCGTGGGTCACAGCTGTGCTCTGCGATCAGAAGGAAGGAAACAGTAAACTCTGGCAGGTGGGAGATGCGTCCGAACAAGTGGCGGTGTTGGAGCGATTGAAGGCCAGAGCAGAAGCCGCGGATGGGTGTTTGCAGAGCGAAGGGGGCTAGGCGCAATCAGCTTTGGTGGTTCGTCGAACACGCAGGTCCTCTTGGCAGATCCCAGCGTAGTGGCCAAGACGCTGCAGTCGTGCTTTGTCTTGGCCTCAATTCGACCTCAATTCTCGCTCCACTCGCTCCACTCGACTCAAGCTGAGAAGCTGAGGACGCAGCCGGGGGCTCCCAGGGCTCCCAGGGCTCCCAGGGCCGCGTGCCGCTGCCTCAGCGAGCCGAGCTGAGCCCAGCCCATTGCTCCCTCCAAGGCCATGCCACGCGGCAGTGCGAGCCCTCTGCACTGCGCACACGATGCTGTGGGCAGACCCAGACTCACAATGACTCAATATGACTCAAAATGACTCAAAATGTCTCAAACAGAAACGCGTGCCCAAAGAGAGCATCTCTCAAGACTTGAGTGGGACGCAGCGGGCCTGAGGTTAGCGGGCTTACCCTCTACTTGCATCAGCGAGACGAAGTGGCCTGGGTCTCAACCCGCGGGCACTGAAGATTTTGCCCGCTTCCGAAACTGTGAGGCGCAGCTTGCTGAAGCGCGCGGGCATCTACGGGCCTGAGGATGGCTTAGCGTTGACCATTGGGCGAGGCTTCTGATTGATTTTGCCACCTTCAGGACGCTGTCACTCTGGATCAGCTGCGGGAAGTGCAGGTCAGCGACTAGGGAGCAAATTGTAGCTCAGTGCAAGCCGTACATTGCCGCGTTGCCTTTCCGCTGTTCAATTCATGCCGCCCTGTCCTAGACTTATGTGCGAAGGCTCAGACCCTGGGCTCGCTGCGGGACTGCTTCGCGCCAAAGCAGCTCCTAAGGAGCACGAAGTACCGAAGTGCCTTCGGCTTCACCTGGGTGCGCAAGCCGCAAGGAGCATGCGGCGGGTGCCCCGCACCGAGCCGCGGCTCAAGGAGTGCGCACTGTGGCACTTTGCGAGTTCGAGTTGGAATGTGGAACGGCAGACGACCCGAACACCCGGACTCGCACCACCCGTACCACCCGCCCCGTACCACCTGTAGCACCCGTCCCAGCCAGGACCGCTACGAGGGCTTCGAGTTCCGGGCCAAAGGCGCCCTGGGCAAGGCGAGAAGGGCGAGTGGCGATCGAGCAGAGACCATTGGACGATTCGACTAGGATAGAAATGTAGTGTGCAAATCTGCTTTCGGCGTTTTCCCGGCTAGGCTAAAGGAAGGCCATCCAGCAATTCACCGATTCCCCCGTTTCATGGTTTCATTCTTTCTCGTCAGTTTCGAGTTGCCGTGAGGTGTACAGGTGCCGGCACACAGAGTCGCAGACTGTGGCTGAGCTGCGGCAGATCCGCAAGGACAAGGCGAGTTCTGGCTCTCCGGAAGTCAAATGAATGTGAAGAGTCACATTACTTTGACTTTCCGTTTCTTCATTTTCTTTTGTCTTTCTGCCAGGTCTGTGTTCCCATGGACTACATTCGAACCAGCGCGGCTCCCAGAGCTGGCGCAGTTACCGGAAGCAGAAGCGGCCGGCAGGCTTGCACCGCATCAGTGAGCTCCAGCATCCCAACATCCCGAGGGTCGTAGACTGTCTGGAGGTGCGGTGAGGTCTGTTTTGTCAATCGACGGGGAGTCTCTGAGGACTTCAGGAACTTTTTTGTCATCTCGGAGCCCGTGGAGGGGTTGGAGGCGGGCTCAGGGGCTCGCTTCCCAAGGCCGGAAGAACTCGGAACTCGGCACTCGGAACTCGGCAGGTGATGGACTTCATGCAGAGCTCCTTCGTGCGAGGGAGCACTGTCTCTGAGGCGCAGCCTCACGTTCCGAAGTGAACAGGTGCCTGCGCCTCGTGTGACCAGGCGTGCGTGGCGGATTTCATCCGGCAGGCACTTGGCACATCTTGGCACTTGGCACATCTTGGCACTTGGCACATCTTGGCACTTGGGTCTTTCAGTTGCCCGTCAACTCAAGAGGTAGAGGTCAGGGCACGGCTTTTTCTGTCATAGGTCCTAGATGCGGCCAGCTACTGCCACGCGCAAGATCTTGGGCGCGGAGCCTCGGGGCAAAAGTTGATCTGGATCTGACGTGACAAGTGTCCTTAGAGTGTCCTGTGCAGAGTGAGCGGCCTCCAAGGCCGGTGATTCACCGCGACTTGCAGCCTGAATTTGTGCACACCTTGAGCCCAGAGCATCCAACGACGTGCTGTGACCGTGACGAGGTCTTGGTGGAAGACTTGAACCGAGAAGAGGCGGCCAAAGGCTGGACGTAAGCAGACAAAACAGACGCAGGCATGTGAGACGCGAGGCCCGAAGCGGCTGAAGGCTTGGGTGACCTCCTTTGGCTTGCAGGCGTGCCCTGGCATGCCCGAATTTTGGGGTTTCGGGGCGTTGCGCCTTCACTTTCGATTCAGCCCCTCTTCGACTTGCATGGCCTTGGCGCGTCGCTGCCCTCCAGCTGTGTGCCAGGGGCTTGCCACACACAGCGAAGCGATCTCCCTTCTCGCATTCGAGGCCTCGTGGGCCGGAGGGCTTGCCACACTTGGCTCCAGAGGCGCCTTGTTCTCGCCTTCTCGCTTTGGCAGTCAAGGCGAGACTTGAAAAATTTGGGGCAGGTGCTGCCTTGCTCCAGCGCGCCAGAGTTCCTGGCGCCGGAGGTGTGGAGCCAGAGCCTTGAGAGCCAGAAACCGCGTCGCTCCGGATCGTTTAGTCAGGCCGAGACTACGGGCCCAAGTGCGATGCACGCCTGGCTTGTGGCTGCACGCAAACGCTGTTTGCCGTTTTTGCTGCCAGACCCGGAGCGCGCGGATGTGTGAGCTCAATGCCAGGTTTGGTCCTGCGGCTGCATCCTTTTTCTTCTTCTTACAGGCCAGGCCGAGGTTTGAAGATGCCGTGTGGGCTTGCAGAGCACGGCACCTGCCTTCAGCCTTTCGTTGGCAGGAAGACCGCCCTTTGCACCCAGGAAGTCCATTTCGGACCTGGTGGTAGCCTGAGTGTTGTGATGAGAGCGGTTTGACATGAGCCATCCGGTTCAGCTGGTCTTTTTGCTTTGCGACTGGAAGCTCGCTTTTGCTCTATCCGGTGCCCACATAGACACACATGGACAAACACATCCTAGTTTTGATACTTTGACAAGCCCCATGAGTGAGCAGCCACGTTGGACGGAACTCGGAACTCGGAACTTGGCATTCGTGCATTCGTGCTTTCGTTTGACTTATGGAGTGCCCGTGCCCACTCTGCCACGAGCCCCACGGCATCGAAGTCCCGGAGCTCGTGGGGCGGTTGGCAGCGGATCGCCCAGCGCGGCTCTGCGCGCTGCGCCGCCTGGGGCTGGCGCTCGATGGAAGCGTCGCCGGCGCCAGCGACTCGAGCGCCGGGAGCGCCGGGAGCGCCGGGAGCGCCGGGAGCGCCGGGAGCGCCGCGGCGTGTGCTGTGCGCAACGCCGTGCGTGCCGCGCTGGAGTCCGAGGCGAGGTGCACTAGCATCGTATCATCGATGTACAAGAGGGGCGCCAGTCAGACAAGAAAACATGTAGCAACCGCATGGGCTGAGCGAGCGGAATTCGAAGCGGGAATTGGTAAAGACGATGTGGGGTGAAGCCGAGAATCCGCGCGAAGCTCTCCCCGACAGCGGATCCCGAGATGCCTGGCCCCCCAAGTGTTCGGGCCGACCTCCAAAAACCCGATAGCACGCTCGACCAGACCTAAAATTTCCTCTCGAGTTCTTTGCAATGAGGCTTTATTCTTTCTTTCCCCCCTTCCTCCAAGCTCGTTCCCGCTGCCCACCTCTTGCTCGTCTCGGTTGCCTACTTCGTGGCCCCCGAGAGGCAATTTTGCTATGGCTGGTGTCAGAAACAGATTGTGTTTCTTATGAGTTTCTCAGCTACTATAAGGTAAACCCTTGGACTTGTGGGTCGACCTTCGGGCAGAAACCCACAGGGCCACATTTCACATCTTCTGCTTCAATATTTGCAAGTTTTCCAACGTGTTTCCTTTGCCTTTGAACGGCTTAGGCGTGCTCTTCTCAAATAGAGACATTCGTTGGCACCAGCCGCTGCCAAAAAGGCTTTTGTTAGACTTGTCGAGTCGCTCACCTTGCGTGGGCCACGCAGAGTTTGCACTTTCGCCCGAGAGCGTCCTGTGCCCTCTCCAGGGGCATAGCCTTGGCGCTAGCCCCAACTTGAAGCGTCAGGGCAGCTTCTTCACGCCATGGGCGCGAGTTTTAGCTTCGCGAATTCCGTCGAAGTTCAGCGCGAGCCGCATTTTCAGCTGTTGCCGTGGCTGTAATTTCAGTGTTGAATTCAAGAGCCTCAAGAGCCAGAAATTCGCTCACTCCCTTCCTCCCTTCCTCCGTCTCCCAGCTCCCTCGCTCGCTCGCTCTTTCGCTCGAGGAATTCCGAGAGAGGGGAAGAAGCGTGAAGAATCTTCAAAAGCCAAGGGCCAAGAGCCATCCCTGTGCGAGGAAGAGCCTGAGATGGTGCACGCCTTTGAGTTGCTGGCAGTGGCGGAGCCTGCAGATGAGCCGTGGCTTTCAGCGGAAGAGGCGACTCTGGTGCTTTGGAAAGCATAGCGTGGCGTGACGTGGCGTGAGCCTGTGCCGTCCATGCCGTCTGTGCCGATGTCGTCGATGGCCAGGCAGGGCGCTTGGCGCCAAGTCTGCTGAAAGAGCTGGGCCGTTGGCAGCGGCCGTTGCGGCTGGGCCCGCTGGCGGCCTTGCTGCTCCGCTGGACCCAGGCGTTGCGCTGGACCCGACGGGACCAGACGGTTTGACTTGAGATGTTTGGCACTTGAGGTGTGTTTCTCGATGCCAGGCCGGCCATGTGGATGCCTCTTCAGCCGTAACCTTTGCGCTAAAGGTGCTGCGAAGCCTTTGCGAGATGGAGAGGACACACAGCAAAGAAGTGCGCAGACGGGTTTTTGCCATGCCTTCAGGACAGCCCCGCCACGACCTTCCGAGGACCCCCCCTGAATCTGCGAAAGCAGGGCTTGCGGGGCTTGCGGGGCTTCGGTTTCGGTGGTGCGTTCTCGCAATCGCGAAGGAGCGTGCGCAGTTTTTGGCGAGGGTCTCCCAGCTGGCGCGCCTGGGCTTTGCGCGCATCACGAAGACTGCAGAGGCACGGCGCCAAGACCATGAAGCAAAGCTACATGGCATGAACTTTGCAGCTTTCTCACCGATTTTCACCTGAAGAGTGTAGGCAGTGTCAGTGTAGGGTGCATTGAGAGGTGGCTCTCTACCTGAAGTCCCTGCACCACTTCTGTGCCGCCAACATGGGCTCCGAGTCGCAGGCAATCGCCCTGGAGATCTTGGCCTTCCTTTGCGGTGCCTTCGGCCATTGTGACATGGGATCTCTAGGTGTGATCAGTGTGGCTAGTGGATTGTGACATGCTTCGTGTGGATTCTCTGAGCTATTGGCTCCATGGATGTAACACGATGCCGCTTGTACCTGGCTTTGCCGGTAGGCCGAGACTCTGATGTCTGTGTGGACTGCGCAGAGATCAAGGAGAAGTATCCCTTGCTGGAGCTCTGGAGCCTCATGGCCGAGGCGGCGCAGGAGATGGGTGAGGCGGATAGAGGTTGAGACGCTTGAGAGGGGCGGTCTTGTAAATGAGTTGCCATTGGGGAAGGTACTCTTGTTTTGCTCATGTTTTTTTTTGGGAGATTTGCCGGTTCCGGTGATGCCTCCTGCCTTGCAGGTTAACTCCTCGCATGTGGTGCCGTGGGAGTACTGGGTCATCCCATTACTGAAGGAGCAAGGTGTTTTGAAGTGCCGGACAACATCCTGACGTCGGAAAGATAATGCCGACAGTCTGCTTGGAGCGAGGAATCGGGGCGTTTGGGGGAAGGAGACCAAGGCCCGGCACACTGCCCAGCTGGATGCGGTGGGCTTTGTCGCGGCCTGTGTGCCTTGAGCTAATCCGAAGGCTTTGCAAACTTTGCAAACTTGCTACGAATTGCTACGCTTTGCGACGCTTTGCTACGCTTTGCTCTCTATCCGATCAATCGTTGTGTTTAGCGCATAAACTTCCCGGCTCAGGTGGAGTCCGAGCCCCGGGTCGCAAAACACGGGGCGCTGCTGGCGGCACTGGAGGCCGGAGCCGACCCGAACTGGGAGCCTGGGAGCCGAGCCAGGAGCTGTGCCGTTCCACCAGCTCGGAGGAAGTTCGCGACTTCGCCACTGCCACAGGGCCAGGTCATTGTGATGTTGCATTGGGCAGACCCCCAGACATGACTCCTTGGAGCATCTTTGCCCTTCATTTTGATACCTCATTGGCATGCCGCTGAAATCTTGGCTTGGAAAGCTTTGCAGGCAGCGTGTGTACCAGATATTCCGTGAGCCCATCGAGTCTTCAGCGCCAAAGACCAGCGCTGGGACAGCAGCGTCTGAAAAAGGGGCCGTGCCGCAATGACTTGAGTATCTTAACTCGATTTTGCCGTTTAGACTGGCATCATGGCCAATGACATTGCCGAGCATTGGCCAAGGCAAATGACATATCATCCCAAGAGCCCGATTGGTCAAATCCTTAGTCTTTTGGACTGATGGCCTTTTGGCATCTCACTGTGCGAGTCCGAACTCCCAGGCACTTGTTCCGGAACGCTCTGGCCTCGGAGATCGGAAACTCGAGCCGCAGCCTTCAGACGAAAGGTGTCCACTGCAGCGCTGGCGCTGTGCAAGCGCATGCTGGACAAGGAGAACGGCAAACGGAATGAGCCAAGGGCGTCCAGTGATTTGTCCCTTTAGGCCACAGTTTAGACTCGTCAAGGCTGCCCTGAATGCCGCCAGGATGAAATGACACGGCCGACCGCCCACGAGTGCCTGAGGCTGGATTTGGGAGGGATTGCACGATCGAAAGGCCCAAGTTGATGTGCTTTTACTGGATGTGCCGGCGAGGCACCCCTGGCTCACGGGCGGCTTTGATCCGTCGCCTGAGATGCAAAGGCCTCAAGTTGATTCACAATTCGCCGACCCAAATGGCGTGCCCTGGATACATTTGGATACCCTCCAGATTTGCAGAAAGTTCGGAAAGTTCGGAAAGCTAAGCCAAAAGCTGTGCGTGACGCACCGAGTCTGGACTGAGGCCTCTGCTGCCGGAGACCTTCAGCGCCCTGATGCAGCCGGGCGCCGGGCCATGCAAATTCAGACAGAATCGAATGCTTCCTCGAATTGAAATTGTTCCAAATCCTCAAATTGTGTTCTTCTCGCGAGATTCTAGGTGGATGAAATGCTAGTACACAAAAATATTTCGTGAGGATCTAAGGTTCATTGCTTTGCTTGCCTGCGGCTTCATTTGATTTTAGACTCCGGATTTGTCTTGTGTCTTGCTGCTTGCACCATCTTGCATCTGTCGTATGTCCAGTCAAGCGCGCACCAACAACTGCGTACCAACAGCTGATATAACAAGCGCTAGAACCGCCCGTCCTTGACGTCATCGACAGCCTGGAACAGAAAGTGGTCGCGCGTGCGCTCCTCTTGCAATCCAGACGAGGGCTGGGACTGTATCGTCTTCCCCGAGCGAAGCTCGAACCCCAAAGCATAGATGTCCAACAGTCAGTCAGTCAGTCTAGAAGTTTTTGTCGTGTTGCTTTCAATGCGTTCTGACCGCATTTGCGGTTGCGTCGGCATGTTCTGACTCAGACTCACGTTACCTGGCAAATTGCCCAGCCGCGCAAGTTCCACCTCAGGTCGCATGCACAGTCCAAGTTCTTCCAGGCCGCCGGAACGGGCTTCGTTGATGGCGACTGGGCCACAGATTTTCAGGAAGCCTCCAATGCGCCGATTGAGAGAGCATGAGCGGGGCATGACAGGTGTTGATGAATGTGGTCGCCAGCGAGATCAAGGCTCGCTCCGTCCGTCCGTACGTTCGAAAGCGGAAAGCGTTCGGAAGCGTTCCGTTCGGAAGCCTGGCGCAGGTGGGCAGGCTGCGGCTGGTCCGGGAGGCTTTCACCCGGCTTGACCCCAGCGGCAGCTTGACGCTCAGAGCGAGCTGCGCAGAGACTCGAAATCAGCTCGGCGGGCCAGGGGGAGATGAGCAAAGCCCATGGCCCTTTAGAAAGGGCTCCACTTCCTTTAGCAGGATTTGCGGTTTGTCCCATACGCTTGCGGCTTTTGGGTTTTCGAGGGCCACGGCCGCCCAAGCTCCGGCAACAAAAATAATGAAATGCAAGTGGGTTCTGAGGGCTATTCTTCGTTAGCGTTGGACCTTTTCGTGAATGGAAGCTTTGGACAGGGAACCCAGTCACTCAGAGCAATGTGAACCAACCCGTTTGTTTGAAGTCACTTAGCTTCCCAACTATCCTTCTACGCATAAATAGGATTATTAATGAGTGGAGTTTGAAAAAAGAGGGGTTCAATTGGGCTTTCTGCTTCCATGCGAGGCGGCTACATCTCAGCACAGAGCCTTGAGGCCGCATTGCAAGCTGGCAAGCGGGACTGCCTTCTGCCTTTGATCGCTCAAGGTTGTCTTCAAAGAGCTGGCGGTTTCAGCTCGGGGCCTGGAACAGATTCGCTTGGGGAAGCTATCAGGCAGTACCGTCTCTCTGCAGTGGTCCTGCCTTTCATGTTTGCCTAGGCGCAGACTTGCGAGCAGGCTTGGCAAAGCTGATCATTTCCTGCGTGCAAGTCCTCGGAACTTGATGTTGGGAATCCAGATATCGACTGCACAATCCTTGTTTGTTTGAGAGTGCAGGGCTTATAGAGCGTCCTGCAATTGCAGCAGACGTGAGCCTGTAGGCCTTGCGGGCTTTGGATGTCGCTGGCACGGGACAGGCCAGCTTAGCATTTGCAGAGAGGATGCCGGGACGATGGCCTGTCCCAAGATCCCCTACACGCTCTTCATTGCGGGCTGCGTAGACCTGGTTGACGACAAACTGGATCACATGCTCTGGAAGGTGTGGTTTGTTGTGGCGCGACGCGCGAGTTGCAAGGACATGCAGTGCCGAAGCCAGGTCTTTGGTATGGTGGATGAAGACTTCAGTGGGGAGATTGAAACCGTGGCGCCTAGCTCGATTTGTTCCCGGGCTGGGCTTCGGGGGAGGCGCGGTGTGTGGAAGCTTTGCCACTCTACGCCGCACAAAGCCGTGATGCTTCTGAGCGTTTTTGGTTCAAGCTGGGTGGAAGAGTCTTAGGGTGCAACAGCAGAGAGTGCTTATTCCAGCGCACAAGACGGTCAAGACGGTTCAAGACGGTTCAAGACTCCAGACAGTATGGCTGAATTCCTTGGAGCTAAGTGGCTGGAGTGAATAATTGGCTCCACGCCTCGCGACTTCAGACTGCCTCCAGAATCTGTTTCTTAGCCCATCGAGCCATGGGATGCGGCAGCTTCTGGCCATCGTCTGGCTTGCAAGGGCCCTGGCCTCAGTGCCATGGCGCGCCAGAGCGTGTGGTGAGTGCGGTGAGTGCGGTTGCAGTTTGGCGAGGCCGACGGCAACGTCATCGCAGGCAGGCTGGAGCAGGCGCCCGAAGATGGTTCGTTAGAGAAGGCTGTTGTTTTTATGCAATTTGGTGTCGGAAGTTTGCCCGGTAGGTGCCTTGACTGCAAACAGCTCGCAACGGGTCCCTTCATGTTCATGGTTATGATGCAGCAGACGCAGAGGCAGACACATCAGGGTTTGCTTGCGTGACAGACTTGAACCAAGGGATGGCTTTCTCATTTTCCTGGGATTGGACAGTTGGTTGAGCCCATTTGAAAGGAGTCCTGAGTGAAAACCTATGTGAAAAGATGTAAAAAGGATCGGTTGAAGCGCAAGCGGAGTTTGTGCACCGGGCCTTGGCAGACACTTGAGACTGCGCGGCGCCGGGGCTTCGATGAAAAGGACCGGGAGTCGGCCATGGTGGCGCAGGCGGGGAGGCGGGGCGGGGAAGCGGGGAGGGTCGGACGGTACTTTTGGCAAATGTGACGAATGTGACTTTGTGACTTTGCCACTTTTCCAGGGGAGATGGAGCAGACTTCTGCTCAAACTTTGTTTAGCCAGTTCCGGAGTCCTTAGTCCCAGTAATGTCCTTTGCAGTGACTGTGCAAGCATTGGGAGCATGATCGGCAGACACTCGCCGAGCGCATGCGAGGTGACGCTAGCCCGGTTGCGACGGGAGACGAAAAAGGACGAGCTGTCCTTGGAAGCGCCGAGCTTCCCTTGTCCTGAGCCAGGCGAGGCTCCAAGGGAGGTCTTGGGAGTGATTTGAGAAGGGCCGAGGGTGTTGATGGACATAGCAACTGGGCAACGTATTGTTTAACTGAGCTTAACTGTTTGCATTCGCTCTTCCCTATCAGTTCTGTTCGCAGGTGCCGGAGTTCCAAACGAGTGGGAGACGGCAATCGAGGCGGGCAAGCCCAAGCCAGATCGCTTCGATTCGGGGCGCATGGATCAGCACCCCAAAGAATGTCTTCCAAACTTTGGTGTTGCAATCGGTCTCATGTTTCAATCGGAGCGCGCGGCGTGCCGGCCGAGAGGCCTGCCGGAAATGGAAAGCCCTAATTCTCTAAATCGACTGCGCGTGACTAAGATCTTGAAATGCGTTCAAAGAGCCCCGAAAGCTTCGAGGAACACCACTACAAGCGCCACCGCAGCTGGGCAGACCGGGATTTCTGCAGCACCTCTTTCGGTCTCTGGACGGAGGGCGGCACCGTGTCCTGCCCCTTCAGGCTGGATGCCGACCGGACGCGATTGGCGGGGGTGTCCGTCTCTATGTTCGCTTCTCGGTGGTGCGTCAAGGCAACTTGATGATGCATGATTCAAGTTTCTGCTGCAGCCATGACGGGTGACGGAGAGTTAGGGTTTGATTTCGAAGAGGGGCCGGAGAGCCCGCTATCCTGACGTGGGGAGGTAGTGACAAGAACTATCCATGTTACAAAGACTCTAGCTTTATTCTCGACTCATCCACAGGAAGCACGTTGCTGAATTTCGAACTCGCTGCAGAACGAGTAGCAGATCTTGAAGTCAATCAAATGGCAATGCCACTGAGATATGTTTCCCATGAGTACCGGACACGTGCACAACTTTCCCTTCAAAACCAAGGCTTCAACCCTATGAAACGCGCTGACAGCGAAGGGAGTCTCCTAAGTCTTGTGTTTGTTCGCGGGCTTGAGCCGCCTCATTTGCTATGCCTTCTTCGGCATCCCAAGCATCCGCCAGGGCAGTGACCATCGGGGAATTCGTGCAGCTGCAGCCGGGGCAGTTGGTGCTGGACGTGGGGTCTGGCTGTGGCCACCTGGGCGCCTGGTACTTCGCGCCCTGACATCCCAAGTCTGCTCAAGTCCAAACAAGCTAGACAAGTTAGACAGCTTTCAAAGTCATTTTTTTGTTAGCCAATTTTTTGAACTGGCGAGACAAGCAGCCTAAATACATCATTTGGAGCAGGGGGCCGGCGGGCGGCAGGGGGGGGGGCTGTCGGCTGTCGGCGGTGGGCGACCTGAGCCCGGATGCCGGTGGCAGCTTTTGATCCGTGCCGAGGAGTGGTTTGGCGCGCGCACCCTCGGCCTGGACTTCCTGCAGAATGGCGTGGAGTTTGCGAAGCAGCACGCGGCTGGGGCTGAATTGGCGAGCGACAAGCTGTTGGGGCAATCCGCATACGGAGCCATTGGGCATTGGGTTGTGGCAAGAGCACACGTATGTACGTTCGGCCTTCGAGGTCACTCCAGTAGCCCCGACGCAGTTCTGCTGGTGCTTCGGCTGCAAATTCCGTGATCTGTCCCTTTTCTTTCCTTTCTTTCTGCTCTTCTCCAGCTCTTCTCCAGCTCTTCTTCTCTTGTGCCTCCGAGCCTCGGCCGGGCCTTTGCAGGATGGACGTGGCCTCGCAGCTGGGGAGCTGGCTGCCAGACCGATCCGTGCACCTGGCCACCGCCATCAGCGCCCGGCGCTCTTTTCCCCAACAGCTGAAAGCTAAGGGGCAGATAGGCTCCGGGGTGGTCCGGGGCGGGTTCCACCAGGGTTCCACCAGGGTTCCACCAGGGTTCCACCAGGGTTCCACCAGGGTTCCACCAGGGTTCCACCAAGGTTCCACCAGGGTTCCACGAAGTTCTGCAAGGGCTGTGGGGTGGTCCGGGGCGGGTTCCACCAGGTTTGCGGTTGACCAGGGTTCCACCAGGCTTCCACGAGGTTCTGCAACCGGGGCGGGTTCCACCAAGGTTCCACCAACGGTTGGGGCAGTCCTGAAGTAAGGTTCCACCAGGGTTCCACCAAGGTTCCAAGGGCTGTGGGGTGGTCCGGGGCGGGTTCCACCAAGCTGCACCAGGGTTCCACCAGGGTTTTACCAGGGTTTCACCAGGGTTCCACCAGGGTTCCACGAAGTTCTGCAAGGGCTGCGGCGGTGGCCCGGGGCAGTGCTGAAGTAAGGTTCCACGAGTTCCACCAGGGTTCCATCAGGGTTCCACGAGGTTCTGCAACCGGGGCGGGTTCCACCAGGGTTCCACCAACGGCTGGGGCAGTCCTGAAGTAAGGTTTCACGAGGGTTCCACCAGGGTTTCACGAGGTTCTGCAAGGGCTGCGGGGTGGTCCGGGGCGGGTTCCAGCAGGGTTTTATCAAGGGTTCCACCAGAGTTGCCACCAGGGTTCCACTCGGTTCTGCAAGGGGGGTTCCACCAGGTTTCCACACGAGGGTTCCATCGGGCTCCTGAGTTCCACCAACGTTCCACCAGGTTTCACCAGGGTTCCGCCAGGTTCACAAGCGTTTCACACTGGGCTCCACGAGGGTTCCACGAGCAGCGTTTGGAGATTCCCAGGTCTTGATCGGGGACGATCGGGGCCCGATGGCTGCATGTGCCTTAACAGCTAAAGCGACATCCTAAGCAAAACCAGCTGTGCACTATGATTGGCTTGGATTGGTGGTTTGCTCCCGGGCTCCAGTCGCGCCCCGATTGCAGTGTGGGGCCCCGATCAGGGCCCGACGGCTGTAAAGCAGCGTCTAAAGCAAAACCGGCGGCGCGCTGTGACTGGTGGCTTGGATTGGTGGTTTGCTCCCCGGCAGCGATGGCGCCATCGGGCCCCGATCGGGGCCTGACGGCGCAATCGTGCCCCGATCGGTGGCTTGTATTGGTGGTTTGCTCCCCGCCCCGGCCGGGCCGATTGGGCTGTCGGGCCCTAATTGGGGCCCGGTGGTGCAAGTCCCACCTGTGGTTCGTGGAACCTTCGTGGAACTCAGTGTGAAACGCTTGTGGAACCTTTCCGTGGAACCCTTGTTATGGAGCCCTGTAGAACCGTGTGCGCTGCCCCGGACCACCCCATAGCCCTTACAGCTTCGCGGAACCTTGGAACCCAAAGCCCGCCAAGTAGTACTAAGCCTGGAGGCCCAATTGATGCAGAAGTTTGTGCTCGAATCCTTTCGGCGCAAAAAGCGCCCGAAACGTTTGTGGGAGCAAACGACCTGGCGCTAGTGTAGTGACCAGAATTCGGGCAGTTGTTGAAATTGCGCTCGGTTGCGCGGATTTGCGCCCGAGCTGCGCGAAATTGCGCCCGAAGTTGCTCCGAATTGCGCTCGAAACGCAGGACAAATTTGGGCCAAGCCGTCTTCAAAACTGTTCGTTTCCAATCGAGCAGAAAAAAGCGCTCGAACTCCGAAAATGCAATTGAGCACTGTTTTATGTATCAGTTGGGCCTCCAGGAGTCATGCCAAGCTGCGCGCTGAGTCCCGCAACAACCTGATCTGATTTGCCACAAAGCCAAATCCTTTCGGGCCGGGTCGTCTGAGCCCGGTGAGCAAGTCTATACAGCGAAAGTGTGCTCAAAACCAACCTTTCAACATCCAACCTACCAGTGCTTCACCCTTCATCGTTAAGTTCCCATTGTTGCAATTGTTGCAGCTAAAGTCACGGGTCCACCCTAAGGGCGCCAACCTAAGCCATCCAACATTGAGTGCCAACCTTTAGGTCGCACGGCGCTTGAACCTTCATGGTCAGGGCTCCAATGTCCGGGCCGTGTCTTGAAAACACTTTTTTAGGTGTCCCAAACTGGCGGTTTGCCCGCCCCAAACCACATACTTTCGGACACCTATTGTTTTGGGCCGTGTCTTGAAAACCACTTTTTTAAGGTGTCCCAAACTGGGGGTTTGCCCACCCCAAACCACATACTTTCGGACACCTATTGTTTTGGGCCTTGTCTTGAAACCACTTTTTTTAAACTGGGGGTTTTGCCCGCCCCAAACCAAATACTTTCGGACACCTATTGTTTTTGGCCGTGTCTTGAATGAAATCCATTTTTTTATGCGTCCAAACTGGGGGTTTGCCCACCCCAAACCACATACCCAAACTGGGGGTTTGCCCACCCCAAACCACATACTTTCGGACACTTATTGTTTTGGGCCGTGTCTTGAAAACCATTTTTTTAGGTTTGCCCAAAACCACATACTTTCGGACACCTATTGTTCTGGGCCGTGTCTTGAAAACGTTCGGTTTTGCTTAGTGTTCCGCCCTCCACAGCAAACCGTGGAGCCCTTGTGGAACCTTTGTAGAACATTTGTGGAGCCCTTGTGGAACTGTGGAGCCTTGTAGAACCTCAGCCTCATGGACCCCTTCCTCGTGAAACCCAGTGCGAAACCCTTGTAGAATTTTGTGGGAACCCTTGCAGAACAACCCTGTGGAACCGTGCCTCACACCCCATAGCCCTCTCGTGGAACCCTCGTGACCGTTGTGGAACGCTTGTGGAAATGTGTGGACCCTTGTGGATAACCCTGTGGAACCTTACCATAGCCCTTGCAAGAACCTCGGTCGGTGTGGTGGAACCCTCATGGTGGACCCTTTTGGAACCCTGTTGCGTGGAACTCTGTGGAACCTTAGCCCTTGGCAAGGCCGGGGCGGGATTGGGGTAAGGTTCCACGAGGGTTCAACTAGGGTTCCACCAGCGAGGGTTTGGTCATGGGCGGAACACTAAGCAAAACCGAAAGTCAATGGTTAGAGCACTTCTACGAGAGTTCCACCAGAGTTCCACCAGGGTTCTAGCAGAGTTCCACCAGAGTTCCACCGGGTTCCACCAGGGCTGCGGGGCTTCAACTAGGGTTCTATCAGGGTTTCACAAGGGTTTGCTCACGGGCGGAACACTAAGCAAAACCGAAAATCAATGGTTTTCAGCACACTCTTGCCCACGGGGTCAGACAACGCGGCCCGGTGGGTTGTGGGTTCCAAGGGCTCCTCCGTGGGCACAGGGTTCCAAAAGTTCCACAAGACGGACTTCACAAGATTTCCACTCCACAGCGCAGTCCTGAGGTAAGGTTCCACAAGATTTCACACTGGGCTCCACGAGCATTCCACGAGGATTTACATCCTAAGCAAGACCGGCTGTGCGCTATGATTGGTGGCTTGGATTGGTGGTTTGCTCGCGGGCCCCGGTCGGGCTTCGATTGCAGCACCGGGCCCCGATGGCGCCATCGGGCCCCGATCGGGCTCCGATCGGGGCCCGACGGCGATCGGGGTCGGATCGCGGCCCGACGGCTGTACCTTGGCAGCTAAAGCAGCATCCAAAGCAAAACCGGCTGTGCGCTATGATTGGTGGCTTGGATTGGTGGTTTGCTCCCGGGCCCCGGTCGAACACCGATTGCAGCGTGGTGTAAAGCAGCGTCTCAAGCAAAACCGGCGGCGCTGTGACTGGTGGCTTGGATTGGTGGTTTGCTCCCGTGGTTTGCTCCCCGGGGCCCGGTCGGGCCCCGATTGCACCGTCGGGCCCCGATCGGCCCGATGCACCGTCGGGCCGGGGTCCCAAGCAAAAGCGGCAGCGCGCTATGATTGGTAGCTTGGATTTGTGGCTTGTCTGAAGCTCTTCACTTTCAAGTCTTTCACTAGTCTCGAACCTCAAGGACAGAAGCATTTACCCGCAGTCCTTCTTTCAACGGGGTGTCCCAGAGAATAACTTCGGAAGCGCATGAAAAGCAGCTTGTTGGACACCTATTGCAGGACATGTTTCCATGGCCCTTCACTGTGCCGGAAGAGTCTCCAGTTCATGCGGCAACTGCTTTTCCCCAACAGCTGACAGCGATGGGGTCTGTGTTGAGATGGGTTGCGGGGTGGTCTGGGGCGGCTCTGAGGAAATTTCCACAAGAATTCTGCGAGAGTTCTGCAAAAGCTCCGCGGGTTCCGCGAGGGTGCAAGGTTCATAGGGCGGTTCCAAGGAGGGTTCCAGGAGAGTTCCGCGAGGGTTCTGGAGGGTGTGGCGCTGTTGGGGATATCGCCAGAGCTTATTTTTTTCCCCGTCAGTCTTTGTATTTGCAAAGTGACGCAACCAAATAACCGCATGCGTTGCTTTCATGGCAAGTTGTGTGGAGCTTGCCGCTCTTGAAAGAGGAAACGGAAGCAGACTGTTGAATTGGCATAGGTCCTGCACTACATGCGCAGTGATGTGGAGCGCTGGGAGGTGACGGGCCGGGTCAGGGTGCAAAGCAAGTTGTCGGCGTTGCAACTTTGGAATCAGCTGACAAAGCAATCAGCTGACATGTGGTGGCAGGCCGCCCTATTTTCCCACGTCCCCAACGCTTACAGCCAATGGGTGAGAGCCGAAAGGTTGGACCAACAAAGTCAGAGCCCGTGCGTTCTATGCAGGCTTGAAATGGTTTGAATGTTGGTTCCATCAAAGCTCGGAGAAGGGAAGCTCATTCAGTGAGCAAGGGGGCGATGGCTGTGGTTGGGGATGTTGTTCAAATGCCACTTTTGACTGGAGTCTCGTGGCACAAAGCTCAGGCCTGGGTGGGACTTATGTTGCCACAGTGATTCACACCTCGCTTGTGGTGGTGTTGCTGATCACAAAGTAAGCAAACTCAGGTTGCGTTCCATGTGCGATTGGATGAGAGTGTCCCCGGATATCCTTGTATCCACGGCTTTCCCTGCAGGCAGGGTCTGAGCCCTACCCCAACAGCGGTGCCCTGGCAAGCAGTGGGCAGGTGCGGGAGAATGGCACACAGTACCTTAGATTCAGGCAACTGCCAAGAACTTAGACTCCGGCGCATTACGCCTGCTTCCCCTCCTCACAAAAAAGAAGCCACACACATACACACACCCACATGCACGCGCATGCATTCGCACAGAACAGGCACACTCACGACACCTGCGCACACCCACCCACCCACCCACCCATCCACCCACCCACCCACCCATGCACGCACGCACGCGCAAGTGCACAGCATTCGCACATGCAATCACATGCAGGCAATCGCCCGTGCCCACACATGCGCATGTGCGCGCACACTTGCACGCACACCCAGAGGCACACACGTCTATGCACACGCCGTACACATGGACGTATGCACCTCGTAAGCAAGCTGTCCGTTGACTTGCTCGTGTTTGTGTGCGCTCTCATCGCGCAGCGCCTTACTACTACTCTTTTCTCTTCTTTTTCTATGGACAGCTTGCTTGCGAAGCTGCCAGAATATGGGGCACATTTTTGGCTCTCCAACTGAGTTATGTCGGGTCCCCAAAACCGACCCTTGCAAGGGCTCCTGGTGGTGACACGTACCCTGAGATACTCTGAGTCATGGGCTGCGTTGCGGCTGGAGCGTGTTTTCTTCTCCTTGACGCAATTTGTTTGGTGTGCAGCTGACTTCCCGTTTGGGCTTGGAAGCTACCTTCAATTATCCTGTCAGTTGGGTCGAGTCATAGGTATCTATCCCACGCAGAACGTAAGAGTGCGGGACACCCAAGGCTGATTCAGAGCCGCATAGACAGGCCTCGCCTCATGGAACGCAGTGAAACTGTAGATCCTTGATACCGCAAGTTCACACCCAATTGGGCCATGGGATGGTGGGCATTGTTTGAAGTACAACAGTTTCTTTCGGAGGCACATCCGAGATTTTGCTTTGAGTAGGCATTCAAGAGTGGGTGAACTTGGTCAGAGAAACGCTGAAGGCGAAGGCAGTTGCTCGGGCCTGGTGCCAGGCCCGAGGAACGTGACGCGCACGCCCTGTCACAAGCTGTTCGCGACTTCGCGGACCCAGCCTGGGCCTCAGGGGTTCGGACAGCCCGATTTTTCTCTTACTCGAAACACCCTCGAGCCCCCGCAGACAGGCGGACCCGTTTGGCCCTTGTGCTTATTTGAGGGTGACAAGCCCTAGCAGGGTAGCAGGGTCCATTCTGCATGGCACAGAGAGGCCGTGGCCTGGTTTGACTTCATGGACCTGCCTAACATGCGAAGAATATGTTCATAGAGACCTGGCTTGGCCGTCGAGGGCTTTGATTCCTGTGACGGAAGGCTTCTCTTTGCCGAAAAGAAGATGGTTCTAGGGGTCTGACGGCCAAATCCAGAAAACGTCTTGTTCCGACAGGTGCCGTGTGGCCTGGGAGATGTTCCGCGCCACGAAGGTCGGGGGACACACCTGGGTCGCCCACAACGGGGCCTACAAGGCCGGACATTCGGACATTCCGAGAACATGACGTGACATGGCATTCGGACATGACATGGCACGCTGTTCACATCTCCGTTCGCGGGCGCGCAGGGCAAGTGGGACCCCAAGCGCGCATGGGGTCAGCGCTACTGGCGGTGCTGCTTCTACAAGGAGTTGATGAGGAAGGAGATCCAGATCCGAGAGGCGCGGGAAGGGAGGCAAAGCTTGGGTGTCAATCGGATCGTGGCAGGTGCCCGAGAATGACATCTTCCTGCTTTGGCCTCGAGACTTTTAGGTAACTTGCATTCCAGCTGTCGCTTTGGTTTGTGTTGAAACAGGCACACCCTAGGATTGCGAGGGCAACACAGCCCCATGCTTCACAAGCCCTTGCACCAAGGCATAGGCTGATGCGGTGGATTGAATAGACACAGATGGATCCATCCGGGCATGAATGAACCACGGACCCAGTGAAGGGGAGCATTGCCAAGTGACTGCCGCGGCCGTTGGAACCCAAGCCGTGAAAGGAAACTGCAGCGAAGCATCGTTGCCATGAGCTCCTCCATGGACACCATTGCACCTAGGTTCTAACTTGCCAGAAAGTTTTCAAGGTTTGAGACAGTAGCCGAGTCAATCAGTGTTTGACCAAGTCTTCACATTTTCAAACCGCTTGGTCCTGCGTGCTCAGGAGATCGTGGGTGGCGTGCATGCAGGAACGAAGCGACTGCAGCTAAAGTCTGAGCTGGAGCGATATGGAGAGATCGACATTTGCCACAAGGACTCCTGGGGCTGATCAATGGCTCGCAAGATCACCGGTTGACGGGAATTGTATGATTTTGTTAGAGCGAGATTGGGAAGAAAAGAGAGAGTCAGTGGAGAGTCAGTCTGTCAGTTGACTGCCCTGCTCGTCCCTGCAAGGTTGGCGATCCAGTTCAACACATACCGTGGGTGCGCTTCGTGAACGCTTCAGGTGCACGACAAGCCATGGATGCAATAGAGCGTGGGGAGGTGCTCATCGATGGTGTTTCTATTAGAGCCCGGTGGAAACCCCGGGGCAAGGACAATACTGCGGACGAGAGGAAAGGCTACACGAGCCGCGACATCTTCATGGCCGAGAAGCGCAAGAGTGCCGAATCCGGCAGCAGAGCGCTCCTCGCCGAGAGGCGAAGTAGCCGTAGCCGAAGCAGGCGGAGCAACGCTAGGGGCAGGGCTTCGGATGGGCCCCGCGATGACAGGCGTGACTTCCGCGATGATCGGCGCGATGACCGTGGCTATGACAGACGCGATGGACGCGATGACCGTGGCTATGACAGGGACAGGAGAGACAGAGAGAGAGACGACAAGCGGGACCGCGGCCGAGAGGAGTACCGCGATCGGCGGGACCGCGACAGCAGGGAGCGTCGCGGTGGCCGATTATGAGATCGCGTAGTGTAGCCATAGCTTTGTGCGTGATGCAAAGAGGCCTTTTAGGGGCTGACGTGCGCAAAGCCCGAGATGGGTTTGGATTTTCACTAGTTGTGCTAGACCTTGAAACATTGTGTTTGGGTGACATGATACATTTCCAGCCCGCAGGCAGACTTGAGAACCCGACTGCATCCAAACGATGCCATGCCGACAAGTTCGATTCCGGTGTTTCACGCTCTTTGAAGGAGCGAGGTACGCAAGAGACAGGCTCGGTGTATTGGGAAAAGCACGTGAGCGTCAAAGATGAGGAAAAGTCGTGGAGGTCAAATCTGTGGTTTCAGCTGCGTCTGTCAGCTGAATGCAAGCTCGGTGCATGAGGACGGGCCTCACCTGGGCAGTAACCTCAGTTCTGAGTTGGAGCGAGCTTGAGTCCGCTCTCTAGATGTGTCAACCCAACTGAGGGTAACCGTGCAATCACATCTTGGAAAAGACGTTGAATGTTGAGGACGAGACGTACTCCTTGATCCTGAAGCGACTGGCATAGGATGCCGTTCTGCGGGGAAAAAGGCCCGACGGGAAACGGGTTCCGAAAGGGAGCTGAGACACCTGGTGCTCTTTGCTTTTGCTGCCTTTCTCTTTGGAAAGCATTTTCATTTTTCCCGAAGAGACTTTGCAGGACTTTGTTGGCTCAGCACTCCCTTAAGGCAAGGTGAGTGCAGGGGCAGCTCAGGTGCTGGAGCATTTTCTGCGTGGCGTGCTGGGAGATGATGCCAGGGGCCTGGGAATTGGGAGCCGTACCTGGCGCCTCCAAAGCGAATCTCCCCTGAAGTTTTGCTGCGCGTGCGGCTTGCGCGGACCAATGACACACCTACACAAGCCAGTACCGCTGTCTCGAAATCCAGGATGTGCTCGTATTTCTTCGAGAAGCATGCCTTCCTTCTGGTTTGTGATTCTTGCCGAGCCAAGTGAGCAGTGATTCCGCAATTATTTGGACACAGCAGATCTTCAATTCGCAACACTGCGGCAGCCCGGCATGGCTCTTTCGCTCTTGCCAGCCTTTTGCGACCTCAGGGGTCGCAGGGTCGAAGGGTCGTATCGTGGCCCGGAGTGAGGCCAAGTCCGAGTCCAGAAGAGGCGCCCGCCTTAGCCCGAGCGAAGCCGCTGGCAATGCCTGAGCGAGGCGGCGATGTGGAGAGGCTGGACGGAGTGGAAACGGAGGAATCACCACAGAAGGACTCACATGCGAAGTCTTGAAAAACGAATCTTGATTTTCTTGGAGCCATTACCCATTTGGGGTAAGCTGCGACTTGCTGCTTGGGTAGTTTGGTCCTTTCCCTCAGGTATCTTCAGAGCATCCTGGACTGTGAGCTCACCGCATCGCAGGCCGGGAGCCTCGGAGCCACCCGCGGGACCCGAAACCCTTAGCTTCACGCTTCCGAGGCCGTGCTGCAGATCGCCGGAGACCGGCCCGTGGCCACCTTTGAAGAGGCTGGGATCGGCTGTCGAGTCTGGAAAAGGCTGGAAAAGGCTGGAAAGAACTGCAGAACTGCAGAACTGCACTCAGGTGAAGCAGCTCGAATCTCAGCTTGTGGTGCTCTTGTCATAGGATACGTGATGTTTCCTTGGAGACTGCATCTTGCTCTGCCAGGTTTGTGCTGCTGGCTGCAGGTGACCGCAAGGAGGAGGAAGCTCACTCTCAGGCGCATCCGGTCCGCAGGCTCAAGAAGGTTCTCGCGCATTCAGACAGTTGTTTCGCGGATGCCAGACCCAGTGTGGTCGAAATAGCTACGGCTTGCATAGAGGGCCCCATAGGTCCAGTGAAAAAAGCAAGGAGCACTCAGATAGTTGACCACGTCAGGCCTCTGAACGCCGGCGAAGTGACTCCGAGGGTTCCAGGCATGGCGCATGTGAATGAAGGTCAGCGGGACACCAATCGAGCCTAGATTTGTCAATTCTTTGCGCTTTGGTTTCTTTGGGTCTCTTGGTCTGGTTTTGTTGGCCAGGCTCACCGAGAGGGAGGAGGCCCAGGCCCTGGCTGAGATTTCGGGGGACGCGCTGCGTGTCGAGGCGAGTGAGGTACCTCCGGATGAGGCGGGGGCTCCGAGTTCCTTTGCTCGCGCAGCAACTGATGCATGGCGTGTCCCGAGGCTTCCTTCGGCGTGCTTCCGGAGCTGCCGAACTTCAAAGGCGGGGCTTGGCACACTTGGTCTTGCCCGGGACTCCGAGTGGAGACGGTAAATATGATACTTGCATGATATTGTTAAATACTACATGCTTTCTCTAGCAGTACAGTTGGGCTACATCCGCTGCCCATACATCCCAAGGCCTTGAGCCTATGTACAGACCTGCCTTGGTACGGCCACTGTAGACAGTACATCATTGCCCAGAGGAAAACAACTGCGCTTCACTGAACACACAGGTGCAACTACAGCTACAACTACAAAGCAGGAAAAGGCAAATACAATCAACAGCCGGTTGGACAAGGAATCCTTTCGAAGGAAAAGGATACGGCCACAAAGGAAAAGGCAAAGGACACCAGGACAGCCAGAATGTGGCGAAGGAAAAGTATACAGCAACAAAGGAAAAGGCAAAGGACACCAGGACAACAAGGATGTGGCAAAGGAAAAGGACAGCAACAAAGGAAAAGGCAAAGGATGCTACAACAATCAACCAGGAGGAAAGGAGCAAAAGGAAAGCAAGCAACAACTGATTGCTACAGATGCGGGCAACCAGGACGCATGGCCAAACAATGTAGAGTGGCGATCTACAACTGCGACGCTGGCAACCCCAGCACCAATGACCAGACAGATGACTGGTACAGGCAGGCGCACTATGACAGCAACTGGTACCACCAGGATCAGACACAGCTGCAACAACTAGCACTGCCACAACCAGCAGATTCCTCAGCAGTACCCATCTCAGGATTACAAGAAGTAACAATTGCCATGATTGGCGCAGCGCAACAACTCACAGAAGATAACAAGTGGGTCAGCCTCATGATTGACAGCGGTGCGGCTACACCTGTATGCCCACCATGGTTTGCAACGCAATTTCCACTACAGCACCTTGAGCATGGAACAGGACCATAACTGAGAACAGTGACCAACCAACACACTAAGCTTGATGGGTACAGATGGGTTTGCGTGACAAACCACAGTGGACAACAGATTGTCATACCGTTTTACGATTGTGAGGGTTAAACAGCCAATTCTTTCGGTTACAAGGCTGGTGGAACAAGGCTTTCAACTTACACTGGATGACCATCCAAGACGACAGCGCACCAAAGGATTCAACAGCCCGTTGGAGAACAGAGATGGCCTGTTCTTCCTACAAGCAGAAATCACAACACTGCCAAGAGGAACAAAGGTACAGATGCGCAGCGCACAGCAAGGACAGGTTGAGCGTGATAGCGCCGACCGCAGCGCTTACACCACAAGGTCCTGCAGACGCAGGTTACGCAGGAGACTACTGGCAGTTCAACACACAAGGTGAACTTGTCAAAGTACACAGACAATACAGGAGGACACTCTTCACACCATCAAGAAAACAGTGTCCAATCCCAGCAGAACAACTTGAGGACTACAGAAGATTCAGATCCAAGGATGGCGCAACGAACACGTTTGAGGACAAGTGCCAAATATCAGACGCAGCAGCAAATGTGGAAAGGAGAAAAGGCATTGAGGACACTGCAGCAACAGTTTGCAACAAAGACAGAGCCAAAGAGCGCGCCGCAGAAAGTTACACCACAAGTAACTTTAGAGCCTCCGGCTCAGTCCGCCGACATTGTCCTCTCCCTTTTCTTCTTCTTCCTCTCTCCCTTGTCTCCCTTGTGTGTTCTGTCGTCCTCTCTCCCTCCCTCGCTCCCCATCCTCCCCATCCCCCCAACCCTCTCTCTCCCCAATCTCCCTCTCTCGTATGTATGTATTCATGTATTATGTATGTATGTGTGTATGTATGTATGTATGTATGTATGTATGTATGTATGTATGTATGTGTGTGTGTGTATGTATGTATGTATGTATGTATGTATGTGTGTGTGTATGCAATGTATGCATGTATGTAATGTATGTATGTAGGTAGGAATGTGTGTATGTATGTATGTATGTATGCAAGTAAGAAAGTAAGTAAGTAAGCAAGTAAGTAAGTAAGTAATGTAATGGAATGTAGTGTGATGTAATGTAATGTAATACAATGTAATGTAATGTAATGTATGTATGTATGTATGTATCTATGTATCTATGTATCTATGTATCTATGTATGTATGTATGTATGTATGTATGTATGTATGTATGTATGTATGTATGTATGTATGTATGTATGTATGTATGTATGTATGTAATGTATGTATGCATGCATGCATGCATGCATGCATGTATGTATGTATGTATATGTATCCTTGCACTTTCCCTTTGCTCCCCAGTGTTTCCCGCAAAAACACGGTTGTTCCAGCGTTTTCGCAAAGAGGACGTCCAAAAACACAGAGTTTTTCGGCAAAAGGATGCAGGAAGCCCAAGCCAGCAAAAAAAGCCGGCAGGGGGAATCGAGCCTGGGACCCCTGTTTTGCGACACCGGCTCCCGTGCGCGGGGGAGGGGGGGGTGGTGACGACCGAAAAACCCGACGTAATTGACGTGTCCCTGAAAGGGGTATCCTCTATCCTCTCTTAGGTATCCGACACGCCGAACAATGTCGGCGGACTCAGTACAATCCACGCACACGACTGAGACAGAAAACAGCACCACCAACAGTACAGGACACAGCAGCAGCACACACACCAAAGGTGTACATCATGGAGGAGACTACTGGCGCAGAGAAGGCCCATACTGGAAGAGAGTACACATCAAGCCACACACACAGAGCGTTTTACACACCAGAGCAGACACATGACGGGCCAGACATTAAGCGGCTTACAGCTTGCAAACAGACCAAGGTACAACCGGTAGGAGAGGCGAAGATGAATGGACAACACAGGAAGCAAAGACATCAGACAAGCGTCGGACAGGCTGGGCAAACTTCGAGGAACATCAGGAATTTCCAACACAACTTGAGTCAGATGATGAGGAACAACAGCAAGGCGCAAGAGCAAAAGCAGCACAAGCACCCAAGCAACCAACACCACAAGAGATACTCGAGCACAACGTGACACACCTTCCTTACAGGAGTTGGTGTCCAATATGCGTACAAGCAAGAGGCAGACAGCGCACTCGCCCAAAGCAACACAGCAAGCTTCCAATCACACAGCTTGACTTCGGCTGCAGCAAGGGCTTTGATGACAGCAACAGTCCTCACAGCAATTGGCATCCCATCAGGGGTGATCATGGCCGCACAACTGACCAACAAGAGGATGCTCTTCGACTACGCAGTCACGCAACTACAGCACTTCCTCATTGAATGTGGAAGAACATCACAACCAGATCAGGAGACTTCCTGACAGCGCTGATCACAGCAATGACAAACAAGAATAACAACATCACCACAAGGAACTCAGGAGCATACAGTTCACAATCACAAGGAGGAGTAGAGTGAGCGCACAGAACGCTGCTTGCGCAAACAGAACTACAACAGACAGAGACATTCCACTGGAACATCCACTCATGCCTTGGAGAGTTCGACGCAGCGCACGCATCGTGAACAGATTTGCGACCCGCAGCAATGGATGCACAAGCTGCTTCAACAAAGAAAACAGAGAGAAACATACACCACTTCGCGAGTTTGGTGAGACAGTGCAGCACAGTGGGATGCTTCATCCACACTTGCTTGCCACGGAAGGCGACTTTGAGGGCTTGTGAGGATGAGACAGCTACAGATGGTTAACAGACACCTGGTGCAGGCACATCTTCAGTGCCCTAACAACGGCAAGCCCCCCCCCCTATCATCCGATGGAGAAGGCTTCATGGAGGCCTATTCAAGTATGGCCAAAACATCCGGCTATACGGAGGAAACACTCAACTTATCGATGACAGCCAAGCAGCCGCCATCGTACGACGGAAAAGTCAGCTGGTTGAGGTATGAAGAACTCGTGGCCAGGGACAATCCATCCTCCAATCATCCATATTGGCATACTCCGGAATAGATCCAGGGACCGCATAAACGACCTCTACTACCACAGGGCACCAGTTCCCTTCTGGGATAGGCACCCCCGGCCGTGGGCCTCAATTTGTGGTAGCGGAGAAGGTTTTCCGCAGAGATCCAAGGAAAAATAATGGCCACATCACCAACACATCAGAAACGACCAGAATCGCAGCACCACCGCCTACAGCGCACGCAGGAGAAAGAGACGACGCAGTAGCAGAAGGCAGCGCAAACAAGCAACAGCGCACCACAGCAGACAGACAAGCGCTGGAGCGGCCTACAACAACAGAACAACCAATCGGCGACATGAGGATGAATGCCATCAAGTTTACAACCAGACATGGCAAACAAACGGAGACAACACCCAGCGAGGATACAGAAGAAACCGACAACGAACGGATCCTACTAGAGCCGATCACACATGACACAGAAGGCTTGGACCCGCAACTCGTTTCACAAGGCACGAATAAAGAAGTTCAACAAATGAAAGACCAATCAGTCTTTACAGAGATTGATGGCAACACAATGACACCAGAATAACGAGCAAGCACCATTAAATCAAGATGGGTTCTTAAACCAAAACACAACGAAACACGAAGGGCTACACAGAACCCGTCACAGACCATGACATACTCTTTGCAAGCACACCACTGTTTTGCACACTGAGGGTACTCCTCACAATGGCACTTGTGTACAACTGGTCAGTCTGTGCCGGAGATGTCAGTGTTGCATTCCTACATGCAGCAGCAATCTCATAGAACTTGGCAATCAACACAGTTACACTTGAACTTGTGAGACGCGCGACAGAAAGCAATGTCTACAGGTCAAAGGACTGCCAGGTCTACATCATGATCTGTGTAGACGACCTCCTATTCACAGAAGTACAGAGAATTGTTTACACACACAAGCGACCTCAATGTAGGCACAACAATGCATTTCCTTGGCAGGAGTTTCGCACAAAGGCAACTACATCGACAAAAGCTTGAACAACAACTACGTTGACATCATCCTGGAAGAATCAGGAATGACAACATGCGACCCAGCACAATCGCCAGGAGTGTCACACATGAGAGGTACAGCAGAAGATGAACACGAACAGCAGCACTTGTTGGCAAGGTACAATGGCTAGCGTGCACACGACCAGACATCAGGTATGGAGCAAACGAACTAGCAAGATCGCTACAAGCACCAACACAGTTTGACAACAAGAAGCTCAAACACATGACAAGGTACCTTAAAAGCACAAGGTGCTTGCGACACGGCCTGCAACCAAAGATACAGACACAGGACAAGCGAATCCCACTCAACAGCGACACACACAGATGCCAACTGGGCATCACGCTCGAAAACAAGGAAGAGAGCAACAGGATTTGTGACACGTCTCTTCGGAGCAGCAATGCACTTATGGAAGCAGAACGCAAGCAACAGTAGCACTTTCATCAGCAGAGTCAGAGCTGTGCGCAATTGGTACAGCAGCGCAGGAGAGCCTCTACATCAGCAACTTCATCAAGGAAGCATTTGGAGTACGCACCAACATCAGGATGCACACAGACGGCAGAGCAGCTAAGTCAACCACGATGCGAGAAGGTGCATCAAAGAAAGCAAACCACATTCAGCTGCGACGCTGGAGTGGCACATCGAGAAGATCACAGGTACAAACGGTGTTTTGTACATCTTTTTTCACTGCAGAGGAATTCAACACTTTGATCCACAACACCAGTCCATTTGATGCTCTCGCAACTTTGACCTACCTCTTCAGAGCACAAGATTTGCCAGCGCAATTTCCTCGACATCTTCATGGACTAACGGTTTGGCTTGGGGTTACAACGCCATGGTCAGCTTGAGCCACCTACAGGCTGCAACATGTGACTGAGTACACGGGTCTACAGATCCTCAAGTACATCAGCCAGGTGAACAAAGTCGTACATCGCAGCAGCAACCAACATGGACGAGGTTACAGCAGTGTCTGGAAAGAGGCCAAGAAATGCGTGAACATCATGGTTCACACAGCTGCGATTTTTGGCGCTGCACTGTTTTACACCTGCTTTTGACACCACGACGCAAAAGGAAGTTGCGCAGCTTGGTACACATCTTTTGTACAGTGGCAACATCCATTTTCAACATTCCAGGAGAATGTGTACAACATTATCCTGAGGAGGCGTGTTAAATACTACATGCTTTCTCTAGCAGCACAGTTGGCTACATCCGCTGCCCATGCATCCCAAGGCCTTATGTACAGACCTGCCTTAGTACAGCTACAGTAGCCAGTACATCATTGCCCAGAGGAAAACAACTGCCTTCACTTCACGGACAGGTTCATCACAAGGTAATTAGGTATACAGATGCTCCAAGATATCTATTTGTGTATACAACATATTTGTGTTTGCCGGACATGGGCGGCTAAGAGCTTCGCCCTCCAGGCGACGCCAAGGCGCCAGCAACTCCGCCGCGGAGCCGCATCAAGGGCCGCGTGGCGCGGGGCTCGCACTGTGCCTGACACAAAGATGATAGAGGCAAAAGTGCCAAGGTGACGGGCCAGACCCGGCCAAAGCACTCCCGAAAGCCTTCAGGGCTTCAGTGAGGGAGCGCTGGACGTTTCAACTTCGTGGTGCTGGGGGAGCAGTGCGGCGCTAGCCTGACCACTGGCCAAACCTGTTCGGACATTTTCTTCTGGGCCTTCAAGAAGCCAAGCCGCACAGATATGGCATGAACTGAATCAGACTTTGCGCCCTGAACCACTGCGAGACAGAGCTCCAGTTGTATGTTGCTTGGGGACAAAGAGAGCGTGCGCCAACCGCGAAGCAACAGACCCACCCACACGTTGGAGTTTCGATTTCCCTTCCCGGACTGAATTCGCGACTCGCAGGAGCACGAGCAGAGCCGTCCGGAGCAGGCCAGGGATTTCCAGTTTCTTTGGCCTTCTTCGGGGTCTTGGGGCCAAAGCAAAGAAGAGAAACCCCCGTAGGCCGTGGAGCCTGCGCAGGATCCTGAGGCCTGGGGGGTCTGGAGGGTCTGGGGGGAGGTTCGGCGTATCGTAAATGCAGCACACCCGCAGCTTAAGCACAATCTCTAGCTCTTGAGTTCCACCTCGTTGGTCGGCCTAACCCGCCGCTTGAGTTCAAGTTCCTGGCAATCGCTTTGCACTGCAGCCCAGCAGACTGCTCAAGCGCGCATTGCTCGTATGGTTCTTTTAAGCCTAACCAAGGGCGAAGCTGAGCAAACGTTGAGCCGTGCCAAAACAACTGGATAGCGCTGATGGTTGGCACAGACAATCACTGCCTGGCTTGTTTCAGGCTGGCTGAGCTGAACTGTTCGAAAGCTGGAGTTAGGGTTGGGGGCTCGGTTGAGCGCGCGTCTCGGTGATTGGGGCTTGGTCTGGGCAGCTGCTGCGCCGGGACCTGGGGTTGGGGGGCCAGCGTGAAGCTGCGTGCTGAACTGCGTTGGGACAGAGGTTGGGGCGGTGCGGGGCTAGGTGACGGCTGGAGGAGCTGGGGGCCGGGGGTGGCGGCTGGGGCTGGCTGACAGCCACGTGAAGGCAACCGGAAGCGGCCTCTAAAAAGCAATGAACATCAGCCATCCTCGGTCAACTCTGAATCGGGCCAGTGCACGTGTTCAAACTGAGGGTGCTGGGCTCAGTGTCTAGGCTGCATGGACTTGTGGGCTTTGCGCACATAGCTCTTACGAGCCCTGGCCAGACCTCCAACTCCAAGCCGGAGTGGGCGTCTGCCAGCTCAGTGTCCGGGGTCAGACGGATTGTCAAGGGAGAGCCTTAGCACGGGTCACGGCACTGAAGGAAACCATCCAAACCTGACGGTTGACAGCCCCTTATCTGTGTGGCCCAGGCAGACATCTCCGAAGGCGTCTGCGAAAGAAGCTCCAAAGGCTCGATTGCGGATGTGACAGCATGCTTTCCGAGGACAACAGGATACCTTCAATGCAGCTTTTAACCTGAATAACAAGGGGTTCTGGGAGACCAAGACGTAGGAGACAAACCCTTTGTTCGCTTCAGGTCGCTGACAGCCAAATCCGTACGGCAGCACCAGCCTAAGAGCCTTGCAGACTGAGTCGCATGCAGTTTGAAGAGAGAAACTTAAAATTGAGAAGCCAACCTGTGATTCAGACCAGCCTTTTTCCAGTGTGGCATGTGCATGTCGTGCTTGAGAGCGATTTGAGAGGGGAGGGCTCTGCCACCTGAGGCATCAAGCGGTGCCTCTAAGGGAGGGAAGGCAGGGTCATGCGCGCCCGTACATTTGCTTTGCATAGGAATAGACCGGAATAGATGTAAAAGATACAATAGATATTTGATCGTTGCACCAAGATCTAGGGGGACTGACAGTCAATGGCAAGCGAGGGACTTCATATTCATATCTCCTGCTGCAATCAGTTATACGTGGAGCGCGGTGCCCATGATGAATCTATTGGCTTTCTGACAGCTAGAGAGTACCATGACACACCGTATAGATGTCATGTCCGAAGCAACAGGCTGCAGCGTTTCATTTGGATGACAGCACAACTCCATTAGAATGCGTTGGTCGCGTTTTCTTTGTCCAAAAGCCCAGCTGCTGGCATATCTAATGTCAAGGCAGAGTGATCCAATTGTCTTGAAACCCAGTCGGCAACGATGCGGTCACAGTCTTGATAGCGACCTCCGAAAGATTTCGGTGAGAACTGCAGTGCGCCCATTTGTCTTTCCACATCGTTGTGCCAGGTTAGTCACACCGAAAGGAGCCGCGGGCTTACCGGAGACCCAATTTGTTTGTTTGACTCTCCGGCCCATGACCTCCCTAGGTAAGTCAGAGTTCAGGCAGGGCGAGCCGGTTGCCGAGGGACTGTTGGAGCAATTCGGACAGTTGACCTATACCTACTGAGTTAACGTCCCGAGTAAGAATCCGAGCCGCTTGTCGACATGCTCGGGGTTCAGCTCATGCAGCTGCAGGTGTTCTCTCAATCATGGCAACCACGGGGTGCCATGTGGAGTAGGGATGTGCCTTGCCAGACCATGCTGAGCCTTGAGAATCACTTTTGCTTTAAAGGGCGTTTTCCTTCAAGGTTCGTGAAGGGGGGGGATTGGGCCGGAATTGATGCAAACTTCGATGTGTGCAGGCTTAAACCAGGCAATATGAGCTCGCAACTCCACTTGCCAGGTCTGCGGACATCTCGAGCAGCCATGGACCCGGGGCGGAGGGCGACCCTGTGGGTTTTCTGCTTGGCGCTGAGGCTGGGAGACGCCGTGTTGAGACCCCCGTAGGTTTCAGTTGGGTCAGATGCTGACATGGTATTAACCGGCTTCCACGTGAAAAATCATGAAATGAGCAGTCTTCGAACCAGCCACTTGGAGAGAAGCTTCCCATTTATGCCGCATGGTCCTCCTTGGACAGTAACTAAAGCCAGAACGTGATGAAATCCAGACCGTCAAACGATTGGGATGTGACCTGGCCATGGGCAAGGAAGGTCTTATCTACGTTTATCGCTGGTTTCTTACTGCTTTGGCAAGACATTGGAGGGGGCTGCCCAATTTGTCCAGCAAAATGGGCGAACAACATTCGGCTCATGTGATCGCTTGAAGGAGTGCCCGGCTTCAGAAATTGGAACGGACGTCGCCAGTCGCTTCGCCGCTTCGCGCCCGATAGAACTTGCCCATGGTGGGCGCAGCCGGAGTCCTGGTCTTACCCAAGAGGCAGGGGACATCGCGGGACATCGCGGGACGTGACATCGAGTTCTCTCGGGGCCAAAGTGGGCCCCGTGGTGGGCCCCGGCCTGGGCCAAGCCGCAGGCACCAGGTTGCAAAACCCGAGAAGCCCGAGAAGCCCGAGAAGCCGGAGAAGCCGGAGAAGAAGAAGAAGGCGCAGGCGGGCAACGGCCAGTTGGCTTTTAGATTTCCAAGATGCAAGTTCATCTAAGTTTCTAAGATGCCGAAGTTTCAAGTGAGGTGGACTTCACCGATCTGACGGAGCTCCTGGCAGTCCGCTTCCGAGCCTGTGCGAGCGTGTAGCAGCCGAGTGTATGAAGCGTTGAGGACGAGGAGCTCAGCGGCTGGGGTGACACGGGCGAGGCCCGGAGGTGAGGTCAGGTTAAGTCTGGAGGTTTTCCCGGTTTCACTTAGGTGCAGTCCTGGCAGCTCTGTGATAAGCGCCGGGAGCAACGGCAATTCAAGAAGTGCCCCGTTTCTGATTGCCGAGTTTGCCGAGTTTGCCAAGTTTGTTTCTTCACATGTCTTCATATTTCTCAGCTTCCTTCCATACAGGTACGTGGAGGAGACGAAGGGAGGGTCTGCACGGCTGCGACCATCACATGATCGATGCATGTTTCGAGGAGTCTGTGGCCAGCGGCGGCGCGAGCGCCATCGTAGTGGACGTGGACCTGGAGCAGGCAAAGCACCAAATCTGGCAGTCGAGTTTCGCTGGGCCCTTTTTGTCATCAATTGCTTTCGGAAACTGGAGGCTGATCATTGGTAGTGCGTCAGCCTTGCGCAAGGTGCGGGAGCTCACTTCTGAGCAGCCCCGGGCGAAGCCTGTGCAGGCGTCGAGCTTTGACCCCTTGGGCTGAGACCTACAGAGACATGCTCAATCTGAGTGATGCCTGAGACCCCAAAGCAAACACAGCAAACGGGCAAGTCGCATCCCTTCTGCCAGGGGCCGGGCATCCTTCAGCTGGCGCAGGACATGCAAGACTTTGATACATCGGCCTTTGAGCCGATGCCTATTGAGCCTCAGGAGCCAGCTCGCCGGGAGGAGTGCCCTGTGTGCAACGCAGAGCCATTTCCTCAGAGAGTGGCCAGTGTAGCCCCCTGAGTTTGCCCGCTTCAGGTGGGCCGTGGCTGTCCAGTGGATGGCAGAGGGCAAGCCGCCGCCGGAGAAAGATGCCGGGACCCAGTTGAAGCACGTTGAAGAGAAAGAGATATTGTCTTCGGCCTTGGCCCATGGCAAGCTTGGGTGAAGGCCAAACTAAGACGAAGAAATACATTGAAGAGTTAGCATGCGCATGCTCGATTGGACCCTTTCCCAACGGCAACAGTGCTCAGTACTCACAGAGATCTCACATGAAGCAAGGAACAGCGTTGCACTTGGTTCTTGAGCGCCCTTGCAAGGTGAGCATGCTTCAACCAGCGAAGAAGCAGCTTCTTGGCGAGAACTTTTGCAAGCATTTGCAAAAAGCATTGGCGCATTGTTTCATTTTATTTTATTCATCTCAAGTACTTACCTACATAAAAAAGGGATTGTGCCACCTACTTTCACCCGAGCTTAAAATGGAGCCTTCCGCACACAGGGCTGTTTTATACGTATGCGGGCAACGCAAGAATTCTCGGAATTCCAGCCACGAATTTGTGCCAACGGCAAATGTTAGCAGGCCTTTCATGCGTGTGCCAGGGAACATGCCGGTTCAGCTCTTGTGAGTGAAGGGCTCCTCTATCTCTGCCCTCCGGAGCCCCGGACCCAATGGTTTGATAAACACTGATAAACACCAAGGGGTCATTTTGTGTTGATCCAAACATTGGTGCAAAGACGCAAGGATCTGAGCTGTAACTCGTTCTTGCTATGCCCGGGGGGCTTGAGCCAAACCATGTGTGATGCATCGCAGGTATTCCACATGTATTTACACATATATCAGGGGAACCGGTTTAGGGCAATTTGGCTTGGAGCAGACAGCCCGTATTTTAGGGGGGTTTATGTACCACTGGGTTGCCATGATACTTTTGAGGGCCCTCTCGTTGGCGCAAGCCCCGTGTACTTTGTGGATTGCCCCACCATAGAATCTGATTCGGGAATACAAGCCGTTGACCTTTGGCGGAAAGGGAGGAGACTCGCAAGTCAAGGTCCCCGTGACCTATCAGAGTGCCTAGGCCCGGAGTTGCCCGGAAGTACCAGAAGATGCACTCCATCCAGTGCAATTGGGCCTGGCAGCAAGCTCAGCCAAGCCGGCCAAGCTCACCAACTCCGTTGCCAAGAGATAGATGATGTTCGCTGTCATTTGAAGTTGATCACTGAAAACAATGGAATCTCTGGCCATACCCGCTCCAGAGTTTCCCTGAACCGCCGCGTTTTACCAAGATCCCATCCAACAACTTCACACAACCTTCGGAACCCGCAGGAACCTTCCAAACTCCTCCAGAACCCTGCTCAGCAATGCTCCATTCAAAGGGATTGCGATTGGTTTTGGTGGGTTTCAGGGGTGTTTTGCTTGAGTTTCAGACAGCCACTGCGGCTAAAGGGGTTCTAGTAGCTGCTTGGGGATTCCGTCTGGGCTTCTTCCAAAGCAACTGTTTGTCAGCTTGTCGCCGGATGTTGTCGCTGGATGTTTATGCAATGTTCATGGGACGTTGGAATGATGTTGAGATGTTGTACGGTGATCGTATCAGAGCGTTGGCAAAGCGTGTCGTGCAAGCCTGCTTCGCTCCGTTGCTCCGTTGCTCCGCTCCGTTCCCCTGTTGTTCCGCAAAGCTGTTTCTCTCCGTTGCTCCGTTGCTCCGCTCCGTTCCCCCGTTGTTCCGCAAAGCTGTTTCGCTCCGTTGCTCCGTTGCTCCGCTCCGTTCCCCCGTTGCGCCGCAAAGCTGTTTCGCTCCGTTGCTCCGTTGCTCCGCTCCGTTGCTCCGCTCTGTTGCTCCTTTGCTCCGTTGCTCCGTTCCCCCGTGGTGGCGCAAAGCTGTTTCGCTCCGTTGCTCCGTTGCTCCGCTCCGTTCCCCCGTTGTTCCGCAAAGCTGTTTCGCTCCGTTGCTCCGTTGCTCCGCTCCGTTCCCCCGTGGTGGCGCAAAGCTGTTTCGCTCCGTTGCTCCGTTGCTCCGCTCCGTTGCTCCGTTGCTCCGTTGCTCCGTTGCTCCGTTGCTCCGTTGCTCCGTTGCTCCGTTGCTCCGTTGCTCCGTTCCCCCGTGGTGGCGCAAAGCTGTTTCGCTCCGTTGCTCCGTTGCTCCGCTCCGTTCCCCCGTTGTTCCGCAAAGCTGTTTCGCTCCGTTGCTCCGTTGCTCTGCTCCGTTGGCCCGTTGTTGCGCGGATCTGCCTCGCTCTGTTGCTCCGTTGCTGCGCTGCGTTGCCCCGCTCCGTTGCTCCGTTGCTTCGCTCGATTGGCCGTTTCTCCTAGAGCGAGTTTGGTCGTTTTTAAGAGCTGAGTTCCCGATCGCTAACTGACTCCCGAGTACTTCAGATAGCATGAGCAGCCTAAATGTCATGTTTATGAGGGCAAACCTCACTTTAAAGAAAGGTAGGTTGCCTCCTTTGCTTGAAGGCGAAAACCTGATGGCAGCCAAGCTTGCTAAGCAATCGATTTGAGCGACACGGAGCTAACCGGATTTGCGCGAGAAAGCCGGAAAACCGAGAAAACCAAGAAAACTGGAAAACAGAGAAAACCGATAAAACCGAGAAAGCCGTGAAAACAGAGGGAACCTAGAAGACCGAGAAAGCCCAAAGAACCCAGAAAATCGATGTTTGTGCGGTTTTCGCGTTTTCGCGGTGTTCGCGTTTCACGGTTTTCGCGGTTTTCGTGGTTTTCGCGGTTTTCGCGATTTGGCGGTTTTGGGGGCTTTCGCGGTGTTCGCGTTTTCGTGGTTTTCGCAGGTGTTCGCTGCGTTTTTGTTGTTAATAATATGTTTCAATCACTTGTGTTTTGAGCCCCAGCAGTCTCAGAGATAACATAGATAGATCGATAGGTACATAGGGCAAGATAGGATAGGACACGGTAAGCTAGGCCAACGTGGGATAAGACAGGATAAGATGGGATCAGACATGATAAGATAGGATATGACGGGAAAATACAGGATAAGATAGGCTCAGATAAGATAAGGCAGTACAATTTGTGATAAGATCAGATAAGGCAGCTAGGATAGATAAGGTAGATAGCACATATATATATATATATGTGATAGATATGATAGACAAGGTAGATAAGCCATGTAAGGTAGATCAGGTCGATAAGACAGGACCAATAGATAAGATAGACGCGATGAGATAAAGAGGACAAGCAGGAAAGATAGGGTAGATATGGTAGTTAGGAGAAAATCAGATAGATAGGATAGATAGATGATAGATAAACAGATAGACACATAGGATAAGATAGGCTACGGTCGGATAAGATAGGGTAAGGCACGGCAAGATAGGCTAACGTGGGGTAAGGTAGGACAAGATGGGATAAGGCAGAGTAAGATAGCATACGGTAATATAAGATAGGTTAAGGTAGGCCAAGACAGGATAATGTAAAGGTAGGTAAGGTAGACAAGGTAGAGAAGATAAATAGGATAGACATGATAGACAAGATAGATCAGGCAGGTAAGAGATAAGATAGATCAGATAGGTAGGATAGAAACGATTCATAAGCTACATGCGATGAGATAGATAGGAAAGATGGGACACACAGGGGAGACAGGATAGATAGGTAGATAGATTGATAGATACATAGGACAATATTGGGTAAGATAAGGTAAGACATGTCAAGATAGGGTAAGGCAGGATAAGGTAGGATAATATGGGGTAAGATAGGATGCGAGGGCTGCGATGGGATAAGATAGGACAAAGCAGGAAAGATAACTTAAGATAGGGTAAGACACGATAACATATGATAAGACAAGACAAGGTAGGTAATGTTGATAAGGTAGATATGATATGATAGATAAGAGCGATAAGACTTACATATACGATGAGATAGATAGGAACGATAGGATAGATAGGATAGCTGGGTAGGCTGGTAGATTGACAGATAGGCACATAGGATGAGATAGGTTAAGATAGGGACATGCAGAATAAGACATGATAAGACAGGATAACATGGGATATGATAGAATAAGAGAGGAGAAGACGGGGCAAGATAGGTTAATATAGGATTATTTTGGGTAAGGTAGGATGAGATAGGCTAAGGTCGGGTAAGATAGGGTAAGATAGGATAAGATGGGGCAAGACAGGATTGACTGATACATAGATGTATAGATAGATGTAATAGATAGATAATTCGGTTTATACAAAGGATACGATAGGCTAAGATAGGATAAGACACGGCAAGATAGGCCAACATGGGATATATAGGACAAGATAGGATACTACAGGATAATATAGGATAAGATACGACAATACAGGATACGATAGGAAAGACAGGATAAGACAGGATAATGTATAATAAGATAAGATTTGGTAGGTAAGGTAGATAAGGTAGGTAGTATAGATATGATCGATATGATAGACAAGGCATATAAGACACAACAGATAGACCAGATAGGTTGATATCTCGATAGATAGACACATGGAAGAAGATAGGACACGATAGGAGAAGATGGGAGAAGGTAGGATAAGACAGGATTGGACAGCATACGGCAGGATATGGTAGGATAATCGCAGCGTCGGAACGGCGCAACGGCGCGGCAGCGCAACAGCGCAGTGGTGAACAGCAGAACGTCGCGGCAGCGCAACGGCGGAGCGCAGCAGTGCAGCGGCGCAACAGCGCAACGGCGTAACAGCGCAATGGCGCAAATGCGCCAAGGCGCGACAGCGTAACAGCGCAATGGCGCAACAAAACGGCGCAACGGCGCAGCGGTGCAGCGGCGCAGCCGCGCAACGGCGTAACAGCGCAGCGGTGCAAACGCGCAACGGCGCAACAGCGCAGCGGCGCAACGGCGCAGCGGCGCAACGGCGCAGCGGCGCAACAGCGCAACAGCGCAACGGCGCAGCGGTGCAGCGGCGCAAGGGCGCAGCGGCGCAAGGGCGCAGCGGCGCAACGGCGCAGCAGCGCGACGGCGCAAGAGCGCAACCGCGAACGGCGCAGCGGCGCGACGGCGCAGCGGCGCAACGGCGCAGCGGTGCAGCGACGCAACGGCGCAACAGCGGAACGGCGCAGCAGCTCAACGGCGCAGCGGCGCACGTCAACGGAGGCGGCTTCAGCGGCGCAACAGCGCAGCGGTGCAGCAGAAAAGCAGCGCAGCAGCGCAACAGCAGAGCGGCGCAAAGTCATCAGCGCAGCAGCGAGCAGCGCAGCAGCGCAACAGCGCAAAGCAGTTTAGCGACACAGATCGCCAACACGCTCGATCGTATGATGCTGCTCGTATGATGCTGCTCGTATGATGCTCCAGCGATGTTCGAACGATGTGCGTGTGTTTTGTTTTACACGATGTTGATTTGGTGTTCATATGATGTTTTTGGATGTGCAGATGATGCCCGTATGTGGTTCACATGACGTTCACATGGTGTTTGTGCGATGTCTATGTGGTGTGTATGTGACTTTGGCATGATGTTTGTACGATGCGTGTTTGATGTTCATACGATTATTGTCTGGCGCTTCTATACAGTTTTTGTGAAGAGATGTGCAAACCATGCCTATATGGTGTTTATGACGTTGATATACTGAGCATATGATGTCAAGTTGATTCCCATTTGATGCTTGTATGTTCAGATGTTTAGATGATGTTCAGATGTGTTCAGGTGATGCTCAGACGAGGTCATGGAGCATGCATATGACTGCCACATGATACTCGTTTGATGATTGTGGTGTTTGTATGATGTTCATGTCATGTTTACATGATGTTGTTTGTGTGATGCTCGTATGTTCTCCATATGATGTTCGTATGATGTTCATTGAATGTTCATATGATGCACGTCTGATGTTGTTTGCATGATGTTCCTATGGTGTGTGTCATATGTGTGTGTTCGATTTTCGTACACACGCACAATGCTCATGGAATCCTCATATGAAGCTGTTTGCGTGATGATCATATTCTTTGAAAGGTGCTCACATGATGCTCACATGCTGCTTACATGCTGGTGACAGGCTGCCCACATGCTGATCACATGCTCCTCACATGCTGCTTGCATGCTGCTCGCATGCTGCGCACATGCTCCTCACATGCTGCTCGCACGCTGCTTACACGCTGCTCACATGCTGCTCGCACGCTGCTCACATGCTCCTCACATGCTGCTCACATGATGCTCGCATGATGCTCGCATGCTGCTCACATGCTTCTTACATGCTGCTCACATGCTGTTTGCATGGCGCTCACATGATGCACACATGCTGCTCACATGCTGCTCGCATGTTGCTCACATGCTGCTCGCATGCTTCTCACATGCTGCTCGCATGCTGCTCACATGCTCCTCACATGCTGCTCGCATCCTGTTCATGTGCTCCTCACATACTGCTCGCATGCTGCTGACATGCTTCTCACATGCTGCTCGCATGCTGCTCAGAGGCTCCTCACATGCTGCTCGCATGCTGCTCACAGCTGCTCGCAGGCTGTTCGCATGCTGCTCGCATGCTGCTCACATGCTCCTCACATGCTGCTCGCCCACATGCTTCTGACATGCTCCTTGCATGCTGTTCACGCGCTTCTCACATGCTGCTTACATGTTGCTCGCTTGCTGCTCACATTCTCCTTCCACGCTTCTCGCATGATGCTCAGAGGCTCCTCACATGCTCCTCACTCGCATGCTGCTCACATGTTGCTCACATGCTGCTTGCATGCTGCTCACATGCTCCTCACATGCTGCTCGCCCACATGCTTCTGACATGCTCCTTGCATGCTGTTCACATGCTCCTTGCCTGCTGCTTACATGTTGCTCGCTTGCTGCTCGCAGGCTGCTCACATGCTGCTTACATGCTTCTCACATGCAGCTTGCATGCTCCTCACATGCTTCTCACATGCTCCTCGCATGCTGTTTACATGCTCCTCACATGCTGCTCACATGCTGCTCGCTTGCTGCTGACATGCTGCTTACATGCTCCTTGCATGCTGCTCGCATGCTGCTCGCATGCTCCTCACATGCTGCTCACATGCTGCTCACATGTTTTTACATGCCGCTCACAGCTGCTCGTATGCTGCTCGCATGCTGCGCACGTGCGAGCATGATGCTCACATGCTGGTTGCATGCTGCTTACATGCTGCTCACCTGCTGCTCGCAGGCTGCTCACATGCTCCTTACATGCTGCTCACATGCTGCTTACATGCTGCTCACATGCTGCTCACATGATGCTGACATCCTCCTCACATGCTGCTCGCATGCTGCTCACATGCTGCTCGCATGCTGCTCACCTGTTCATCGGATGGTGCTCGCATGGTGCTCGCATGCTGCTCGCATGCTCCTTACATGCTGCTCACATGCTCCTCACATGCTCTTCACACGCTTCTCACATGCTGCTCGCATGTGCTCACATGCTGCTCGCACGCTGCTCACATGTTGATCGGATGGTGCTCGCATGCTGCTCGCATGCTGCTCACGCGCTTCTCACATCCTGCTCGCATGCTGCTCACATGCTGCTCGCATGCTGCTCTCATGCTGCTCACATGTTTTTACACGCTGCTCACATGCTCCTCACATGCTCCTCACATGCTGCTCGCATGCTGCCTGCATGGTTCGCACATGCTGCTCGCATGCTCGTGACATGCTGCTCGCATGCTCGTGACATGCTGCTCGCATGCTGCTCGCATGCTGCTCACATATGTTTCTCACATGCTCCTGGCGTACTGCTCGCATGCTTGCTCACATGCTCCTCACATGCTCCTCACATGCTGCTCGCATGCTGCTCACATGCTCCTCGCATGCTCCTCGCATGCTGCGCCTCACACGCTTCTCACATGCTGCTCGCCTGCTGCTCGCATGCTGCTTGCATGCTGTTCACATGCTGCTCGCATGCTCCTCACAGGCTGCTCACTTGCTGCTCGCAAGCTGCGCACATGCTTCTTACATGCATGCTGCTCGCATGCTGCTCACGCGGTTCTCACATGCTGCTCGCATGCTGCTCGCATGCTGCTCACATGCGCCTCACATGCTGCTCACACGCTGCTCGCATGCTGCTCGCATGCTGCTCGCATGCTGCTCACGCGCTTCTCACATGCTGCTCGCATGCTGCTCGCATGCTGCTCGCATGCTGCTCGCATGCTGCTCGCATGCTGCTCGCATGCTGCTCGCATGCTGCTCACGCGCTTCTCACATGCTGCTCGCATGGTGCTCGCATGCTGCTCTGCGCCTCACATGCTCCTCACGCGCTGCTCGCATGCTGCTCACACGCTTCTCACATCCTGCTCGCATGCTGCTCGCATGCTGCTCACGCGGTTCTCACATGCTGCTCGCATGCTGCACATGCGCCTCACATGCTGCTCACACGCTGCTCGCATGCTGCTCACACGCTGCTCGCATGCTGCTCGCATGCTGCTCACCTGCTTCTCACATGCTGCTCGCATGCTGCTCGCATGCTGCTCACATATGCGCCTCACATGCTCCTCACGCGCTGCTCGCATGCTGCTCGCATTCTGCTCGCATGCTGCTCGCATGCTGCTCACGCGCTTCTCACATGCTGCTCGCATGCTGCTCGCATGCTGCTCTGCGCCTCACATGCTCCTCACGCGCTGCTCGCATGCTGCTCACACGCTGCTCGCATGCTGCTCGCATGCTGCTCGCATGCTGCTCACACGCTTCTCACATGCTGCTCGCATGCTGCTCGCATGCTGCTCGCATGCTGCTCGCATGCTGCTCACACGCTTCTCACATCCTGCTCGCATGCTGCTCGCATGCTGCTCTCGCGGTTCTCACATGCTGCTCGCTCGCATGCTGCTCGCATGCTGCTCACATATGCGCCTCACATGCTGCTCACACGCTGCTCGCATGCTGCTCACACTCACATGATGCTTGTAGAAGTTTCTGTCTGACGACATCTTACGAACTTACCGGTGTTAGGTTCCAGCAGAACCTGTGCACCATGCTTTGCTCGCTGCGCTTCGACCCCCTGGGCGCGCCGCGGCCCTCTCCGCCCTCGCCCAGCTCTGCGCGGGCGCCCAGCTGTGCCTAACAACCACTCATTTCTCGCGGCTTTCCCGAAGCACAGATGTGGATATTTACACGCCCACTCACACAGGCGTAAACGCTTACATGTGTTTGGTTGCTCTTCTTTTCTTCGTTGGTAGTTGCTTGCAGTTTTCGAACAGTTCTGACGGGCCAGGGCTGTCCTGCGCTAGGTGCTTCCGCCGCCCATGTCGGATGTTTGGCAATATTGGAGGAAAGCAGGCGCCAGCTTCTCACAATGGGGAAGGGTGGAAGGGCAAGACTTGAAGGGCCGAAAAGATGAGACGCTGGCCAATGTTGGCAAGATGCAAGCCCTTTGTCAGGCAAAGCCGAAAGAAGTGAAAGAAGTCATGGCTGCAGCCCCAGAGTGCTCTGTCGCGCCCTACTGGCAAGCCGTGCGCCGTGCCTTTGGCCAAGGCCGCGACCCTGGGAGTCCCCGTGAGCGAGACTGAGGCGCGCAGCTTGTTCAACCGAAAGGGCCGTGCGCAACCTATCAGAGGCCACAGGGTCAATCCCTTCGCCTTTTTTTGGCTTTGCTTGACGCACAGGCCTCGAGTGGAGCACGCTTCTTGGGTGAATTTTCCAACCGAATTGAGGCATCGCGAATTTGGACAGAGAACGGATTTCGTTCTCTGGGACTTGGGCCGCGCGCCTCGCGGCTGTGAAGGTCAGTCGCCTTTCCGGCCAAAGTTAAGCTCGGAGTCTCACAGTTCCGTGGAGCCCCCAGATGCTAATTCAGCGGCGCCTGCGTGCGCATTGGCCAAGAATAGGCAAAAGTGCAGGGATTGAGGGGTTAGTCTTCGTTGTTTTTGAGAAACAATTGAGAGCCCTGAACCAAAGCCCTCCAGCAGCTTCTCCCAAGGAGCGAGCCACTGGAAGGCAAACAGTAGCGGGAGCCGACATCCCGTCAGCGCAAACGCGCGCGGCCGACGGCTGATTGAAATTCTGAAAGGGCCCCTTCCGTTCCGTTTCAAGACCAAAGGGTCGTTCCGTTTGGCATCGGTGCCGGTAAACAATACCCAGAGGCAGATGTGGGAAGTCAGGGTAATTGCGAAAAGGCAAGTTTGTTGCTTACCCTGAGTCCCCTTGCCCTTGCTCCATGGCACGGGGCGGTCTCACTCCTGAAGCGAAACAGCGCGCGATTGCAGCCCAAGTTGTTGACGCTTGTCCGCTTGAGGCCCATGCGATTGCAAATGCCATGCGCCGCTTGGATTGGTGAGATCTTTGAGCCCTGAATCCCTGGAGCCGGCATCTGCCTTTCGGCGCAAGCACCCGCCGTGGAGTGTCGGAGAGCAGGAGCCCCAAGGGAGCTGGCTTTGCATGACTTTGGCGTTCATTGTGACACTTCCAGGGACCTTGAGTTGGGAGTCCGTGACAACAGCCATGAACCCTGCCGTTCCCCGAGGTGAAATCAGCCCAGGACTGGCGGAGTGCACAGTGAGAATCAGTGAATGCCTCGATTCAAACGTGCACCTTCGTGGGAACCCGCATTGAGCATGATAAGTGTGTATAAGATCCAACGCAGCAAGAGGCCGAAGCCAAGCCAATCCCTGAAGGAATGGGAGAGGGACACAGCCAGCTTCACCAGGATCCCCGGCCGCACAGAGTGCAATCTGCTTTGCAACCGCCTTTGTTCGCTTCGTTTTCGTTGCAAGGATCACATGACCAGCCGCAGCCTCAGTAGCCTCAGCGGGAGGCTTCTCTGGGCAAGGGCGAAGCTCAGCGTGTGTTCCATGCCGAGGCTTCCTTGACGCCCACAAGGCGCTCACGACGTGTCAGCGTGCAAAATGCATTTGGGGGGAACATCTTCGAAGCATCCAGTGCACGCAAGCCAGTGCAGACCCTGAAACTTGCACATCTTGCACGTTTCAGATCACATGCTTTCGGACATGCTGGCCTCTCGATCGTACCGGTTTGTCAGATCATGATGCCTGGCACGCAGCCGCAGGACTCGGCGATTTTGGGTTGGGATCGGTCTGGGCTCATGTGTCCCTTGTGGCTAGCTGAACGGGCGTGATTGACATCAAAGGGGTGCATTGGTGCTTTGGTGCTTTGGTGCTTTGGACCGTCTCCAGCTTTCGAGTTTGAGGCAATCAGACATTGCAATTGGCAGGACAGCTCTGCAACTGGAGGTGAGTTCGTGAAGCCAAGTGAACCTGCCCCAAATGAAGCTTGTTGCTGAGCCTTGAAGCTTCCAGCTTGCAGGCGACGTGCTCCAGAATTACGAGCACTAGCCTCAGAGTTGCGAGATCGGTCATGCACAGCCGAGCTTCATTGCGACATGATGCAATCCCACATGTGATCTCCTTGCGCAACCACTACCACAATCTTGGAGGCCGTTTTCAGGCAAGGCATTCGCATCGTTCGCGCGGAGTTTGAGGCCTGCGTTACTGGCGCAGTTGGTGCAGCTCCTCGGCCAGCCCGGGGCCTGAGAGTGAGAGAATTGGCGCGGTTGCAAGCATCTTGGATTTCGGAGAAGTCTCAGCGCTTTGTTGCTTTGCCTTGGGATGCTTTCGGGTGCCTTCGGGTGTTTGCGGATCCGAGGCGCCCCCGGCACTCGCTGCTCCTCTCGGACTTGGGTGCCTTGCTGCCCACGCGGGGTCGCCCGGTCAGCCAACTCCGATGGGAACGCCATGCGTGCCGCGCGAACGCGTAATGCGTTGCACCGGGTTTGCAGTTGCAGCGTGCGGACAGGAATCTCCGGCAGTCCGTCAAGGAGAAGGGAGGCCTCAGGACTGAGCCTACTGAGCCTACTGAGCCTACTGAGCCTACTGAGCCTACTGAGCCTACTGAGCCTACTGAGCCTACTGAGCCTACTGAGCCTACTGAGCCTACTGAGCCTACTGAGCCTCTCAGCCAGCCCCAGTCTTGTGTGTGCATATCACTCCGCGAGTGAGGGTTTGTGCCGGAATCTCTGTCGTGGCTTGCCCGTAGCTGTAGATGCAACATGATGCAACATGATGCAACACGTACCAACAGAGAGCCAATTGTCCAGCGAACCAGAGTGGGGGGCCCAGCGCCCGAGCGCCATGCCGGCGCCCAAAGAGCCAAGCAAATGGCGCCTCGTTTGAACCTTTGAACTGAGCAAGCAAAATGGGCCAAGGGCGTCCGCCGGCAAAAGGCACCTGGTAAGATGATCAGGACATAAGTGCAATCCATGCAAGCTTTACTTTTGGTCCTATGGCACTTTGCTGCCTAACTCTGAGGCAAGATTATGGATATTTATGGATATAGGGAATGCGCCAATCGATTTAAGGCTTCGGTGTGCGCCCTCCTGTGTGCCAACCGGTGAGTCGCAGTCGCGGCTCCACAGCCTCACCTCTCTGGAGGAGAGAGGTGAGGCGATGGCCCATGTGTCATTTACGGGGTTTTGTCCCGTTTTTGTTGTGTTTATTTTTGTCAATTGTATAGCGGGTTCCGTTTTCTTGATGTTTTTTTAGGTAGTTGTATGGTCTCTTCTCTGGGGGCTAGTCAGGCTGGTCAGGGCGGCGGGATGTTTGGATTTGGTTGGCTGCATCGAGGAGCAGCTGGAGATTTCCTTCGGGCAGCTGCGACAAAGACTCTCTGAGGTGTCTTGGAGGTTTCAAGTGGTTTAAGCACGGGAACAAGTAACGGAAATCCCATCGGTGGTTTCAGCTTTGGCAAGGTGCATGAAGAGTTAGCCTCGAGCCAAGCGGAACTGCCCGAGATGGATTCGTATGCGCTCTCATCTGTCCGGAGGCCGACCGTTCGTTTTCTGGTGCCCATGTGGGAGCAGGAACATTTGGTACCTTTGAACAGGAAGAGCCGTTGTCCCCGTCGCCCACGCCACCCACGCCAGTCTGGTGATGCCGCACATGGACGGGTCCTCCAACGCCTTGGAGTCAGCCGTTGAGCAGATCCCCCGACCCAGCCGCTTCCTCGGCGCTTCTGAGGGGTGGAGGGGGAGAGGAAGATGGAAAAGGGGCTTGGCGGCACTGCGGCACTGCGGCACTGCGTAGATGTGAGTAGGCTGTGCTGCAGATGTTTGCCAAGGGTGCTCGTGTATGGGCACTTGTTTGATGCCGTGGATCGGTTAGTTTGGCATGTCAGGCATGGCCATGCAGTCGCACTCCGTGCTCGAGGCGGGCTGGCAACGGATGCGGAGTCGGAGTGAGAGACCGAGAGACACGGTAGGTGCCGGCGGTACTGGCACGACATGCCTCTGATCCTCAGGACGTGATTAAATACATTCGTTTGGGAAAGCTTTGGTGCATTCCAAACCATCCGTGGGGTTTTCTCGGCTTCAGAGGCGTTCCCACAATAACTTTGTTTGCACACTGCATGTACTTGAGTACTTTAGAGCCTCCGGCTCAGTCCGCCGACATTGTCCTCTCCCTTTTCTTCTTCTTCCTCTCTGCCTTGTCTCCCTCGTGCGTTCTGTCGTCCTCTCTCCCTCCCTCTGCTCCCCATCCTCCCCATCCTCCCCATCCTCCCCATCCTCCCCATCCTCCCCATCCTCCCCATCCTCCCCATCCTCCCCATCCTCCCCATCCCCCCAAGCCTCTCTCTCCTCAATCTCCCTCTCCCTCTCCCTGTCTCTCTCTCTCTCTCTCTCTCTCTCTCTCTCTCCCTCTTCTCTGTTTCTGTGTCTCTTTCTGTCTCCCTGTCTCCTTCCTGTCCACGCCCCTCTACAGAAAAAGGGTACCCCAATTCGAACCTCTCTACTCTCTCACTTTCTTGCTCTCTCTCTCTCTCTCTCTCTCTCTCTCTCTCTCTCCCTCTTCTCTGTTTCTGTGTCTCTTTCTGTCTCCCTGTCTCCTTCCTGTCCACGCCCCTCTACAGAAAAAGGGTACCCCAATTCGAACCTCTCTACTCTCTCACTTTCTTGCTCTCTCTCTCTCTCTGTCTTTCTGTGTCTCTCTTTCTCAGTCTCTGTCTTTTTCTCTCTCTCTCGCTGTCGCTCTCTCTGTCTGTCTCTTTCTCTGTTTCTCGGATTCTGGCTCTGTCTCTGGCTTTGTCTCTGTCTCTCTCTCTCTCTCTCTCTGCGTCTCTCTCTCTCTCTCTCTCTCTCTGCATTGCAGTCACGTCCCCCCCTGAGTTGCCTCGATGTCCGGGCACGGCCCCTGCATGACCCGGAACTGTCATCTCACTACTGGCTTTCCCCTTGATTTCCCCTTCATGTCCTTTTCACGTTTCCCATGATGTCCTGGTCCTGTCCCTTCCAGGCCGTTCAACACCTACCAAAGGGTATGCCTTAGTTCAGATAAAATCCCCTCAACCAACCACTTCAACCATATAACCAACTGGCGCACGGCACCTCAACCAATTTTACCACCTAAATCCCTCAATCCCAAATTTCAAATCCCAAATTCCCAAATTCCCAAAATATAATTTTCCAAATTCCCAAATTACACCAGCCTCGACCCCAAACAGCAAAAAAACATGACCGGTCTGTGTAGCCCAAAAAAGGCTGGTCTCCTTCATGTAAGGTGCGAACTTGTGTAGCTTATGTGAGCAACACATAGTTACAATCAGTCCGTGTGTCCCTGCAGGAAGTCCCCTTTTTTGGGAAGAGGACACATCGGGTCCATCCATCTCCTTGACGCCGGGTAAAAGCATCGATGTTGTTCATCGACTTCGAGGAGAAAATTCCATGTCAATGCCATGTTCGAGAGTGAAGGCCCCGGGGATTCGGGGTGAATCAGCCCAACACCTGGCATTAACCAAAGGAAGTTTCGAAGGAACTTTTCAATGCACTTTTCCATCACCGCAGCATTTGGTGGCCGTCTCGCTACTCTGCTGAAACTTGCGCATCAGTCCCAGCAGCCTGCGGGCGAGACTGGAAACATGTCACTTCTTGTTGCTATCTTCTTCTCGAGCTCGGCTAAAGGTCTTGCCACAAGCAAAGCAAGAGAGCGCTTGCATAAACTTGCAGACTGCGCCTTGTAGCGTTACGGCCGGGACATCCTCGCCTAGCAACGCAGACACACGCCGCGCCAAATTGGCAAGCGTCAGCAAAGGTGCCCGTTTGGCGCGCACCTCTGTCACCCGGCGCAGCTCCAGCAAATTGTCAGTGTTTGAGCCGGCAGTAGCTTGGTCATCCAGGGTCTTCATCTCTGTCGTGTCTAGCGCGCCGCGTGCTCCCAAGATGGCCAACGCATGGCCCTGCTCCATGCGCCCAACGCCGCTCCATTCCGGAACAAGCTTGGCTTTGAATGTCAGCTCCAGCCCCGCTCCATCGCGGAAACGTGTGAGAACTTACCATTTCTGGGTGCGCAGTGGACACCACCAGCTTGGCCGGGTTCATCTTGGAGTTGGCGCTTATGGTTCGCAGATTAGATTGGTGTTCACATGTGTGGTGAAGGACCGGCGGCCGTCGTTCCAGCGCACGCCGCTGGCAACAACTTCTGGGCCTGGCGTTCACTCAGCTCCAGCAGCACAGTAATCAACTGGCCGGGTTCATGCACTTTTTCCAAGTTGTCAAGGTCAGCGAAGTAGGTAAAGGCTCCTATGCATCAACCAAGTTTTTCGAGGAGAGCTCGACAAGTGCAGGGACGATGCGAACAACTCTTACAAGCTAATGGTTTGGTTGGGGACCCGACTCACCCAGGCTTTACTTCCAGGACCATTCTTTCTGGAAACCGGTCAGAAAAAACCTTGGAGCTCGGACCCCCCCTTGCGATGCAACAAGATGATAAGCATGCCTGCTTGACTGTGTGTTCGCTCGTCCCTCTCTGCGATAGCACCAGATCTCCAAGAGCAAGTAACCAGGAAACCACCAAGCCTCTCTCTCTCTCTCTCTGTCTGTGTCTCTCTCTCTCTCTCTCTCTCTCTCTCTCTCTCTCTCTCTCTCTCTCTCTCTCTCTCTCTCTCTCTCTCTCTCTCTCTCTCTCTCTCTCTCTCTCTGTTTGCATTGCAGCGTCGTGTCCCCCTGAGTTGCCTCGATTTGCGTGCGCTGCCCCTTCATGACCCCTGCTTGTCTTCTTTCTACTCGCTTTCCCTGATTTTCCCATCATGTCCTTTTCATGTCTCGTCATTTCGCATGGTATCCTCGTCATGTCCCCTTCCTTTCAATTTCCCCTTCATTTCCCTGGCATTTTCTTGGTATGTCCGCATCATGTTCCATGTATGTCCCTTTCATCAGTCATTTCCCTACATCTCCCTTTGTGTCCTTTGGTTTCCTCGTCCTTTGTTTCCCTTTCATTCCCCCTGTTCGCTGCATGTACTTGTTCATGTGTGTTTTTACCCATGATGATCTTTTCGTGCGACATTCTGGTGCTCGATGCTTAGCGGGGTGCAGGGGTGCATTCACATCATCAAACATAGTGTTCGGGGTGTGTCTGATTTGTTGCCTCTTTGCCGCCATGGCTGTTTGCATTGCCAAGCAAAACAAACGCAAATCTGACATGACGAGCGCTGAAATATCTTTGGCGGCTCCGCCTGTTTTACAGGCATCAGCAAAATTTGCTGCGGGGCACTCAAGGGGCAGCCAGCACCAACGCATGCAACCGAGCATGGAGCCTCTGCCTGCACCAGTGCGAGCTACAAGGGGCAGATTTCACCCAGTTCCTTCTGGCGATTTCGTCTTGTCAGCTCCGCTCAGACATCCGGCGCCAAGAAGTTTGCAGCGCGCTGCTGATGCTGCGGTTTCCACTGAAAAGAGCTGGTTGGCTGACTACAAAGCAGATTTGTGTGATATTCTTCCTGCGCCAAGACATACAATATGCGACGGGTATGTGAAGACAAGTGAGCTTGGCAGCAAGCCTAAGATTCGTGGCAGCGCTGACACTTTTACTACCATGGCTTCAAAGCACGCGGCAAACAAGCGTAAGGCCAGACTCTTATGGGATCAAGTGTTGCTTTGTGTCAACCACATCAGCGACCATGGTGTTTTGCGTGCTTCGCACACGCAGAGAATTCTGAGCCGCTTCTCTGACAACACAATTGTGGCTTATTCTTGCAAGGCATTGAGTTTGTTTCAGCACCTGCAGGATTTGAAGATCGAATTGAAAAGTTTCAGTGTGGTGCAGTTGGCTGATGCTTTGGAATCCTTGCTGGACAGTGAGGATATCATGCTTTCCCCAATTGGTGCATTGAAGGCGTTGCGCTGGGTTGAAAAAACGGCATCAATTTCATGCTGGCCAGACTTGTATGATTCCTTGTTGAGTAGTTTCTTGATCCCTCCTGATTTCAGGGAGCGTAGGGAAAGCCTCCCACTGCCTTTGTTTCTATTATGCCAATGGGAGCTGGACATCCTTTTTCGTCGGCGCCCAGATTCAGAGCTTGCCTTTCTGGGCGCTTGCCTCATGTGTGTGTATTCAAGTCTGCGTTTCAGTGATGCTCAGCATGTACGATGGGATTCTGTTTGCCTCGAGACTGATAACATCAGGGCCGTGTCCTACCAAACGAAGACAAGTCGTAAAGGCATGCCATTCGGATGCTTTTCTTTTGGGCTAATGGGTTGTCCTAAGTGCAATTGGATGGAAGTATGGCTTTCAATTCTGGAAGCTTATTGGAGATCGTCACGGTCTCATTTCGGAAATGACATAATCCCGGATTACTTTTTCTTCGAGCTCTCGGAAGGTGCCATTTCTGAACCCATGACTTATGGCCGAGCGCTCAGCTGGTTCCGGTATTTCATTGCGGACACTGGCGGAGGAGCAATTCACCCTGCAGTCCGCAAGCAGTACACGTTGCATAGTATGAAGAGCACCATTTTGAGCTGGAGCCATCAGCTAAATCTGCCCCCCGAGGGCAGGTTAGTCCAGGGACACCATAAGTCCCCTCAACTGGCTAGCTGCAGATTGTATTCGAGAGATGATGTGCACGGCAGCTTGATGCTACAACGTTTTATTTGCAGTTCGGTCCAAAAGGGGTGGCGACCGGCCACTCCTTTACACCGAGGAGGGCAAGCTCCACTGTCGGACCCAGCAGTTGATTTGCAGCTCCCCAGTTTGTTGGCTGATTTCAATGGCTCTCTTGAATTGTTTCATCGTGTGCCGCCCAGCCACGTGGCGCCTGACATGCAGAATTTCGCACGCGATCTGGCAGATTTCCAATTACGGCCGGGTAGCGCGCACAGTGAAGAACCTTCTGTCTTCAACAGTGACCTGCTACAATTGCCTGCGCTGAAGCAAATGGTGCACCTTTTGTATTTGGCAGGCGGAGCAGGAGGTCAGGGGCACTTGGAGCAACCTGCCAATGCTGTTTCTTGGGAGGAAGATGTTGTGCAGACGTGGCTCCGTCGCGCAGGCGCCACATGCATCAGCGTCCCGGCTTGCAGCGTTGGGCTGGACGGTAACCACAGCTGGTTGTTTGCGGGCACGCATGCAAGCTTCGACGCACTGGCCTTTTCAAGTGACTATTCTCCCGAACCTCATCCAGAAACGTCTACAATCAGACTGGCGGACAGCTCAACTCCCAGTGAGAGGACAGCAGAGTACCCGCTGGAGCTTGCCAGGCGTTTTGCGGCGATTGTGGCGCCGATGTGTTCTGGACCTGCAAAACAGCTGACATTGCAGGAAGCTCTCTCCTGGATTCCAACCAAGCGCATTCATGAGCCACCATGGGCTCTTCACGATGGTGCAGGTGGGAATCCAGATTGGAGTGCTCCGCAGAATGACAACTACCTACAGGCCTTACGCCACACATGGGTGAAGCTGGTGTTAGATGGTGGCCTCCACAAGAAGTTGATGGCACATTTGCAGCAACATTCAGCAGAACCTCCTTTTTCTGAAGCAGATTTGGCACCTTTCAAAACAGCTTTGATCAATTTTTTGTCATTGCAGGATACTGATTGGGCCATACCCCAGTGGCAACCCTTCCGGCTTCATATTTTGGATCGTTTGTGCTCCTTGCTTCGGCACCCTGACAAGGCCGTTATGCCCGCCTTATTTGAAGGAGTTCCCTCCGGCTTCCATCACAACATTCCTCACAGTACAATTTTCCCAGCCCGTGACACCACCATTGTTGCCGATACCAATCTTTCAGTGCACTTTTCCAATTGGAGCAATGCGGAAGCCAATGCTGACTTGGTGAGCGATCTCATTCAGCAGGAGATGGCAGAAGGATGGGTCTACCGCTTTGACGGTGACTTAACACAAGCTCAGCAATGTTTCCCCGCAGGGGTTGCCATTGGTAAGCTTAATGTGGTTACGGCCCCAGGCCGCAAACCAAGATTGATTTTGGACAGCACCATTTGTGGAACCAACCAGCGGTGCCTTATCCCAGATCGATGCGCAGTCCCTTCACCCAAAGACGTGCTAAGAGTGTTCCCACTGCGTGAAAATGCTGAAGAACTTTGGGGTTTCTCGCTCGATATACAAGCCGCCCACAAAAGAATTAGGTTGCTACCGGCAGAACAGGGACTGTTCGGTTTTCGTCATCAAGGACATTTGTATTTCTATCGGGTCACTCCGTTCGGAGCGACGCCGTCTGCACATTGGTGGGCGCGCGCAGGTGCTCTGCTGCTTCGCATTTTCCAAGACCTGGTTTTTTGGAAGCATGCCAGTTTGCTCTACGTGGACGATTTCTTATTCATGATGTGCAAGCGCGTTTTGCCGCTGTCAGCAACCATGATTGTGATATTGGCGCTTCTTTTGGGTTGTCCGATCAGTTGGCCAAAATGTGAGCTGGGACCGCAAGTTATTTGGGTCGGGTGGTCTTTTCATTTTAGCTCAGGCTACGTAGCGCTGACTGAGGAAAAACGATTGAAGCTACTTGAGCAGATCACGTCTTTGCTGACGCATCGGCATGTTTCTCGCAAGGCTCTAGAGCAGTTTATCGGCCTCTTTTTGTGGGTTACCAACTTGTTCCCTCTGATGCGTCCGTGGGTCTACTTTCTGTACAAGGATTTGCATAGCCCAATTGCAACCCAATACAGTTTGAACCCTGATCAATGGTTGCGCTTTTGCTCCATCCTCAACGACGACCTGACCATATCTGAAACTTTGCCCGGCACGAGCTTCCGAGTTGGGTCGCGTGTCTTAAGCGTAAGACACAAGCAGTTGAGGCGCAAGGCTGATTTGAGAGACGTGCGCATCACTGATAAGAGAATTTGGGTGAGGGTTTCAGACCCTACTAGTAGCAGGCGTAAACTGCATGAAGACTCTATTCACGCATTGCAGATGTGGAGAACATGGGCGTCCAGCATGCCACCAGTCCTTTCCTTGTATCCACCACGTTGGTGGAGCATCACTGCAGCAGCAGATGCTTGTGCAAAAGGCAATGATATTGGAGTCGGAGGATTCCTTCAAGACGCCAATGGCAAAGTTCTGTGGTTTTCGGAACTTTTCCACCCTGAAGATTTCACAGTTCTGGGAATCAGTATGAGCTCGGATGCCCAAAAGGACATTTCTTCTTATGAAACCTTTGCGCAAATGGGACTCTTGCACGTGGCAGCAAGCAAGGCGCCCAATTGCAGATTGTGCTGTGTACTTCCCACTGTTACAGACAACACATCAGTCGAGGCTGGCGTGAACAAATTTTTCAGCTCGAAGTATCCTTTGTGCCGATTTCTGCAACAGCTTTGCTTGATGGCAACGCGCAGTGCTATCAGACTGGACACGACGCACATTCCTGGGGAACACAATATTGAGGCAGACGCGCTGAGTCGTTTACATGAAAACTTTCCAAAGCCAGAGCGCATGCAAGATCCCAACAGAGTCCGTTTCACCTTGCAAGACCTTTGGCAGGTTTGCCCAACTTGCGAAGTGTTGCCCAAAGGCACACGGTTGGGTTGGGATTTGCCATCCTCACAACTTCAGGGGGGTATGTAGGAGCGAGGATGTTTTGCCGGGGCCTTTGGGGGGGGCTGATGGTTTGCTTGCCTGGTCTGTTTATGATGTGACACAAGGCCTCGCATTCCCGGCAAAACATCTGAGTGCGGTCGTGAGAGCTTCCTGCCCCCGATAAGTCTCTGGGTACAAAACGCTGCATGTACTTGTTCATGTGTGTTTTTACCCATGATGATCTTTTCGTGCGACATTCTGGTGCTCGATGCTTAGCGGGGTGCAGGGGTGCATTCACATCCTCGAACATAGTGTTCGGGGTGTGTCTGATTTGTTCCCTTCCCTCCCACCCATGTTTGCACTATTGAGGCACGATTTTCCATCGGTCAGTAATTCATGCCTTGCTCGCTCACAGCTGAGCTGTTATCGCTCCGTTGGGGGGCTGAGGGGGGGGCTGATGGTTTGCTTGCCTGGTCTGTTTATGATGTGACACAAGGCCTCGCATTCCCGGCAAAACATCTGAGTGCGGTCGTGAGAGCTTCCTGCCCCCGATAAGTCTCTGGGTACAAAACTCATTCCTTTCCCATTCATTTCCCTTTCAGTTTCCCTTTTGTTTCCGCCGTCACCTCCATCCTTGCCGCCTCCGCCAAGCCAAATCCCACTGGCGTACGGCTGACCCCAGCTTGTTCTCGCTGCCTCCTGGAGCCAAATCCCACCGTCACCTCGGCGCTGGTTGCAATTCAGCCGGCACAGTCACTCACAGTCAAGGTCGTCCCGGCAGCCTCCAGTGCCTCCCGTTACCTCGGCGCTGGTCGCAACTCAGCCGGCGCACTCACCAACAGTCAAGGTCGTCCCGGCAATTCAGCCGGCAAGCCGCTCATTCGGCCATTTCCCCGCCAGCGGTGCTTGCATTGTATGCTGCAGATCCGGTAATCTTGAAGCCCGACCACCTGCGATATGCGGTAAACTCGGCACACTTGACGTTCTTGGCGGCGCTTGCGTGGTATGCTGCAAACTCGGCCCTGCTGTATGCGGTAAACTCGGCGCACTTGAGACCGATCCCGTTCTTGCCGGCAGTTCAGCCGCCTGTTCGGTCATTTCTCGGCCAATGGCATTTACACGGCGCTACAAGCGTGGTACACTTCAGGCCGAACCCCTACCGATCCTCGCTCCCTCGCGGTTAGACAGCTAAACGAGAACCCAACCCCAGACAGGTTTTGGGGAAAAAAAGGGTTTAGTGCTCCAGTACCCTCCGACTACTGCCCAGTGGCCAGCAGACAATGCCGCAGTTAGGAAAGCTACTGTCTATCCTTTTCTTTGCGGCATGCACATGGTGACGACTCGCAAGTGACAGCGTGTCACTCACATGCAGTGGCAAGCAAGTTCTACTTGGTGACTCGCATCGACTTGCACGTTACTGCGTGTCACTTGCATGTTGCCTGCATGTCATCTGCGTGTCACCTGCGTGTCACCTGCCTGTCAGTGTGTCAGAACAACGGTAGATCGCTGCAAACAACAGTAGTTTTACCGTGTCGCTGCGTGTCACCTGGGTGTCACCACGTTTTACCTCCGTGTCGGGGCTTGAGAAGGGGTAGGGGTGTATGCTTGGATTTTGCTGTTGGGAGACACCGGTGGGGTCTACCGTTTTCGTGCATTTGCGGAACTGCTGCCAAATAGACGGTAGTCGCGAAAATAGATCGAAAACAGTCGTCGGAGCGTGCTGGCGACATTAATTCAGCTGTGGCGGCGTAGCGTCGCTGTGTCGGCGCCGCGCCAGCTTCGCGCAAAACCTAACTGTCAGCTGCGGGCCGAAGAGAAGCGTCAGGCCGATTTTCAGCGTCAGGCCCCCACAAGGGCGAAGTTCCTCACGAATATAGGCGACGAATTGCAGCGTCAGCCGCATTTTCAGCTTCACCTCGCTTTGCGAACATTTTTCAGCGTTGAATTTCAGCGTCAGCGATTTTCAGCGTCAACGGGTAGTTAAAGCGCCAACAGAATCGCACCCGACAGTTTCAGCTTCAAACTTCAGCTTCAGCGGGGGTGCAAGAAGTTTGCCGGGTCCCTGCATTCAAGGATAGCGTGATCTGTTCTGTCTAGATTGTCGGCGCATTTTCAGATGTGGGAAATTACATATTCGCAAGTTGTGGGCTTGTTTTGTCGGTTGAGAATTCCAGCAAATCTTCCACATTACGGCTGAGTTTGGTGGAAGCCCTTGTGCGATTTCATTTCGCGCGAAGGCAAACAGCGTCCACCTTGCTTGTGATGCCTTGCCCTCGCAGTTCACATTCGTCTCCAAACTCGGCCCGTTAGCCAACTGTTCTTTACTTTCGCCGTGTTTGCTTCTCTTCCTCCACAAGACTTCGGATTTCATCCAGAGCGCAAGGGCTGTGAAGGAGTTTACCTTATCCCCATTCAGACCCCAAGTTGACAGGCTGGAGGCTCCAGGCTACGCAGGCTACACAGGCTACACGGGCTACACGGGCTACGGTTTCATCCAGTTTGATAATGTTTGATACGGGTGAAATTGCGCCATTGTGTTTTTCTTTTTGCCCAGGACTCCATGAGCAGATCCGTGTGGATCGCCGCGGACCGGGCCAAGGCTATGTCTCAGGCTGTGGACCTGGTCACCTTGAGCAGTGGCAGCCAGCCGCCCCTCGGATGTCCTGCTGTGGGATTTCGAGAACTCCGAACGGGAATTTTGGGACAGGGATGCTTCAGGGACAGGGATGCTTCAGGCAAGATTTGGGAGGGTAGGATTTTCGGGAAGACTGCCAGAGGTCAACGATTGGAAGGTCCCACAGTTGCTCTCTGGGATTCAGGTTGAGGCTTCATCCGCGCTGGATGGAGATGGTGAACAAAAGCCCTTTGGCTTCGAAATCCAGAGGGCGCTGGCATTCCGCGGGCAAACTTCATATTTGTTTCTCAGTGCCTTCATAGAGCATGAAAGTGCACCGGGACGTGCATCTAGAGCATCTATGTTCGTTGCTGCCCTGTTGGCTCTGCAGCCTCGCATCGTCACGCGGGACCAACCCCCTCCCTGTGCAACTGACAACCCTCCGTCCATTCTTGGCCAGAGACTGTTGGAAACAGGGACGGAACTTTTGGTGCGGTTAAGGCTTGTGATATTGTTTGAACTTGAGCACATGAAAGCGAAGGACAGATTGATCCCTCCCCAACCCCAAGCTGACGCGTGCAAGGTTCGTTGAAACTTTCAAGAATGCTCAAGAAGTGTGCGTTTATTTTGCAAACATCCAGAGAGTTGTCAGAGGGTACAGATTTGAGTAGCCTAGCTTGCAGGACTTGCTAGGCTGATGAGGGTAGGGAGGGTAGGGTATGAGGGGAACACCCTTTGCGAAATCTGAATTCACACATCTCTTCGTGCGGCTTGCGGCTTTTTTTGCACATGTTTCGCTGACACACATTGCACTTTTTGCGAATGGTTGCACATACTCCTTTCGCACGCCTTCGGTTCCAAACATGGTTCAATTACCTCCTGGAAAGAGGTGCACGAAAAGCGCGGCTAGGTCCTTCGAGATACAGCTGCTGAAGTTGTGTGTACACGTGTCGAGACTCTCGACTCGAGTGTCAGGTAACCTGATCTTCATGGGCCGGGAGCAGCGGAAGTCGAAAAAGAAGCTAGGACTGGGAGACTGGACTCGAATTGTCGCAAGTGCGAAGTGAAAAGCAACAGGATTCCTGAGGATGCACAAAACGCTGTCGAATGTGGAGGCACCGCTTTGGGCTTGGTGGGGGTAAGCTGTGCGCAATGCATTGGCATGTTGGCCTGGTAATTGCAACTGTTTTGGATTGGAACTTGGGCAGGAATTTGCTCTTTTTGAGTGTGTTTGCACCGCGTGTGCAGGCTTTTTCTGGCGATAATGAGAATGACTACTTGTTGAAGCAGCGGCGCCCGAAAGTATTGCTGCTCCCCCACCAGCCATTCCGCCTGGGCTGGGACATTGTAGGCCGGACGCTTGCATTATCGTCTAGTGGTTGGAATGGTTGGAATGGTTGGAATGTGCGAATTCGGGAGGCCTTTTTCTGATAATGGTGGACGCTTTCCTGCTGCCCATGAGCCTGGCTTGGGACATTGGCATCGAGCCTGTCGACATAGGATTGAAGCATGCGGCGTGTTCTGATTCTCTGAAGCCACGGCAGGAAGCACCATAAACTGCGTTTGCTTCTTCGTGGCGCTTTTCTTTTGGTCTTGTGATGCCGCTTGGTCTGCAGTGCTTGTGAAAAAATCCACCTTGGCCTTCAGAGTCCCTTCACTACCTACCTCATGCATCTTGGACTGCGGGCATTTTCACATTGGGCCCTGAGCTTAACACATGCGCGTAGCGGAATCAACGGGCAGCCAGGCAGGCCTGCACTGCGGCTGAAGCCCCGCGACTTTCCCAATGGAAAGGATGTGCTCGATCTTTTTGTCTTGGCTCTAGCAATGACCCTTCGTAGTGTCCGCACAAAACTCCACGGATTGCCATTCGTGCCAGCCTGACTTCCAGTGATCCGAGGTTTGTATGAACTTCAATACAGGCTTCTACCACAACGGTCGGCTAGTGCTGGACCGCTGCAAGATTGCCTGTAACTACATGCAGGGTTGGCTTACCTTCGATTTGATGTTGATCTCCCTGGACGTGCCCGGCTTAGTTGTGCCTGACCTGGGTGCAGTCTTCTGGCTGAACAGGCTTGTCATGCGTTTGCTACGAGCATCCGGCTTCGAGTCAAAAGACAGCCTCGCTGCAAACTTGTTTGTCTTGCAACGAGGCTGCGACAGCTATCTATCAGTATGGCACGAGCGGAGGCTTTACAGTTGAGGGAGAGGTGATTTGTGGCATGGAGATGAAAAGAGAAGCCCGTGGTGCAAGAAACGGATTCTGGAAGTCCGGCGGTGTCGACATGCCTCCGCAGGCTCGACGCTTCTGCGGGGCATCCGGGCACTGCGTGTGCTCCGGGCATTTCGCCTGCTGCGGCTGCTTAAAATGAGCCGCCTCAGCACCTTGGACGCCACGTGGGCTCTGGCTCCCTTTTCGTCGAAGGGGGGGTGCAGAGGGATGCAGAGGGATGCAAGATGGTCACCTAATCTGGGCTTCCCTTGGCTTGACCCTGCGACAGGCGCTGTCATTGAGGAGGCCTCTGTTGCTGCAGGCCGCCAGTGGATGGTGCTAGTCGTGGCCATCGCTGCTTGGCTTTTGTTGTTTGCGAGTGAAGTGGTGACAAACCGGGCCTCTGCTTTCATCATCTCATCTTCGCACTTGGCTTTGGGGATTTGCGTTTGGTGCCAAGCAATGCTGGTCCTTTGCCCTCGGAGCAGGGTGTAGGTGTCTTGGCTGGTCGGCTCGTTGGTTTGGCACGCTGTAAGGTCAATACCACTCTCACCATGCTGATTTGTGCCCACGTCCTGGCCTGTCTATGGTATTGGCTTGGCAGGCGTGGACTTCAACGATCTCAGTTGTCAGGTTTGTTCCCTCTTGTTGCTCTGCAGGGACCGCATGGAGAACAACCAGGTGTCCTGGCTGGATGAGGTACATGCCGCAGATGTGGCAGGACATGCTTCAGACCGCCTGTGCGCACTTGTGTGTGCGATTGATCGCGATTGTAAACCGTGATGTAGAAGTGGACGTAGGGTTGTTGGTTTTCATCAGTCACTCTGCCCCCAAGCGGTTTAGGACTACCGAATGGCCTATTTTTCCAGGACACGTGCAGTACTTGCACGCTTTACAGTGGGTGCTGACGCCGCCCTCGCCGCCGGTTGTGGCCGCTGACAGCGCCTTCGAGCGGGTTTACTGCATTTTCATCGTAGGCCAGGAGTCGACTGGTCGACTGTCCGATTGCTTGGGCCGGCAGGCTGCACTGTGGTGGTCATCGGATCAGCCCTGTCAAAGATCACGGGGACGCTGGCGGAGCTCAGGACTGCGCCCGCTAGCTAAACAAGAGCCAGTCGAAGCGCGGAGGACCATCAACTCGGAGGGTTCGCGGAGGCGCCGCGAAGTCAGAAGCCAGGCACAATAAGTCCTTGTGTGGGAGTGTTTCCACAGCATTCATTTCGATTCACAAGGCGGGCCGCTAGACCTAGACAACTTTGATCTCGCGCTAGTGGTCATGCCATGATTCCTGGATTCCTGACGGATTGGGGAAATCCACTTGCAGCTTGGGCGTATTCGCTGAGGACAATACCTTCATGCCCAGCGAGTTTCGGTGGAGTTGACCTCGCGGATCATGCAAGGATCTCAATCTCAGGCAAAATGCCGAGGATTCGCAAGCCTCAGAGTTTAAATTCAGTTGCGCACGTTTGCGATGCATGGTAAGGCGTTTCGTGGACTACAAGCTGGAACGCCAGTCCTCAGTGGCACTGGACCCAAGCAGCTTGGCATATCGAGAGCTCTGTCGCAGTACAGCTCGGCATGTGATTTTCCAGAGAAACTTCCGCCAGGCTTGCTCTCCCCCTCCTTGCGGGTGGAGTTGCATGTCAGTCAGCGGGGTCACTTGCTGGCTCCACACCCACTGCTGCGCAGCTGCATTGGACCGCCGTTGAGCATTCAAAGAACTGCAGCTTGGAACGTCAGGTTCCAGCTGACGCACGAAATCTTTCCCGAGGCAGGTACGTTCTGAACTAGAGACAACTGGTGAATGTGCGTTGCTTGTGGAATCGTCCTGTGGTCATGTCCGGGTGCAAGAGAAGGGCTGAGAGGGTCAAGGTCTATTTGCGGGAAGCAAGGGGCTGTCTTTGGTTGGCGAATCTGATGACCTTCAGATGGGTCTTGAAGACAGGCGCATGCACGTCATTTGTTCGGGAGTCATGTGTGTTTGCGAAATTCGACCCAGAGCGTTGTAGAGTCAAATGACACATTACCAGTAGAGCCGGCGAAGCCGGTGGGCGGAAGTTTCAACAATATACAAACTATAGTTCTCTTTCTCTTTCTTTTCTTGACTCTTTTTCTCCGTCATTCTTCCTTTCTTCCTTTCTTTCCTTCTTTCCTTGTTTCTATCTGTCTTTTCTTTCTTTCTTTCGTTTGCTTGTCTATCTATCTTTCTCTACCTATTTATACCTAACTACCTATCTGTCTGTCTTTCGTGTTGTCTATGTATCTGCTTATCTATCTATCTATCTCTCTATCTTCTCTATCTTTCTCTCTATCTATCTATCTATATATCTACCTTCTTATTTTTGTATGTATCCATCTCTCTATATCCCTCTATCTCTGTCTCTCTCTTTCTCTATCTGTCTATCTATCTATCTCTCTATCTCTCTTTCTTTCTATCATTCTATCTCTCTATCTCTCTTTCTTTCTATCTATTTATCTCTCTATCTCTTTCTCTATCTCTTTCTATGTCCCCTGTTCGTGTTTGGCAGGCCTTGGGTGACACGGTTTCATTTGAGTCAGGAACTTGCTTGAACCAACAATGGTCGCCTCTGGGGCATATTTGGCTCAAGAGCCAAAACAGCTATTTTTGTTTCCCATGTTCTATCGCCGAGTGGTGTGGGCTCGTGTGCCTGTCAACACTCCTCAGAACTTGGATGCTTTCCTATGCTATGCCCGCCATGCGGGCTTGCCGCTCCTTGTCGAGCTGCTCGAGTCTGTCACGGTGGTATTGCATTACCCGTATGTGGCAGGGTTGGCCACGCCAGTCGAGGTCAGATCAGGTGTGCCCCCTCTTGCAGAGTCCCTGTCTTGCGGACCACTGCCCCAGGTGTGTGGCGTCCAGAGGAGGGTACACTTTCTGGTGGTTGATGACCTGGACATCATGCTGCTTGTCCTTCACCCCGATGCCCTTGTGCCTGAGGATGTGGTCTTGGCGGATGCCTCCGGGGGCATGGATCAGCGCTGGCCAGCCTTCATGCAGACCATTGTGGCCGGGGCGAGAGGACTTCCTGCATCCTTGCCGATGGTCAAGGATCTGGGTGTGTGGCGCCGGGTGGCTTATCATCGTGGGCAGCTGTACGACCCGTGCAGCTGCAGCCTGGTGCGGGCAGTGTGGCGGGAGCCTCTGCTCCGCCTGTCAGGAGTCTCATGGACTTTGTCGCCAATGCCAACCAGGCCCACGAGCTGCTCAGCTTGACGGAGAAGGTCTGCTTGGACACCTTGGACGTGGCTGAGCGCTCCGAGATGTGTAGTTTTCCGAAGCCTGTCTTTGAGAACACAGGGCATCTTAGAATCTTCACATGGCATCCCCCCCTTGGTTCAGTTTTCTGAAGGTTCTCTTTCTGGCCATCGCTACTCTTCTTGTGTTTCAACCTGCAAGAGTAGTTGAAATGGCCCCGTTGAAGCTCCCCGATGCACCTGGCCCCAAAGACTCTGTGGAGGCAGTTACTTGGGGGATTCAGGTTGCGCAACGGAGGCAGGCGCGGTCTGTGGAATTCGACTGGTGGGATGCTTACAAGGCTGTCTATCTGCCGATCAGTGTGTTGGAGCGGCGGCGACTAGGCCTGATCTTTGACACGATTAAGCAGGAGCAGCTCAGTGCCAGGCAGCCACGGAGGCGGTGCGGCGATCCTTGCAAGCATCGGCATCTAACGTGGCAGTGCTGACCAGTTACTAATTTTGGGACTGGACCCTAATGAGACTAGAGCCTTGAGCGATTGGCAACTTAAGCCACAGGAGTCCATATCCGAAATGCCCGCTCGCTATGCGGGCAGTTCGTACGAAACTTTTGCTGACGACCAAAATCACAACATGGGAGTCATTAGGCGTGGAGGCTTGGAAGGCTTTGGTCCCTGATGTCTCTTTCAGCGTTGACAAGAGCTTGGTTGCAGAATCGCACACAGTATGGCTTCGGTGGAGCTGGCAGCTCGAGCAGCTAGGAGATTTCGCTTGTCACAGCCAGCTGCTCCAGTTTCAATGGCGTACCAGGAGGCTCCCCTTCTTGACATCATCCCGGGGAAAGCGCTGCTGTTGCGCACTAAAACATCCTAAGCTCTGCTTCCCACACCAAACCGCAGCCTGTTCCGATCCAGCGTGCCAGTTGAAGAACCGTTGCGCCGTGTGCTCTGCAAATGCCGGTCAACACCCAGCTGTGCAGTGGAGTGTTTCGCGAAGAAATACATGCGGGTGGAGACCTTCAAGGGGGTTGCAGGACAGCAGTGGCCGATGGTGGGGCCTTCCGGGGCGGATGAGCCAGCTGTGGGAGGAGCGGGAGCGCCTTTCTCAGTGGCTGATCCTGCCCTGCCCTTGGCTGAGGGATCAGCCGGGGCCGCCTCCAAGCGAGGGGACCTGGCACCGCATCACCAGTGCTGCGCTTCGGACTTGGTCTCGCTGAGCTAGGGCCAGCGCCTGGAAGGCTGGCAGATGCCCGTTCCGGCCGGGGCATTCAGGTAAGCCTAGCCTCCATCCATGGTTCGTCTGTGGCCTGGGATGGGCCGATTGTGGCTGGGGCCATTGCCTACGCATGATCTCCACGCCTGGATGACATCAAGTTGGTGGTCACTACCTTTTTGGGCCAGCTGCAGAGCAAGGATGTCAAGCAGGTCCAAGGCAGTCTGCCCCCGGGCATCATGAATATTCATTTCTGTGCCGACAGCAGGGTCAGGGATGACCAGTTGCTTCCTGCCTGGCACGTTATTGAACTTTCACTTCGCCGCGGTGAGTCCATTCTGATTCACTGTATGGCTGGAGTTCGCCGAGTCCCTTATGCTTCAGTCCCTGTTATCTGCGCGCTTACAGGCTGTGGTGTGAATGAGGCAGCGGGCCGGATTGGGGAGGTGCGTGCAATTGAGATCCACAAGATGTGGAGTGGCGGGCAAGGTGAAGACAATTTTGCATGGGCAGAAGCAGCTGTTCGCCGCATGAGGCTCCGGGCTGGCGCGGCAGCGCCAATCCAGGGCTACTCCTTGTTTCAGCGTGCAGCCAAGTGCCATGCAATTTCAGAAGGTGTTCCATTGTGTCAGTGGCGGCGAGGATCAAGCACCTATGCGGACATCTTTCTTTGAAGTCTTGGCCATGAATCATGAGGTCTGCAAGGACTGCTTGGAGCTTTGGCCGGCAAGCGTCCGGGTGCATACCGGCTGAGAATCATGCTAGGTGCCCTCATAGGTCAGATGTGCATGCCAGTGTTCACTCAAGCTCATGTTATCATCTCAGATCTGGCATTAGCGCAATATTAGAATTTGTTGACCCCCGCGACGCAGGGCGCCCAATGCTTTTCCTGCCTTTTTCGGGGTGCGTGTCGGCGATTTAGAGCGGTGAGATCGGAGAAAACGGGGGGGCGCAGGACGAAGCCTGTGTTGCCTGCCACAGGGCAAGCCGGCCTTAGGCGGTTTGACGTGTGTTGGACTGTCTCGCGTTCTCGGTTGCTCCATGTATGGCACAGGGATGGATCTCTGTCTCATGTCATGTCATGATAACTCTCAACAGTTGTGTAGCAGTGCTGCTAAGTTGAGTGCACAAGTGATTTGCCTGACTCCTAGGCCTCCCTTTGCGCCATGTTGAACATGAGCGGCCAGTTTCCAGAGGAGCTCTTCAAAAAGTCTCGCCGACGCCGTGGTGAAAAAGCTGGTGGATCAGGGCCTTGCTCACCTCGATGAATTTCGCTTCCTGTTCACTGAGGAAAAAGACACTGAAGCTTGGGGACAACCTCTACACAGATGCGCCGGAGGAATCCGGGCCACAGTTCAAGGATGTCCCATCCTATTTGGCCAGGCTTCATACCTACTTGCTCGCCCTGGCCATGGCAGGTGTCCGCCCCGTTCCTGGGCGGACCCAAGCGGTGATAAGGACCTGGGTTCTGATACCACGGCAGCGGTCTATGTGCCTGTGGACGTGGTCATGCAGTACTATTACAGAGCAGCGCGGACGGCAGGGATGCTGTGTGGTGCTACAGCTCTGCAGTGCTGGAGTGTCAGGACTCCCAGGAGTGGGTCCAGAACTACAGGCAGTCCAACAAAACCCTAGGTGTAGTGATCAAAGAAGCTTTTTATGCAAGAGATGCACATTGGGCAGTTGACCGGATCCCGTCAGTCCCGACTTTCCCCCCGGCACCAGCGATGAGTGTTCAACAACCTGTTCAGAAAGCTGAGGCAACCAAAGGGTCAGGCGGCCACATGATTGCAGGCAAACCTGTTCGTCCGTCCACGTCTGCAGGCGACAAGTTGTGCCCCGATTTTCAACATGGTCGTTGAACTCTTACAATTGGAAGAAAGGGGCTCACAAGTGTGCAGTGCTGTTGAGGAATGGCAGGGTGTGCAACATGAACCATGGCGCCAGTGCTTGCCCTTTCAAGAAGACAGCCTGAGGGTGCCCTGCTGAGCCCAGCAAGGCAGTGGGTTCAGTAGGGAACGCCGTTTTGCTGCCTGAGGAAGGGATTCCCCGGACCATTGACATTTTCAGCGGCCCCAACATGCCAGTTTATGAAGCCCTCCAGTTTTGCGGATGGAGTTGCGAACCTGTTGACTGGTGTCTGGATCCCGGACATGATGTGTCCTCTGTGTCCTGTCAGGAGTGGCTTCGAACGTTGAGTCAACAAGCTGATTTCGTCATGGTCGCCTTTGATTGTTCAACAAAAAGCCGAGCCAGGGAGATTGCACGTCAATTCCCACAGCTCCCCCTCCTCTCCGATCAGAGCAGCATCCGTTAGGGTTGCCTGGACTCGCTGGCAGGGATGCCAAGCGAGTAGAGGCTGACAATGCGGCCTGCGAGTTTGTCCTTGAGCAGCTTAGGGCGTGTCAGCAAAGGGGATGCTTCTCAGCCAGGGAGAATCCTCGAAATAGTCTTCATTGGTTCATCCCTACTGAGGTAGCAATGTTCTCTGAGGGCCACTGGGAAGATTGGGCGCATGTTGTCTGCAGGGCAGTAGGTGCAAGAGGCAGCGCACGCGTACTGATCTACAGGAACTGCATAGTCAACATGATGTCTTCTGCAAGCACATTCATAGCACAGATGAATGGTCCCCCTGCATGGTTGATGGATACAGAGTCTATCCAAAGAAATCTGAAGCGGAGTACACAGCAGCTTTTGCGTTCCATGTGGCAGTCGCAGCCAGTTGGGGCATAGCCAGAACAGGGAGAGTCAGCCTGCGGGTACCTAGATCTCCACCCATTTCCTGCACAGGCGACAGAGTAGTCGAGGGCCTTGCCTAGCAATAAATTGCTTTCATACACACACCCCCCCCAACAACTTTTTTCATTTTCCATCTTCTACCCTTATTCGTTTTCATCATTTTTCTACATTCCTTTCTGTCCATCTCATCCGTTTTTTCTCATCATTTTCCAAAATTTTCGCAATCCTTTTCTCCTTTCTCCTCGCCTCATTCATTTCACCAACTACCCTTCAAAATGTCATTTCCTCAATCTCCTCACCTCATCCATTTCAAAATAAATTTTGCAAAATATATTGCAAAAAATATTTGTCATCAAACAAATATTCGAACTGTCTAAAAACGATTTGTCCATTTCTCGGACAAAAATAGAACAGCAACAACATCACTCCCCTCCTTCGTTTCATCACTTTTATCATATATCTTTAATAGGCGTGGTGTCCCTTGTAGGATTTTATCTTCAATATATAAAACGCTATACTTACATTATAATTATAACATATAAGGGTATAAATGTTATTATTATAGTATGGTTTTAAACATTGCAATAGGCCGTAAAATAGTTCTACAAAGCACGTAGAATATTTCCACAAAGCCCGTGGAATATTTCTACAAAGCCCGTGGAATATTTCTACAAAGCCCGTGGAATATTTCTACAAAGCCCGTGGAATATTTCCACAAAGCCCGTGAAACATTTATCACGAAGCCCGTGGAATATTTCCATAAAGCCCGTGAAACATTTATCACAAAACCTGTGAAACATTTATCACAAAGCCCGTGAAACCCAAACTCAAAATCCTTAATCCGTCAAACTCACCAAGATTTCACAAATTAATTCGCTAGGTATTTTGTATAAATCTTCCTGCTTATGTATTGTTGGATTGTCTCCCCATTTTTCCTTGGTGCCCGATGGAAGCCGTTGTGCTGTTTCAATATGTTTATTATTCCTGATGTTGCCGCAATCCTTTTTACATAAATCTCTAGGTTTCCAAGTTGTAATGTTATTCCAGAGCCTAGTGCGTTTTCTGTAAGGCATTCCATATTTACAATAATCAAACTCATCCATAAACTCCTGATGTTTTAATAATCCAGTTTGTGGATTTTCGATTACAAAATATTTAGGATTGAAATATTTGATAATCTCAATAGTTTTTAAGACTACTATTTGCATATTCGATATTCCTAATTCCCCTAGTCTTTGCTATGCTGTATTCAGTGCATGGGGGGCTACTCCAAATAAAATCAAAACGGTTTCTGTCAAACTGTTTGTAATCCCACTCCAAAATACCAGTGTTGATATCAGCATTTTTCAAGTCTAATGAAATAACATTAAAACCTCAGTCACGAGCAACTTTACCAACAGAACCACTGCCTGAAAATAATTCTAATAAATTCATATTATTAGAATTATTTAGATTATTAATTATTCAAATAATACATATACTCCATCATCATTTTTTGAAATTTTGTAAAATTCTAAAGTGGTGCTTTTAGGTTGTTTGATTTTTCCTGTGTTCAACATATCACAGTATTTCTTTTGCTTTGTAGGGTAGTCGCCCGATGGTCTTCCTATAGATTTTGCTTGAAATATCTTTTCGATTTTCTCCTTCTCTTCGTTGCTTTGTTGTTCGCGTTCAACTGGTTTCATTTTGCCATGTCATCAATGGATTTAATCATATCATTTAAGTTTTTGATATTTTTACCAATTAATGTTATCTTCTTCATTAATTCATTAATAGTATAATTCTCATTTCAGACATTACTATATATTTATTTTGATAATTATTTATTTAATTACATATTTATAAAGTGCAATTATGTTAAATCTACTCTTTAAAGACTATTTTTTCATGATTTGTTTAATCGTTTCCTGAGTTTCCTTATCACCATTTTCCGAGAGTGATGCATCCTTACCCCATTTAAAAGTTATAGTATGGACATCCGTTCTCAGATTTATACTGTCTTTAGTTTTATCAATATTCGTTTTCTTATCATTTTTACTTATTTTGAAACTTGTTGGAACACACGAACATTTACAATTTATTTATTTTTTATTTCTAATTCATTTTTCATTTCTAACATCTTTTTACACATTGGACAAAAAACTCAATAACTGATGTTTCTTTAACAATTTCTGCATCAGTTGAAGAAACACTTAAACCTGTCTTATTCTTTTTGTTGTTCTTTTTTGGCATTTATATTAATATTTACATTTTTATTTTTGATATATTCTATTCCTAGCTTAAGTATTTCTAAAACAAAATAGCATACTTTCTTACATCTATTGTCAGTTATAACAACTTGTTCTATATTCTCTACTTCATCTATTATATTAATATAATCTGAATAACTCCTATTCATATAAATAATAAGATAAAATAGTTATTTAATCTTAGTATTTTCATGCATGATAGAATATTGGTGGGGCACAGCACTTGGGGTTTTCATTGCACACGCGAGCAAGACACAAAACTAATTATCTTCAATGCTTATTGATTGAAACAATGGAAAGCCTGTTCCATTTTTTATGGTATTCACTGCCAGAATATCATAAAAAAAGATGTTCCATTTAATATTATTTACAAGTTAATTTTTAAATATAATTTTCTAAATATCTTTAATATTAACTATATGACAGATGTTCCAATAATAAAACCAATAAACATAACTGAATATGAACTCAAGCAATCCAAATATGAGCACGTGCCAAAATTACCATTTAGAAGTATTATAGTTGCTTCTTCGACAGGCGGTAAGACTGTCCTTATTCAAAATTTAATATTGAATGTTTATAGAAATTCATTTGCAAGAATATTTATATTTTCACCCAGCGTCCATAACGACCCTACATTTACAGAAGTTAAAAAATATATCAGGGATGAATTGCACGTGGATGATGAAAAAGAACAAATTTATTTTGATAATTATAATCCAAGTGATTTAGAAAATGTAAGCGAAAGACAGAAGAAAATTATTAACTATATGAAATCTAAAAAGATAAAGAAACTACATTCAGTATTAATCGTTATAGATGACCACGCAGATGACCCTAAATTTGTTAGATATAGTAAATTATTACATGGATTATTTACAAGAGGCAGGCACGATGCAGTAAGTGTGATTTGTTCAACACAAAAATACAATGTTTTAGCGCCTATCATTCGTTTAAATGCCAGTTCATTATTTATTTTTAGGTTGAAAAATGCCAGTGAGCTAATGAGTTTTATTGAAGAAAACAGCGCCATTGTTGACAAACAGCAATTATTAGATATGTACCATCAAGCCGTTAATTTTGCTCCATATTCTTTTTTCTACGTGAATATGAATTCAAAAGACATTAACAAAATGTTTCATATCAATTTTGAACAGGCGTTTCAAATTACAAATGATGAATAAAGATATTCTAACTTAATACAATATAATAATATGCCAATGAAACTATGTAGATGTGGTGGATTTTATCGTAGTGGTAATTATAATTTTCATACTAATTCTTGGATACATAAACTTTATAAAGTGTTAAAAAGACGACCAACAGACGAGGAATTATTAAGATTTCAAAATAATTTTGTTGATGAAGAAGATTTAATAGATGAAACAAATAGCACTGTTTCAACATCAACGCCAAAAAGTGAAAGAAGTTGTATAAGCAATTAATAATATTAATTTGTTTTAATATTATTAATTTAAAATAAAGAATAACTACATAAATTCAAAGCAGGTAATTTATAATATATTTTATCTTTTTTACATTCATTAACTTTTTCTAATTTATTTATTATTGTTTTCAATCATGATGTGTATAGTCATAATTGCCCAATACGCTGATTGCACTCCGTGTGGTTTTGGCTCAAGGCAAAAGGTGCGCTCCGTAGTGCACCCCAGAGCCGCGATATTGCATTTTGATGGTAGCGGGTGAGCCTCGACGGTCCATTTGGTTTGGAAAGCCGTTCGAGGGGCCTAAGGGCAAGAACAAGGGCAAGAAGGGCAGGAATAAGGGCAAGAAGGGCAGGGGCAAGAGCAACAAGGAGGAGCCGCCGTGGAGGCGGCCCGCTCGCGGCAAAGGCAAAGCCGCAGAGCCGGACGAGGAGTCCGGGGCAGCGGAAGAGCTGCCGGAGGAGAGGCCGGAGATAGTTGCCCCTCCGAGTGAGGAAGAGGAAGACACCCTGTCCGCTGAGCCTGCCGCTGAGTCAGAAGCAGACTGGGGAGGATCCAGGCTGCATCTTCTCTCTCCTCAGAGCCAGAGGCTCTGCCAAGTGGCTACAGGGGCCCAGAACCGGCTCGAGGAAGCCGAGAAGAGGAGAAGGAGGAGGAGAAGGAGCTGGATCAATACACCAACGAGGACAAGAAAGAGGACCTCCACCCGCCGCAGAAGAGGCAGTTTGAGCCCGAGGCCACGGACTTCGACCTGGAGCAGAAGGACCAGAGCGAGGACGAGAGCGTGTGGGGCGATTGGGGCAGTTGGGGCAGGATCCAGCCTGAGCCCGAGCCCAAGGTCGCTCGCACGCCTAGGTCGTCGGGATCCCGGTGGTGGCTGAGTGCGACTGGCAAAGACAAGAGGAGAAGCCAAAGCAGTCGGCAGTTTAGGATCCTCAAAGGCCTCCTGAAGCTCGCGCAGAAGAAGGAGGAAGAGCCATCTGCGGAGCTCCAGGAGGAGGTCGAGAACTTCGGGCAGGCGCCCTGGAAGAGGCGCCGGGTGCAGCCCAAAACACCGCCGAAGTCCCCGCCTAAGTCCAGCCCTGCTCCGAAGACACCGCCGAAGGGGTTTACAAAGGCCCAAAGAAAGGAGCCTTCACCGGGCGCTGAGCCCGAGCTGCTGACACCGGTCGCCGAGGCAGCCAAAGCTCTCGGCCGACGGGTTACGGTGCACAGGAACATACAAGAGCTTGCGGTGGCAAGGACATCCCGCGGTGAAGGAACGAGCGAGCAGAACCTGGCCTCGAACTACCGCCTCAGGAAGGCGGCATCGGCAGAAGCTGCATACCGAGCCGGAGCAACGGGCTCGGTGGCCAAAGCCATCCAGCAGAGTGTGCTGCAACTAGACGGGTTAGGGAACCCGTGTTCCTCGTGCGACGAGAGGACTCGCCTTCAGAGGCCATCATTGTTGGCCAGGGCCGCAGCAATTGCAAAAGGGGAGACAAGGAGGCGCGCGCCGGTAGGAACGACCTCAAAGTCAGTGCCGGAAGCCATCGCGAAGCCTCAGGTGAAGCCACCTCCTGCAAAAGCGGCTATAGAGGCGAAGGTGCCACCTCCATTGCCAAACCCGAAGCGGGCGCTCAAGGAGAAGGCCCACATCGCGAAGCCCAAGAGCGAGCCGAAGGTTTCGCTGGTTCCGAAGTGGGTGCTCAAGGAGAAGGCCCACGTTGAGAAGCCCGAGAGTGAGCCGAAGGTTTCGCTGGTTCGGCCGAAGAACCCGCCGAAGCGGCCGCCACCTCCGCCACCGATTCCGTCGCCGACTACACCCCTGAGCGAGACCGAGGGCAGTGTGCACCTTTACGATCAACCGGCGTCGGAGCCGAGGAGCGCTCCGAAAAGCGGATCGAGCTCGGGGTCGTACTATAGTACAGAAGAGTCCGGGAAGACGGACTGACCTCCCGGTGCTTGGCACCGGATATAAGGCATGGAGGAAACAGTGCGAGAGTTGCAGCAGGCAGTTGAGCGGTTGTCACAGGAGAATCAACTTCTTAGGCAAGGCCAGGCAGGTATAGCTGCTTTGGCAGAGAACCTCGGTAGGTTAGCTACAAGCCTGCAGAGAGGAGATAGGAAGTTGTTGATAGACACAAAAGGGATTGGAAGACCGGAAGTCTTTTCCAATGATGACGGCCACTTCCGTAGATGGGCCCGGTCTGTAGTGAACCTCACAACGGCAATCTTTGGATCCAGTTTCCAGTCAATCCTTGAATGGGTAGTTGATCAGGATGAGGAGATCACTGTTGAAAAGGTAGAAGAGGAACATGGAGGCGAACTGGGAATGGCCGGACTGGATGATAAGGGAGACCAACTGTTCAGGTTGTTGTCATCCCTTACTACTCATGAGTCCGAAGACCTGGTCATCAATGCCAAGAACGGGTATGAGGCATGGCGAAGGCTTAACAGGAGATGGGACCCTCTCACAGCAGGTAGGAAGAGGAACATCCTAAGGGCCATCCTCAACCCCGAAAGAGTTAAGTCTTGGGAAGCAGTTCGACCAGCCATGGAACAACTAGATGATTTGATGCGCCGATATGAGGCCAGAAGGAACGAAAGGGGCGAGAGGGAAGTCCTCTCTCAGGACATAAAGTGTACGTCCCTAGAACTTCTGGTTCCAACCGACATTGAGCGCCACCTCATTCTGAACAAGAACCGGCTGGGAACCTACGAGGAAATGAAGCAGGAGATTGAGGTTCTGATTGAAACAGTCGCGGGAGCGAAAGGGAAAGCCCATCGACCGGGGTCCAGTGGGGCTTCGGGATCGGGGCAAGGCCCCGCTCCGATGGACGTGGACGCCTTCACGAAGGTGCTCAACTCGCTGGTCAAAGGCTCGAAAGGTCAGAAAGGAGGCAAAGGTAAGGGAAAGGACAAAGGTGGAGGCAAAGGCAAAGGCAAAGGAAACGGTAAGGACAGCAAGGGAAAAGGCAAAGGCAGTGGTTCAGGCAGCTCAGGACCCGCAGGAGCATGCTTCAACTGTGGTAAGACCGGCCATAGAGCGGCCGAGTGTTGGAGCAAGAAGAAGGGTGGAAAAGGTTCCAAAGGCTCAGGGAAGTCTGGCTCCAAACAGAAGCATGTGGCAGGATTCGAGGACGCCGACTACGAAGCTGGAGACCAAGAAGAACAACCGGAGGCCGAAGTGGGAATGTTTGAGCTGGGTGCATTCACCCAGGGAGAGTCCCCGAAAGACCCAAGCTGGGTTCGGTTCAACCTTGATACGGGGGCTGCGCAGACTGCCATTCCAGTGGATTGGAAAGACCGCATCCCCACTAAGGAAGGAGCCCAGATGATGTTCAAAACAGCATCGGGGGAACTGGTCCCTGGGACCGGAACCGGGACGTTTCAAGGTAAGAGTGAAACAGGTTCCAGGTGTAGAGTCACAGGGCCATTAGCACCGGTACACAAACCGTTGGTTTCAGCTTACAAGTGCCTCAAACATGGAAGGATGGCTGTTCTTGATCAAGATGGTGGACAATTGATTCCAGTAGACTCAGCGACAGGAAGGAAAATTCAGCAGTTGCTCAACAAGCCCAGTAAAGCCCAAAAGAATACTTGGTTGCCCATATACCAAGAGAAAGGAGTTTACAACTTCTATTTGAAGTCGGAAGATTGTTCGGGTTTTGGACGGCAGTCCAACGAGACGTAAGTCCGGCCAAACCACTCGCAGCGGCAGATGATGCCGTGGGTGCCGGACAAGGGAACCCAGAGGCACCAGCGGGCCGACCCGCAGATGTGCCCGAGGGTGATGAGATGGATGAGAGCGGCGAGATCGCGCCGCCCGCACTGGTGAGAGCACCAGGAGGCCCATCGAGGGCTGAGGTTGCGGAGCACGAGGCGACAGGTCATGTGCAGTACCGCAGCTGGTGTCGGCATTGTTTGGCCGGCAGAGGATTGGGTCAGCAGCATCGCGCTAGGCCCGATGAGGAGAAGGCGAGCGATGAGCTCGCGACGATCTCGTGCGATTACACGTGGATGACACGAGATGGAAAGGAGGATGGGAAGACCAATCCTATCCTGGTGATCCGAGACAGTCGGACACTGGCTGTTGCAGCCACGTTTGTGGACGCGAAAGGTCCAACGCCATATGCTGTTAAGTTCATGGCGAATTTTATCAAGCACCTAGGATATCGCCGAGCAGTTTTCAAAAGCGATGGCGAACATGCTATCGTTGCCCTGAAGGAGCAGGCGGCGAAGGAAGCAGGTGTGGAGAATGTTCCACAGGAGTCGCCGGTGGCTGATCACCGGGCGAACGGCGCAATCGAGAACTTGTGCCGAGAACTCAAAAGGCAGGCGAGAGTCCTGCGATCCTCATTGGAGGAGAAGTTGGGTCGAATCTTGAAGGATGACGACCCTGTGCTGTCTTGGTTTCCAAGACATGCAGCGGACCTGATGTGCAGGTACAAGAGAGGTTCCGACGGGAAGACCCCGGAACAAAGGAGGTGTGGCCGAGAATGGAGAAAGCCGGCAATCGCCATAGGAGAGCGGTTGTACTACCGTGAGGTAGGAGAAGGAGCTAGGCCACTCAAGGAAGGCAGGTACATAGGTCACCATGGAAGGACTGGCACTTTGCTGGTTGTGACCTCAGAAGGAGTGAAGAGAGGCACTGGTGTTCGTCGACTTCCTGAAGAAGATCAATGGAATCCACAAGGATGGGAAAGCCTTAGAGGCTACCCGTGGGAGGTCTCAGTGCGAGCGCCGGGAACGCCGGGGCAGAGGGCCCCGGGAACTCCTGCACAAGGAGTGGAGGACCTGCTGGTCAGTGAAGACCGGGTTGAGGTTCCGCCTCAGGTTGTGCCTGTTATGGCACCGCCACAGCAGCGGCGGATTTACATCCGTAAGGTAGATGTGGAGAAGTACCAACCCACTGATGGATGTCCTGGATGCACTTGCGTGCTACTAGGGGAATCCACTCAGTTGCCGCACACTGAGATGTGCCGAGCGAGAATCGTCGGTCTCATGATGGATGATGAGCAAGGACGACGCCGTGTCGAAGCTCACAAAAGGAAGAAAGAGGAGAGCGCGGAAGTAGGAGTGGAAGCAGATCTCCCAGCCCAAGAGGCTATGGGAGAGCCGGCCGCTGAAGCCGGAGTGGGATTTAGGCAAGACCCTGGACAAGCGATAGAGTATGTGGATGATCCAGCGAAGAGGGCTGAACTCAAGAGAGCAGCAGCAGACCCGCCAGCATCGAGTAGCCCAAAGAGCAAGGCGAAGCCGACCACGCAGATCAAGAGACCGGGAGCGCTGTATATAGCGCCCGGAGCCAAGCAGAAGACGCAGCAGAAGCAAGGTGAGAAGCGAGAGCCCGCAGTATCTCCTGAAGAACTCCGAACGGAGACTCAACCGGCGGCTGACGCCGAGACTTCAAACACCCCGGACAAGCCCCCAGACGTGGGCGGACTTGAGCTGGGTCGATTGAAGAGGATGTTGAGGTCCATGGTTGGACGGAAAGTAGAGAGAGCGTTTTTGGCTCAGGAGGTGGAGATCAGCGCGGTCGAGCTGGAGCAGATCACCAAGCTGTGCGTGGAGATGGGCGCTGTTGATATCATGGAGATCTACAGCCCGAAGCGGTTTACGGCCCAAGCCGGGCAGTATGGCTTGAGGCCGGGCTTTGCGGTGGACCTTGAGGAGCAGAAACCGGACGGTTCCTACTGGGATCTCAGCAAGGCTGAGGACGTCCGAGAGCTCGAGGAGTATGTGGACGAGGTCGAGCCGACATTGCTCACAGGGAGCCCACCTTGTGACCAATTTTCCCAGCTCCAGAACATCAACAAGTACAGGGTGAGCCCAGACAAGAGGCGCGAGAAGATGGATAGAGCAGTTGCTCATTTGAATACCGCCTGTAGGTTCTACAGGAAGCAGTTGCAGGCAGGTAGGTTCTTCTTGCATGAGGCACCGTGGAGTGCTACCTCTTGGAAAGACCCGGAGGTCCGTGAGCTCACTGAGAGATCGGACGTGTGCACTGTCCGAGGCCCAATGTGTAGATGGGCTATGGTCGCTACGGACCGGAGGGGTTTGCAGGGCACAGGATATGTGCGGAAAGAAACTGGCTGGATGACCAACCATCCAGGGTTGGCTCAACTGTTGGAAGGCGAATGCACCAACAATGTGCCGGGGAAACCATGGCACCGGCACATCCACCTGATCGGAGGACTCGCTAGGCCGGCGGCCCGTTATCCGCCAGCGCTAGTGCGAGCGGCCCTGAAGACTTTGAAGAGCCACCTTGTAGAGAGTGGCCAGTTGAGCGCATTGGACGCAGCAGTTGCAGGTCCAATCCCAGAGGAGAGCTTCGTGACGCCGGAAGACGTGGAGCAGTACTGGGACGACGTGAATGGTGGGTTTTTGCCACCAGACCGAGTCAGGGAGGCACGTCAAATCGAGTTGGACTATCTTAGGAAGCAAGAGGTTTACGAGAAGGTGCCGCTCGAGGAATGCCTCAGAGAGACCAACGGGAAGGGTCCAATCACCACCCGTTGGATAGACACCAACAAAGGAGACCCCGCCAATCCCAACTTCAGGTCGAGATTGGTGGTCCGGGAGATCAAGGCCCGGAAGAGTCCAGAGGAAAGGATTCCTCAGAACATGTTGTTTTCGTCAACACCGCCTTTAGAGGCTATGAGGCTGCTATGTAGCCTATGGGCCACTGAGCGTGTATCCCATCGAGGACGACCACTCAAGATCGGACTTTGGGATATATCAAGAGCCCACTTCTATGGCGTACCCAAACGCCGCATATACATCCAGTTGCCGGACGAGGACGCCAGTCCGGGAATAGTGGGCCGTTTGACTAAGTCGATGTACGGAACACAGGATGCCCCGAACATATGGCAGCAGCACTACACGCAGCTGCTGATCAAAGCCGGATATCTCCGGGGAAAGTCAAATGGCTCAGTGTTCTATCACCCGACACTGGGAGTAAGAGTACTGGTGCACGGAGATGATTTCATGGCGTTAGGAGACGCCGAGGCGCTGAAGGAAGTAGATGCTCTGCTTCGCAGTGCCTACGAGTTGAAATGGCTCGGGACGGTAGGTGATGAGGAAGGAGACCACAAGGAGGTCCATTTCCTCAACCGGCTCATTCGTTGTGACCAACATCAAGGAGCGAGTGCGATCCTGATCGAGCCAGATCGGCGCCATGTTGATTTGCTTGTGCAGCAGCTTGGCATGGACAATGCCAAGGGAGCGGAGACACCGGACGTGAAGAAGTCCGTTGAGTTGCAGATGCAGGAAGCCCGGAGCCCAGCTCTACCGAAAGAGCAGGCTTCCCTGTATCGCTCATGCGTGATGAGGGCAGCGTACCTGTCACAGGACAGGTTGGATATCAGCCACGCTGTGAAGAATCTTGCGAGGAAGATGGTTTCTCCTACAGAGGCATCTTTGCAGGATTTGAAGCGACTGTGTCGCTACCTCATCAAGAAGCCGGACGTGTGTCAGGTCTTTGCACGGCAAGCCAAGCCGAGCAAGCTCCGAATCCAGGTGGATTCCGATCATGCCGGAGACGCAATGACGAGGAGATCCACAACAGGCATGGTTGCTCTGTATGGGTTGCATGTGCTCAAGCACAGCAGCAATGTGCAGTCGACCATCGCTTTGTCGACTGGGGAGTCGGAGTACTATGCTCTTGTCAAAGGAGGTTCAGTTGGTCTAGGCCTACAGTCACTCTTGGAGGACTTCGCGGTCGAGACCCAGGTGCTGATTCAATCAGATGCGACTGCAGCGAAAGGAACTGTCAATCGGGCAGGTCTGGGAAAGGCCCGCCACATCCAGACGAGGTTCCTGTGGTTGCAAGAAAGGGTCAGCATGGACCATCTGAGGGTGGAGCATATCCCTGGCAAGTCCAACAGGGCTGATGCTCTAACAAAGAGCATTCCAGGTGTACAGATGTCTGAGACCATGCGAAGGTGTGGTTATGTTTTCCTTAACCAACGTAGCAAGGGACAGCTTAAGCTACTAGAAGGCTAAGGTCCCTGGCCAGACTCCGCTACCTGAATTGCTGTGCGAGCGTGTACAGAGACGCTCTTCCAGCAAGGAGGAGTCATGATGTGTATAGTCATAATTGCCCAACACGCTGATTGCACTCCGTGTGGTTTTGGCTCAAGGCAAAAGGTGCGCTCCGTAGTGCACCCCAGAGCCGCGATATTGCATTTTGATTCAATGAATCTATTTGTAGAAAATCAATTCTTGACATTTCACTTATCGTATTTACATCTGTATCTTTTATTACTTTAATAGCCTCTTCGTCATCAATTTCTACTGGTTTTGATTTACTTGAACCCATTTTTTCTTTTTTTTTATTTAGATTTTAATTTTTCAAAATTGAAATGTTGGTTTGCTTCTTCTTCTTCGTCTTCAGTTGGTGCTGGTATTTCTGTTGGACTTTCAGATGAAGAACTATGGACAGTAACAGGTGGAGAACTATGAACACTAATAGCTTCATTTGATGAATTGCTACCGCTACTTTGTGCATGTCCTGCTGTTATTTGATTGACTAAATCTGCGATATTTATAGTTGTTGCAATTGCGCTATGTGATAAGTTTAATATTATATCTGCTACTGTAGCGCCGTTGTGTAGCATTATTTCCATCATTTTTGTCAGTTTGAACTTCTTTTCTTCTTCATCGCTGTCCTCCTCGTCTGGTGGTTTCTTTGGCGGTGGTTCTGGCGGTTTGTTGTTGTCGAGCATTTTAGTAAAGGCTGACACCATTGCGTCGCGTTGGTTTTTCAATGTTTGTGTTGCCTGTGTTCTTGTTGGCTCATTTCTTTTGTATGTGTTGCGCCAAAAGTTTTTAAGCATTATTTTAAACATGTTGTCTTGGTTTTCCTTTACCTTAAACGCTTCAAATGTCATATTTAATTGTTGATTTGCATCATTGTATAACTTTCCTTGCGTCTCTCTGGTTGCTGTAGCAATCGTATCTGTGTTGGTTGCAAAGTCAATAAACTCTCTCGGCGTGCCCTTTTTCATCAATTTCGTTGGTTGTATTGTTGTTGAAGTGTTTGGTTTCATTAGGTTATGTATTGAAAAACTGTCGTCATCATATTTATCATTGAATTTCTGCTTCTTTCTTTTCAGTATGTTTTTTGTTAATATTATCATTATTATTATTTATATTTGTATTTCTTACCTTTGCCCTTAAAACTTGCCTTGAGTTCTTCTATTCTACCTTTGCCTAAATTTACTATCCACCCGCCATTATCAATAGTGTCTAAAATCATATCTGTTAAATATTCTTTGTATGTTCTCGCCTTGCCTCTGCCTTTGTGTTTCAATTCTTCTTGTATTTCGCTTTCTTTTGGCACTTGAATTCCTCTTAAATAAAATTGAAATTTAATATCATTTACTGTTAAATTAGGGTTTTCTTTCCAGTAAACAGGACTAATAGTATTATCTATTGTTGTTTTGAATAATGGCGTCATTGGCAATGGTGGTGGTTTCTGTGCTGTTGAACTTGATGCTCCTGTGGCTTGATATTCTACTTGGGCATCATCTCCGCCTGAAGTTGGTGAACCTTCGTATTCTAAGACTGGGAGATTATCCGGTATTGTTCTTGTTGTTGCGGATGGTGCTGATTGTCTATTGCCTAACATTGATTGAAAAATTGTTCCACCCATTTCTCGTAAGTTTGATGCCATTGCTTGGCTCACTTCATTTACTCTTTCTTTTGTTGCTGTGGTTAGTTCTTGTAGCCTTGTATCTACCACTGCCTCGTGCTGTCTTGATGTTTGCAGTGGTGTTGAAAAATCATATTCATCTGGTAGGGTTTCTGTGTTTCTGGTTAATGGTGTGTCAGCGTTCATCCTATGCACTGCATAAGTGTGCCCGTTTCTGCGCGCTTCCTGCTTCAACATTATCTCTCTCATCTGCCTGTCTAATATTCTCATCTGTTGGTCTTTCAATAGTTCTAAGTGGTCACTTCCATCAAAAAAACTGCCTTGAGGACTTGCTTTAAAAAATGTAGCATCTCTGTTAGGTAGTTTTCCTGTTATTAAATAATTTTCGCCTATTAAATTAGCGATTTCTTCATAAGTAGGTCGTCGTTCCAATCCAAATTTTGCATATGGGTTTATTAACTCTAAACTTGCTGTAGTTGCCATATGTATTATAATAATAGTTAGATTATTAATATTAATATAATAAATTTTAAGTAAATGTTCATTTCTTCAACTCCTCAATTCGTTTTTCTAAATGCTCCCTTGTTGCATGTGGTAGATTTGGTCGGTGTAGTTCCATCGTTAATCTGTCTAATTCATTTTGATAATTTGCCCTGGCGTGTCCTTCTTGAATGTGTTTTCTAAATGCTACTGATGCTTCTTGTGAGTTTCTTAATTTCATTTGTTCGTGTAGGTGTTCTAAATATTTTGTATCTTTTAAATGAAATGGACTATATTTAATTTGTGAGGATTGTAAAAATACTTTACCTTTATTTTTCTTCGCATTCTTCTTGTGATGACGATACATTTATATATTTATCATAGATTTTAATTTTAATCATAGAGCAGACTCCCGGATTCGCGAAGCTCAAGCACACTTTCAGAGACCATATGCACAAACACCTCACGCACATCTTCATCTGTTGTGAATGACTTGTTTGACCCTTTCAATTTAAAAACGAGTAAGCCTCCTTGTTTCGTATTCTGGCCTGTAAAATTAGTATCTGCCATTTTCTCAAACGATATACCAATAGCGAACTTGTCTTCTCTGTAGCGCTTGTAGGAAATGCTAAAGGCATCTTGGTCAGGGTTCAAATAGTGTAATGTTCTTCGGAGGTAGTAGGCACTCTCGGCGAGGCTCTGGCATTCAAACTCTGGAGATTTCTTTTTATTAATTTGTAATTGCCAAGTCAAATCTAATTCAGGATTTTGAAAGCCTTTACCGCGGAAACGCTCACGCCCAGCGCCGTCTGGGTTAAAACCGTCAAAGATTCTTGAATTAACCATAGGATTGTAAAAATACTTCCACCTCTTATAAATATAATTGTCGTGTCTGTAGTAATTATCATTATCAGCATCTACACCTGCTCTTGGCGCACGATACAATGTAATGAAGCAACCATTTAATTTAGAAGCGGATTTAACAATATTCATATTAATTTCAGTTCCTGCCGCGTTGAATGATTGCGTCATAGTGTGATACATTGGGAATACTAATTTCAAACTTTGACCTTCTAACGAATGTTTCACTATAATATTGTTGACCGTATTGTCCAATTGTATGACCTCAGCTCTAATGATTACGTTATTCAGTTCGATCGAGGTGCTGGTGTCTCCAGTTGTGAAATAATAACCGTTGGCATCATTTTGAGTATTGACATCAGTAACGGTAAAGGGTGTAATGACTGGTATATGTTCATCTGATACGAGTGTAAGTTCCAGTTCAAGTGGTGCATAACGAAGAGGTAAATAATAGTTGCTGTCTAACAATCCGCATACTGGTTTATGTCCTAATCTCATATAACCGTTAGCGCCGGGAATTCCTGCTACTGAATGGCGAGTATATCGCGATGTTAAGTCTCCCCAATTGTTATGGTCTTTTGTAGTTGAATATGTAACTGCCTCGGGGTCAGCAGCGGGATTGGTTCGTGTATTAACATCTAACATTTCTGCCAATCCAGTAGCATATGTGTGTCGCCAGTCATCATCCCAACGAGGATTAGCACCACCTTCTAAATCGACCATATCTCTAGCATCTTGACTTTTAAAGGAATTATACAATTCACAATGCCTATTGTATTCAATACTATCCTGAACCTGTTGTCCGCCTACTGTGCATCCATACCGACTGAAGAAGGATGACAAATTACCTAACGGTCGTAAAAAATGACTTCGTGTTCCGTCGGTGTTTTGAAGATTAGCAAATAAACGAATAGAAGATAAATCAATATATGTGTTGTCTTCTCCCGATATATGAAATCTAATATGTTTGTTTCCTGCATTTGGATTATAGACATTACTGCCTGATGGAAAATAATTAACGTGTCTTCTGTCTGTGATGTATTGTGCTGTTTCTGGAAGTCCAAAGTTTAACGAGTTAATCATTGTAGGTTCACTTTCTGCAATTATATTATCCATTACTTATATATATGACGATATAGATTGTATTTTTTTATGTATATTTTTCTTATGTGGAAGCATTATAGTAGAATGGTTTGAAGTTGTATTTTTTATAGTATTTATTAGATAATTATTTTTTGTATCAACTATATCTTTTAAAGTATCATAATCTAAATGTTTATATTGTTTATCGTATTTTGTAGGTTCTTTTGTCAGTTTCTTCTCTAATGGAATTTTGTTTTGTTTTTCTTTATTTCTAAACATTACTATTAATATTATTGAGACAATGTTAGTTCAGTTATACGCTTTATACAATCTTCTACTTCGTCTCTATACTTATACAAATAACTTAAATCATCTTCATCTAATGGAATTTTCTTTTCTTCTTGTTCTTTTAAAAAGTCGGTAGAATCAACTCTACTATAATCTGTATAATGCATTTTGTTATTTTCATGATGTAATTTTAAATAATCATTTTCAGAACTAATAATTTCACTATACATACCTATCATAAATCCTTCAATAGTACCTTTTCTGTAGTATAAATGATTTAAATCATTGCTTTCGTGCTCTTCTTTATCCTTATTCAATACTTCTTTGCCACAATTACATTCATATTTACTATTTGATATGTTGTATTCTTTCTCTTTCTCTCGCTCTATCATTTTCTTATAAGCATATTCAATATCGTTGTCCCATTTCTCAGCATCAATACTCATATATAACTTATATATATATATATTTATTTATTTATTGTTCTGGTGTTGAATTAGGATTGAAACGCGAAGCGTTTAACCCGAACTATCATTCGGGTTGAATCCTGTGTCTGTATTGGTAGTAGGATTTATTGTAGTAAGTCCATTTCCTTTCCAATTTTGATAACCGTGGTTCTCCCACACATCTACTGAACCAATATCAGCAGTAATCGCGGCATCGTCAAGCATTGCTACCGGGTCATTCTTATTTTTAAATCTTAGGTATCTCGGGTTTTTGGGTTGATGAATTCCAGATACAAAAGGCGAACCATACATTGTAGTAGCATATTTGCTTCCATGTCTGTTGTTGATTTCTTGTGCAACAGCTGAGCCGAGGGAATGGGACACAATTCTATCGACATCTGGATTTTTCCTTAGTTCTTCCATTGCGTCTTTATATCTTTCGCTTAATTGAACATTATGAGTAGGAATAAAAAACAAATCTGCAATTACATCATTGACTTTGTGATTTAGTCCCGTTTTGGCACCAGTTCCGCCAATATATAAAGTGTTGCCTATTCTTGTTATTCCGTTTACATTTGAATACGCTGCGTCTAAACCCTTGACATCATCGATTTTATTTTTATTTTGAACATTAGTTTCTTCAGCATATCGTGTTTTATGTTTCATTATCTGCTTATCAAAATGTTTATTGAAACCTCCTATTTTGTCTTCCAATGTCTTTTTATGATTAAAAAATACATCTTCTATTAAATCCTTACCTGCTGTGTATGCTTTATCACTTGCTTACACCTGCCATCATTTGCGTCGGCGTCCTGCCTTCTATAGCACCTAATAATAATTGTCGTCCAATCATATAAAAATAATTATATTATAATTTCTATTGTATATTATATTTATGAGTGACAGATTAACATAAAAAATCTATGTTGATAGTGCCTACAGATTGCAAGAATGTAATTCTACCAGCGATTTTATTATAGAACTTGACCAAAACTTTGAAATTCAGCACTCCGTTTTATACAACAGAGAAAGGGTTTTACGAACGCTTCTATATTATGTTATATAATAGTTCCAATGTCTTATTAAGAAGCACTGCCGTTGATGTATCGGGTGCAATTTATTATGCCAATCAATTATCATACAAAATACAAACGGAATTAAACGCGGCATTTAATGATATTGTGCCGGATTTATTCTTAACAGTATACGGACAGAGCGAGAGACGCATGGAGTTGAAACTCAACGACCCCCTAACTTACAAAATCAAAATACCTACAGATGAAGAATTAGAAACTTATGTAAATGGCGAATGGAACAGAGGACAGTTTGAATATGACAATTTAAGACCAAAATCTATTAATTATTTATTAAGTAATTATATTGCCTATAATCCTGCGTCATCTTGGCTATCCGGATATTTTAATTTAGTTCCTTTTCAGAATGTATATATTAACTCACCTCAACTAAGCGACTACAAATATTCAGCACCTAATAATTTTAGTAGTTCAGTAATAAAAAAAGTTCAAATTAACCAACAACTAGGCGGAGTCATTAGCGACTACACCTCGCCTATATATGCAGATTTTATTGATGTAGGCGGTAAAAATATTAAGAGACTACACTTTAGAATAACAACTTCAAGAAACGAATTAATTGATTTTCACGGCGTTCCCATTTCTTTTAGCATTCTCTTTCAATTAGATAATTGAATAAACAACCTAAATATTAATATTTATATCAAATGATTAATATTAATATTTCTCAATTTGTCCATATAGACAAAATATATAAAACATATAGACAAAATATATAATATATTATATATGTCAGAAGTCGAACCTGAAATTACTAATACAATTGAAGCAGACGAGCCAGTAAATGAATTACCACCAATTGAAGAAGAAGCACCAAAGGCAGAACCAACAATAGAAGCAACACAAGAAATAAAACCTGTTGAACCTCTTAAAAACAACTCAAAAACTCAAGCACGCAATGAAAAGAAAATAACCTGTCCAAAATGTGCCAAAACTTTAACATTAAAATCTTACGGATACAGTCATGAACGCAATTGCCAAGGACCATTAGAAACTAAGCCTATAAAACCTAAACCAAAAGCAGTTCCAATAGCAAAACCCCAAAAGGTAGAATACAACGAAGTGGCGCGTCACGAAGTAGCGCACCACGAAGAAAATCAACAACCACAACCGCAACAAAATAATATAATAGCGAACACACCACCCCCAAGAAGAATGCAACCACAACCGCCTCCAAACCCGCTACAAAATAATCCACAGCATTACCAATTATTGCAAAATGAATATTTGAGACAGAAGCAAGAAAAATACAATGCATTAAATAACGGTATATTTGGTTCAAGAGGAAAAAAAAGATAGAATATAATTATTTTATAACCTACTATATAATAATTATGTTTTCAACATTATCATTGGATGGCTCAAGCAGAATTATAGCAAGCGAATTAGTATTAATAAATTCAACAGAACCATCGACCTTAAGCAGTGTTTATGCTACAAAGCAAGAATTAGCAGATACAGCAGGTTCATTAGGCGACGGTTATACAATTGAAGAAGTTGATGCACTGATATTAGCACAAAAAATAAGATAGATGCAAACATATCAGCAATATCAGAAATTTACGCAACATCAACAACAATGTTTGACGAACAAGTAAACCAAAACACAACAATCACAAGCAACCTTAATAATATAACAGCACACGGATTAACCATAACTTCAATACTACCGACCATATCCGCAAGTACAATTAAACTTGACTCAAACTTCAATACTATTAGTTCTAATACATTCTTAGTAGGAAATTCCAATAATACAATCACTTCAAACTTCAATAATATAAGTTCAAATTCTTCACTAATAACAGGACACGGAAACACAATATCAACAATTTTAGCAAATGTATCAACATTATATACAAACGATACTAATTTGTTCAATACAAATACCGCATACAGCAATACATTTGCTTCAATCATATCAGACAACACTACACAATATTTATTAATAACTGAAAATTCAAATACGGTTAACAGTTTAATATCAGCAGATTTACAACAATTAGATAAAACAATCACAACTGCACAAACAGTAAACTCTCCACTAATCATTAGTTTAACAGATAATACTAATCCAATTTTTAGAATTCAAGATGCCGTAAGTAACCAACGCTTAGAATTTGAAAGAGGTTGTCAGTTGGACTCGTATCAAGGTTTAACAGGTGCTACACCTTATAAACTATGGCTAGGATGGAATACGGGAGATGTTATTATTGGAAGACCTAATAATGCTTCAAGAATTACGATTAACGGCAATGTTCATACTTCATACAATTTTGCTCAAGCACACGGAACATCATATTTCGAAGGTGCTGTTTATATGAAAGGAAATTTATTCATAAATAATGATTTTTCAACAGATATTAAAACTAAAACTGATAATTTAGACAATGCATTAACTCCATATTTAGAAACACATACCCCATCGGCAACAGAAGGTTTTTATATTCATCATCCTAATTTTGTTGCTTGTAGTATTGGCGATATTACAAATTCTTCTAACCAATATTTTATGTGCGACGGTGCTGTATCAAAAACCATATTCAATAAACCAGTTGATATATTAGGTGATGTATATACAAATGGCGATTTAACAATGGTTTCTGGTAAGAAAGTTGAAGTCAACCAAGTTCAGTCAGTATCAGGAAATACTTTATTATTACAAAATTCACCGAGTGGCAATGTTCAATTTGGCGACTCATCAAAACTAATAATTGATAATGCTGAAATGTATGTCGATACAAATGATTTAATAATCAGGAATAGCAACACGTCAAACTCTATTAATTTGGTTGTTGGATTATCTTCAACATATGCTGATAATAAAATTATTTTGAATAGTGGTAGTAATAGCGAATTACGAGGCGACTGGACTATTGACGGTGATATGACTTTTGGAATTGCTCATAAAATCAATTTGAGACATTTAAATTGTGATGCTGTTTTAAGATTAGAAGCATCAACAACTATTGATAGTTATATTGATGGCACTAAATATTTACAATTGGATGATACTCAATTTTCATCATTTAACGGATTTAATTTAAGTAGCGATAAGAGACTGAAAGATAATATAGAAGATGTAGAAGATGATACTATAAATATGGTAAAAAACATTAAGATTAAAACATTTGTTAAAAATCAAAAAACTAAAAAGACTGAATTAGGATGGATTGCTCAAGATGTTCAACAATACACAAATCCTAAATATAATATTGTAAATGATACAGGAGAATACTTAACGATGTGTTATGACAGAATGGCCTGTATTAGTTGGGATGCTTTATCAAAACTTATTACTCGTGTAGAATATTTGGAAACTAAATTATTGAAAAAGAAAAAATCTAAATAATTAATAATATTAAACAACATAATATTATTAAGTATTTCATTTTGTGAGCTTGTCAAGTAGTTCTTGAGGGTTTTTAATTTCATCAATATCTATATTTTGTTTTTCTATGTATTCCTTTATGGCTTTCTGACGATATGCCTTTTTGCTTTGTTCAATTTTATTTTCCATCCATCCTTCTTTTTGTAGGTTCTTAAGATAATACAACCGGTTGTATATAGCCATCTGTTTTTGTATCTCTTCCATTGTGTAGTCGTCCGGGTTCAAGTCCTTAGTAGCATCATGATATTTTGATAATCTGGGCATTCTGTTAATATATTATTAACGCAGTATTTCTTTAAATAAGTTTTACATAAAATATAATTATATACTATAAATTATTATTAAATAACATTTCAAGAAAAATCGCATTTAAAGAAATATTGACACTATAAAATATATAATATAAATATTATTATGACATCAAAAGCTGTAAAAAGAAATATTAACTCTTTAGAAAGCAAACTCGAAAGGAACAAGGGGAATTTATCAACACAACAAAAGGCAAAGGTTAGAGACCTTATAGGGTTATACACCGACAGGAAAATATCACAATACACAACAGCGGAGAAGATAGTTAATGATTTCATAAAGGCAAAATCAGGGGATGAAAAGAGCAAGGCAAATCAAAAATATGACCAGGTTATGAACACATATGAAGAGAGAGAACCACTAAGCGAAAGAATGAAAAAGAACAAACAGGAGAACATAACAAGAGGGCGCAAAACAAAACCCAGAGATTACACAATCGGATTTCGTTTTTTTTACTATGAGTGGATATGGAGCACATAAGGTAAAAGCATCGTTTAAAGACATTGAAGGCGGGACATATTATCCCATGCATTTTGATGATAAGCATGCGGGAGTGAAGACTGGAAGATGGGTAGAGGAGTTAGTCAAGAAGAGAATATTTAGACTGCATGACAAAACCCTTTTTAAGAAGGTTATTAAAACACTGGCACAAGATGACGACATCGCTAGGCATTACAAGACAATGAAGCACTATATAGATGCAGTAGTCATTTATGATGCCGACACGGTAGAAGGAGATATTAAAGATTATGACCCTAAAAAGAAGAACTAAAAAAACGCAAATAATATTGGTATTTTTCATAGATATATGGAAACAGAACTCGACCCAGAATATTGCACTTTTGAGGAAGCCATTAAGGTAAAGCATTATGTTGAAAACGAATGTTGGATTAACACATTGAATGATTTTTACGGACAAGACAAGAACATGAAGAAGATGACCAGAGAAAGTATTTTGAAACTCATAGACAAAACAGACGAGGAATTCAAAAACCATGGTGCTTCAATAGAAGACATGAACAAGGTATTTAAAGAGTATGCCATCGCCGCCAGAATTTTCGATATTGTAGGCAATTTGAGTTTTACATTTGACCCACCAAAAAGAAACCAAAATATCAAAACATTCTACGCATTAATAAAGAATGACCATATATATACATTAAATAAGGACTTGAAACAATTGAAATCAAATTTAGGAATAAAGAAAGAGTATAATATCAATGTTAATGCTTCTACCGACTTTTATTTAAATCATAGAGAGGAACCCATTAAATGCATCATGATTGAAGAGCTGGATGACATATTAAAACACACCGAACAGGACGAATACATAATGATATATACACGCAATGATTTGGCGAAAATGTGTTATCAAGCAAAGCAGGCGGGATATGACCCGAAAATTAAATTTAGTGCGTGTATCATTTCGGAGCTGATGTTTCAATTCAAGATTAAGAAAAGAATAATTACATACAGGATAAAAACACAAAATTTGATTGATGCCTTCAATGCAAGTATAACAGTAGAAACTGAAGACACCTATAATAGGATGTCAAGGGCGATGTTTGAATTCAATAAATCATTATTTAATCCACTGCATAAATCTTATTATAATGACATTGATGTAAAAATTTTAAACAGATGCAGGACAGTAGCACCCGCTGGTAAATTTCATTACTTTTATCATAGTAATGAATTACACATAGAGATTGACCAGAACAAGGCATATACACATAATTTAACTAAAATCGTAAAAATTCCAGTGTTTAAACAATTTGACATTTGGATGCCTTATGAGTATGGTAAACATGATTTTAATAACATGGGAGAATTATGTTTATTCTTAGTTAAGGTTACTGGAAAACAAACATCATTATTTTTTAATAAACAATATAATTTAATATATGGCATGTTTTTAGGAGAGTTTATTGACGAAGTCGAAATTTTATATTTTAAAAAGCCTTCTTCGATTTATGAAGTAGATTATAAAAGTATAGTTGAGAACCTATGGAAGACTAACATATCAAATAATTTAGGTGAAGACATCAAGGTTAAGAAGTTGATTTCAAATGTAAATATCGGATTGTTAGAAAAGGGAACTAACAAGTCTCAGAAGAGTTTAGTATTTGATACATTGAGTGAAGCATTGTATCATCAAAATCTGTATGGGGGAAGAATTAATAAGATTAGTGGATTTTATGATGATCAGGTTTTGACAGAGATGACAGATGAATATATTAAAGAATTAGAAAGGAACATAGGCGAGGGACGGGTTTTAGAATTTAAGGCTCACGATAACGATGATGATATGTACCGGAATTCTGATGATGGTACATATAAATTTTGGAAAAATAATATGTATTATTAGAATCATTGTCGTGAATGTTATAAAATTATAGATGGTAAAAAATACGATATCAAAAACGTTGAGAAAGAATCAGAAGTCAAATATTACACATTGACAACGACACATAAACAATACTTAACCAATGGCTTTAGGTATATTAAAGAGCTACTCATGCAACGACATAATTTTAAAATGCATAAAGATTATAAAACATTGAAAAACAACAATATCAATGTGCATAGTGTTAAAACAGATGCCTTCATTATTGATAGGAAAAATATTGACAAGGCCAAAACATTGATTAAGTTTTCAACCAAAAGGGGAGGATGGAGAGCTGAAGATAATAAACAAGTATCACCACCGAGCGATATATACAAAATTAAGGCTAATGAGTTATCAGAAATTCCGACTTACAATAATGTAAAAATTCGTGTTAAAGACGAATACGACACCAAAAGCATTTGTGAGCAAATTGTGTCGTGTCATCCGGTTT
>CAUJNA010000475.1:0-80288 GCA_963377175.1 Effrenium voratum | reverse complement strand
CTGCTTGGACACCTTGGACGTGGCTGAGCGCTCCGAGATGTGTAGTTTTCCGAAGCCTGTCTTTGAGAACACAGGGCATCTTAGAATCTTCACATGGCATCCCCCCCTTGGTTCAGTTTTCTGAAGGTTCTCTTTCTGGCCATCGCTACTCTTCTTGTGTTTCAACCTGCAAGAGTAGTTGAAATGGCCCCGTTGAAGCTCCCCGATGCACCTGGCCCCAAAGACTCTGTGGAGGCAGTTACTTGGGGGATTCAGGTTGCGCAACGGAGGCAGGCGCGGTCTGTGGAATTCGACTGGTGGGATGCTTACAAGGCTGTCTATCTGCCGATCAGTGTGTTGGAGCGGCGGCGACTAGGCCTGATCTTTGACACGATTAAGCAGGAGCAGCTCAGTGCCAGGCAGCCACGGAGGCGGTGCGGCGATCCTTGCAAGCATCGGCATCTAACGTGGCAGTGCTGACCAGTTACTAATTTTGGGACTGGACCCTAATGAGACTAGAGCCTTGAGCGATTGGCAACTTAAGCCACAGGAGTCCATATCCGAAATGCCCGCTCGCTATGCGGGCAGTTCGTACGAAACTTTTGCTGACGACCAAAATCACAACATGGGAGTCATTAGGCGTGGAGGCTTGGAAGGCTTTGGTCCCTGATGTCTCTTTCAGCGTTGACAAGAGCTTGGTTGCAGAATCGCACACAGTATGGCTTCGGTGGAGCTGGCAGCTCGAGCAGCTAGGAGATTTCGCTTGTCACAGCCAGCTGCTCCAGTTTCAATGGCGTACCAGGAGGCTCCCCTTCTTGACATCATCCCGGGGAAAGCGCTGCTGTTGCGCACTAAAACATCCTAAGCTCTGCTTCCCACACCAAACCGCAGCCTGTTCCGATCCAGCGTGCCAGTTGAAGAACCGTTGCGCCGTGTGCTCTGCAAATGCCGGTCAACACCCAGCTGTGCAGTGGAGTGTTTCGCGAAGAAATACATGCGGGTGGAGACCTTCAAGGGGGTTGCAGGACAGCAGTGGCCGATGGTGGGGCCTTCCGGGGCGGATGAGCCAGCTGTGGGAGGAGCGGGAGCGCCTTTCTCAGTGGCTGATCCTGCCCTGCCCTTGGCTGAGGGATCAGCCGGGGCCGCCTCCAAGCGAGGGGACCTGGCACCGCATCACCAGTGCTGCGCTTCGGACTTGGTCTCGCTGAGCTAGGGCCAGCGCCTGGAAGGCTGGCAGATGCCCGTTCCGGCCGGGGCATTCAGGTAAGCCTAGCCTCCATCCATGGTTCGTCTGTGGCCTGGGATGGGCCGATTGTGGCTGGGGCCATTGCCTACGCATGATCTCCACGCCTGGATGACATCAAGTTGGTGGTCACTACCTTTTTGGGCCAGCTGCAGAGCAAGGATGTCAAGCAGGTCCAAGGCAGTCTGCCCCCGGGCATCATGAATATTCATTTCTGTGCCGACAGCAGGGTCAGGGATGACCAGTTGCTTCCTGCCTGGCACGTTATTGAACTTTCACTTCGCCGCGGTGAGTCCATTCTGATTCACTGTATGGCTGGAGTTCGCCGAGTCCCTTATGCTTCAGTCCCTGTTATCTGCGCGCTTACAGGCTGTGGTGTGAATGAGGCAGCGGGCCGGATTGGGGAGGTGCGTGCAATTGAGATCCACAAGATGTGGAGTGGCGGGCAAGGTGAAGACAATTTTGCATGGGCAGAAGCAGCTGTTCGCCGCATGAGGCTCCGGGCTGGCGCGGCAGCGCCAATCCAGGGCTACTCCTTGTTTCAGCGTGCAGCCAAGTGCCATGCAATTTCAGAAGGTGTTCCATTGTGTCAGTGGCGGCGAGGATCAAGCACCTATGCGGACATCTTTCTTTGAAGTCTTGGCCATGAATCATGAGGTCTGCAAGGACTGCTTGGAGCTTTGGCCGGCAAGCGTCCGGGTGCATACCGGCTGAGAATCATGCTAGGTGCCCTCATAGGTCAGATGTGCATGCCAGTGTTCACTCAAGCTCATGTTATCATCTCAGATCTGGCATTAGCGCAATATTAGAATTTGTTGACCCCCGCGACGCAGGGCGCCCAATGCTTTTCCTGCCTTTTTCGGGGTGCGTGTCGGCGATTTAGAGCGGTGAGATCGGAGAAAACGGGGGGGCGCAGGACGAAGCCTGTGTTGCCTGCCACAGGGCAAGCCGGCCTTAGGCGGTTTGACGTGTGTTGGACTGTCTCGCGTTCTCGGTTGCTCCATGTATGGCACAGGGATGGATCTCTGTCTCATGTCATGTCATGATAACTCTCAACAGTTGTGTAGCAGTGCTGCTAAGTTGAGTGCACAAGTGATTTGCCTGACTCCTAGGCCTCCCTTTGCGCCATGTTGAACATGAGCGGCCAGTTTCCAGAGGAGCTCTTCAAAAAGTCTCGCCGACGCCGTGGTGAAAAAGCTGGTGGATCAGGGCCTTGCTCACCTCGATGAATTTCGCTTCCTGTTCACTGAGGAAAAAGACACTGAAGCTTGGGGACAACCTCTACACAGATGCGCCGGAGGAATCCGGGCCACAGTTCAAGGATGTCCCATCCTATTTGGCCAGGCTTCATACCTACTTGCTCGCCCTGGCCATGGCAGGTGTCCGCCCCGTTCCTGGGCGGACCCAAGCGGTGATAAGGACCTGGGTTCTGATACCACGGCAGCGGTCTATGTGCCTGTGGACGTGGTCATGCAGTACTATTACAGAGCAGCGCGGACGGCAGGGATGCTGTGTGGTGCTACAGCTCTGCAGTGCTGGAGTGTCAGGACTCCCAGGAGTGGGTCCAGAACTACAGGCAGTCCAACAAAACCCTAGGTGTAGTGATCAAAGAAGCTTTTTATGCAAGAGATGCACATTGGGCAGTTGACCGGATCCCGTCAGTCCCGACTTTCCCCCCGGCACCAGCGATGAGTGTTCAACAACCTGTTCAGAAAGCTGAGGCAACCAAAGGGTCAGGCGGCCACATGATTGCAGGCAAACCTGTTCGTCCGTCCACGTCTGCAGGCGACAAGTTGTGCCCCGATTTTCAACATGGTCGTTGAACTCTTACAATTGGAAGAAAGGGGCTCACAAGTGTGCAGTGCTGTTGAGGAATGGCAGGGTGTGCAACATGAACCATGGCGCCAGTGCTTGCCCTTTCAAGAAGACAGCCTGAGGGTGCCCTGCTGAGCCCAGCAAGGCAGTGGGTTCAGTAGGGAACGCCGTTTTGCTGCCTGAGGAAGGGATTCCCCGGACCATTGACATTTTCAGCGGCCCCAACATGCCAGTTTATGAAGCCCTCCAGTTTTGCGGATGGAGTTGCGAACCTGTTGACTGGTGTCTGGATCCCGGACATGATGTGTCCTCTGTGTCCTGTCAGGAGTGGCTTCGAACGTTGAGTCAACAAGCTGATTTCGTCATGGTCGCCTTTGATTGTTCAACAAAAAGCCGAGCCAGGGAGATTGCACGTCAATTCCCACAGCTCCCCCTCCTCTCCGATCAGAGCAGCATCCGTTAGGGTTGCCTGGACTCGCTGGCAGGGATGCCAAGCGAGTAGAGGCTGACAATGCGGCCTGCGAGTTTGTCCTTGAGCAGCTTAGGGCGTGTCAGCAAAGGGGATGCTTCTCAGCCAGGGAGAATCCTCGAAATAGTCTTCATTGGTTCATCCCTACTGAGGTAGCAATGTTCTCTGAGGGCCACTGGGAAGATTGGGCGCATGTTGTCTGCAGGGCAGTAGGTGCAAGAGGCAGCGCACGCGTACTGATCTACAGGAACTGCATAGTCAACATGATGTCTTCTGCAAGCACATTCATAGCACAGATGAATGGTCCCCCTGCATGGTTGATGGATACAGAGTCTATCCAAAGAAATCTGAAGCGGAGTACACAGCAGCTTTTGCGTTCCATGTGGCAGTCGCAGCCAGTTGGGGCATAGCCAGAACAGGGAGAGTCAGCCTGCGGGTACCTAGATCTCCACCCATTTCCTGCACAGGCGACAGAGTAGTCGAGGGCCTTGCCTAGCAATAAATTGCTTTCATACACACACCCCCCCCAACAACTTTTTTCATTTTCCATCTTCTACCCTTATTCGTTTTCATCATTTTTCTACATTCCTTTCTGTCCATCTCATCCGTTTTTTCTCATCATTTTCCAAAATTTTCGCAATCCTTTTCTCCTTTCTCCTCGCCTCATTCATTTCACCAACTACCCTTCAAAATGTCATTTCCTCAATCTCCTCACCTCATCCATTTCAAAATAAATTTTGCAAAATATATTGCAAAAAATATTTGTCATCAAACAAATATTCGAACTGTCTAAAAACGATTTGTCCATTTCTCGGACAAAAATAGAACAGCAACAACATCACTCCCCTCCTTCGTTTCATCACTTTTATCATATATCTTTAATAGGCGTGGTGTCCCTTGTAGGATTTTATCTTCAATATATAAAACGCTATACTTACATTATAATTATAACATATAAGGGTATAAATGTTATTATTATAGTATGGTTTTAAACATTGCAATAGGCCGTAAAATAACTCTACAAAGCACGTAGAATATTTCCACAAAGCCCGTGGAATATTTCTACAAAGCCCGTGGAATATTTCTACAAAGCCCGTGGAATATTTCTACAAAGCCCGTGGAATATTTCCACAAAGCCCGTGAAACATTTATCACGAAGCCCGTGGAATATTTCCATAAAGCCCGTGAAACATTTATCACAAAACCTGTGAAACATTTATCACAAAGCCCGTGAAACCCAAACTCAAAATCCTTAATCCGTCAAACTCACCAAGATTTCACAAATTAATTCGCTAGGTATTTTGTATAAATCTTCCTGCTTATGTATTGTTGGATTGTCTCCCCATTTTTCCTTGGTGCCCGATGGAAGCCGTTGTGCTGTTTCAATATGTTTATTATTCCTGATGTTGCCGCAATCCTTTTTACATAAATCTCTAGGTTTCCAAGTTGTAATGTTATTCCAGAGCCTAGTGCGTTTTCTGTAAGGCATTCCATATTTACAATAATCAAACTCATCCATAAACTCCTGATGTTTTAATAATCCAGTTTGTGGATTTTCGATTACAAAATATTTAGGATTGAAATATTTGATAATCTCAATAGTTTTTAAGACTACTATTTGCATATTCGATATTCCTAATTCCCCTAGTCTTTGCTATGCTGTATTCAGTGCATGGGGGGCTACTCCAAATAAAATCAAAACGGTTTCTGTCAAACTGTTTGTAATCCCACTCCAAAATACCAGTGTTGATATCAGCATTTTTCAAGTCTAATGAAATAACATTAAAACCTCAGTCACGAGCAACTTTACCAACAGAACCACTGCCTGAAAATAATTCTAATAAATTCATATTATTAGAATTATTTAGATTATTAATTATTCAAATAATACATATACTCCATCATCATTTTTTGAAATTTTGTAAAATTCTAAAGTGGTGCTTTTAGGTTGTTTGATTTTTCCTGTGTTCAACATATCACAGTATTTCTTTTGCTTTGTAGGGTAGTCGCCCGATGGTCTTCCTATAGATTTTGCTTGAAATATCTTTTCGATTTTCTCCTTCTCTTCGTTGCTTTGTTGTTCGCGTTCAACTGGTTTCATTTTGCCATGTCATCAATGGATTTAATCATATCATTTAAGTTTTTGATATTTTTACCAATTAATGTTATCTTCTTCATTAATTCATTAATAGTATAATTCTCATTTCAGACATTACTATATATTTATTTTGATAATTATTTATTTAATTACATATTTATAAAGTGCAATTATGTTAAATCTACTCTTTAAAGACTATTTTTTCATGATTTGTTTAATCGTTTCCTGAGTTTCCTTATCACCATTTTCCGAGAGTGATGCATCCTTACCCCATTTAAAAGTTATAGTATGGACATCCGTTCTCAGATTTATACTGTCTTTAGTTTTATCAATATTCGTTTTCTTATCATTTTTACTTATTTTGAAACTTGTTGGAACACACGAACATTTACAATTTATTTATTTTTTATTTCTAATTCATTTTTCATTTCTAACATCTTTTTACACATTGGACAAAAAACTCAATAACTGATGTTTCTTTAACAATTTCTGCATCAGTTGAAGAAACACTTAAACCTGTCTTATTCTTTTTGTTGTTCTTTTTTGGCATTTATATTAATATTTACATTTTTATTTTTGATATATTCTATTCCTAGCTTAAGTATTTCTAAAACAAAATAGCATACTTTCTTACATCTATTGTCAGTTATAACAACTTGTTCTATATTCTCTACTTCATCTATTATATTAATATAATCTGAATAACTCCTATTCATATAAATAATAAGATAAAATAGTTATTTAATCTTAGTATTTTCATGCATGATAGAATATTGGTGGGGCACAGCACTTGGGGTTTTCATTGCACACGCGAGCAAGACACAAAACTAATTATCTTCAATGCTTATTGATTGAAACAATGGAAAGCCTGTTCCATTTTTTATGGTATTCACTGCCAGAATATCATAAAAAAAGATGTTCCATTTAATATTATTTACAAGTTAATTTTTAAATATAATTTTCTAAATATCTTTAATATTAACTATATGACAGATGTTCCAATAATAAAACCAATAAACATAACTGAATATGAACTCAAGCAATCCAAATATGAGCACGTGCCAAAATTACCATTTAGAAGTATTATAGTTGCTTCTTCGACAGGCGGTAAGACTGTCCTTATTCAAAATTTAATATTGAATGTTTATAGAAATTCATTTGCAAGAATATTTATATTTTCACCCAGCGTCCATAACGACCCTACATTTACAGAAGTTAAAAAATATATCAGGGATGAATTGCACGTGGATGATGAAAAAGAACAAATTTATTTTGATAATTATAATCCAAGTGATTTAGAAAATGTAAGCGAAAGACAGAAGAAAATTATTAACTATATGAAATCTAAAAAGATAAAGAAACTACATTCAGTATTAATCGTTATAGATGACCACGCAGATGACCCTAAATTTGTTAGATATAGTAAATTATTACATGGATTATTTACAAGAGGCAGGCACGATGCAGTAAGTGTGATTTGTTCAACACAAAAATACAATGTTTTAGCGCCTATCATTCGTTTAAATGCCAGTTCATTATTTATTTTTAGGTTGAAAAATGCCAGTGAGCTAATGAGTTTTATTGAAGAAAACAGCGCCATTGTTGACAAACAGCAATTATTAGATATGTACCATCAAGCCGTTAATTTTGCTCCATATTCTTTTTTCTACGTGAATATGAATTCAAAAGACATTAACAAAATGTTTCATATCAATTTTGAACAGGCGTTTCAAATTACAAATGATGAATAAAGATATTCTAACTTAATACAATATAATAATATGCCAATGAAACTATGTAGATGTGGTGGATTTTATCGTAGTGGTAATTATAATTTTCATACTAATTCTTGGATACATAAACTTTATAAAGTGTTAAAAAGACGACCAACAGACGAGGAATTATTAAGATTTCAAAATAATTTTGTTGATGAAGAAGATTTAATAGATGAAACAAATAGCACTGTTTCAACATCAACGCCAAAAAGTGAAAGAAGTTGTATAAGCAATTAATATTATTAATTTGTTTTAATATTATTAATTTAAAATAAAGAATAACTACATAAATTCAAAGCAGGTAATTTATAATATATTTTATCTTTTTTACATTCATTAACTTTTTCTAATTTATTTATTATTGTTTTCAATCATGATGTGTATAGTCATAATTGCCCAATACGCTGATTGCACTCCGTGTGGTTTTGGCTCAAGGCAAAAGGTGCGCTCCGTAGTGCACCCCAGAGCCGCGATATTGCATTTTGATGGTAGCGGGTGAGCCTCGACGGTCCATTTGGTTTGGAAAGCCGTTCGAGGGGCCTAAGGGCAAGAACAAGGGCAAGAAGGGCAGGAATAAGGGCAAGAAGGGCAGGGGCAAGAGCAACAAGGAGGAGCCGCCGTGGAGGCGGCCCGCTCGCGGCAAAGGCAAAGCCGCAGAGCCGGACGAGGAGTCCGGGGCAGCGGAAGAGCTGCCGGAGGAGAGGCCGGAGATAGTTGCCCCTCCGAGTGAGGAAGAGGAAGACACCCTGTCCGCTGAGCCTGCCGCTGAGTCAGAAGCAGACTGGGGAGGATCCAGGCTGCATCTTCTCTCTCCTCAGAGCCAGAGGCTCTGCCAAGTGGCTACAGGGGCCCAGAACCGGCTCGAGGAAGCCGAGAAGAGGAGAAGGAGGAGGAGAAGGAGCTGGATCAATACACCAACGAGGACAAGAAAGAGGACCTCCACCCGCCGCAGAAGAGGCAGTTTGAGCCCGAGGCCACGGACTTCGACCTGGAGCAGAAGGACCAGAGCGAGGACGAGAGCGTGTGGGGCGATTGGGGCAGTTGGGGCAGGATCCAGCCTGAGCCCGAGCCCAAGGTCGCTCGCACGCCTAGGTCGTCGGGATCCCGGTGGTGGCTGAGTGCGACTGGCAAAGACAAGAGGAGAAGCCAAAGCAGTCGGCAGTTTAGGATCCTCAAAGGCCTCCTGAAGCTCGCGCAGAAGAAGGAGGAAGAGCCATCTGCGGAGCTCCAGGAGGAGGTCGAGAACTTCGGGCAGGCGCCCTGGAAGAGGCGCCGGGTGCAGCCCAAAACACCGCCGAAGTCCCCGCCTAAGTCCAGCCCTGCTCCGAAGACACCGCCGAAGGGGTTTACAAAGGCCCAAAGAAAGGAGCCTTCACCGGGCGCTGAGCCCGAGCTGCTGACACCGGTCGCCGAGGCAGCCAAAGCTCTCGGCCGACGGGTTACGGTGCACAGGAACATACAAGAGCTTGCGGTGGCAAGGACATCCCGCGGTGAAGGAACGAGCGAGCAGAACCTGGCCTCGAACTACCGCCTCAGGAAGGCGGCATCGGCAGAAGCTGCATACCGAGCCGGAGCAACGGGCTCGGTGGCCAAAGCCATCCAGCAGAGTGTGCTGCAACTAGACGGGTTAGGGAACCCGTGTTCCTCGTGCGACGAGAGGACTCGCCTTCAGAGGCCATCATTGTTGGCCAGGGCCGCAGCAATTGCAAAAGGGGAGACAAGGAGGCGCGCGCCGGTAGGAACGACCTCAAAGTCAGTGCCGGAAGCCATCGCGAAGCCTCAGGTGAAGCCACCTCCTGCAAAAGCGGCTATAGAGGCGAAGGTGCCACCTCCATTGCCAAACCCGAAGCGGGCGCTCAAGGAGAAGGCCCACATCGCGAAGCCCAAGAGCGAGCCGAAGGTTTCGCTGGTTCCGAAGTGGGTGCTCAAGGAGAAGGCCCACGTTGAGAAGCCCGAGAGTGAGCCGAAGGTTTCGCTGGTTCGGCCGAAGAACCCGCCGAAGCGGCCGCCACCTCCGCCACCGATTCCGTCGCCGACTACACCCCTGAGCGAGACCGAGGGCAGTGTGCACCTTTACGATCAACCGGCGTCGGAGCCGAGGAGCGCTCCGAAAAGCGGATCGAGCTCGGGGTCGTACTATAGTACAGAAGAGTCCGGGAAGACGGACTGACCTCCCGGTGCTTGGCACCGGATATAAGGCATGGAGGAAACAGTGCGAGAGTTGCAGCAGGCAGTTGAGCGGTTGTCACAGGAGAATCAACTTCTTAGGCAAGGCCAGGCAGGTATAGCTGCTTTGGCAGAGAACCTCGGTAGGTTAGCTACAAGCCTGCAGAGAGGAGATAGGAAGTTGTTGATAGACACAAAAGGGATTGGAAGACCGGAAGTCTTTTCCAATGATGACGGCCACTTCCGTAGATGGGCCCGGTCTGTAGTGAACCTCACAACGGCAATCTTTGGATCCAGTTTCCAGTCAATCCTTGAATGGGTAGTTGATCAGGATGAGGAGATCACTGTTGAAAAGGTAGAAGAGGAACATGGAGGCGAACTGGGAATGGCCGGACTGGATGATAAGGGAGACCAACTGTTCAGGTTGTTGTCATCCCTTACTACTCATGAGTCCGAAGACCTGGTCATCAATGCCAAGAACGGGTATGAGGCATGGCGAAGGCTTAACAGGAGATGGGACCCTCTCACAGCAGGTAGGAAGAGGAACATCCTAAGGGCCATCCTCAACCCCGAAAGAGTTAAGTCTTGGGAAGCAGTTCGACCAGCCATGGAACAACTAGATGATTTGATGCGCCGATATGAGGCCAGAAGGAACGAAAGGGGCGAGAGGGAAGTCCTCTCTCAGGACATAAAGTGTACGTCCCTAGAACTTCTGGTTCCAACCGACATTGAGCGCCACCTCATTCTGAACAAGAACCGGCTGGGAACCTACGAGGAAATGAAGCAGGAGATTGAGGTTCTGATTGAAACAGTCGCGGGAGCGAAAGGGAAAGCCCATCGACCGGGGTCCAGTGGGGCTTCGGGATCGGGGCAAGGCCCCGCTCCGATGGACGTGGACGCCTTCACGAAGGTGCTCAACTCGCTGGTCAAAGGCTCGAAAGGTCAGAAAGGAGGCAAAGGTAAGGGAAAGGACAAAGGTGGAGGCAAAGGCAAAGGCAAAGGAAACGGTAAGGACAGCAAGGGAAAAGGCAAAGGCAGTGGTTCAGGCAGCTCAGGACCCGCAGGAGCATGCTTCAACTGTGGTAAGACCGGCCATAGAGCGGCCGAGTGTTGGAGCAAGAAGAAGGGTGGAAAAGGTTCCAAAGGCTCAGGGAAGTCTGGCTCCAAACAGAAGCATGTGGCAGGATTCGAGGACGCCGACTACGAAGCTGGAGACCAAGAAGAACAACCGGAGGCCGAAGTGGGAATGTTTGAGCTGGGTGCATTCACCCAGGGAGAGTCCCCGAAAGACCCAAGCTGGGTTCGGTTCAACCTTGATACGGGGGCTGCTCAGACTGCCATTCCAGTGGATTGGAAAGACCGCATCCCCACTAAGGAAGGAGCCCAGATGATGTTCAAAACAGCATCGGGGGAACTGGTCCCTGGGACCGGAACCGGGACGTTTCAAGGTAAGAGTGAAACAGGTTCCAGGTGTAGAGTCACAGGGCCATTAGCACCGGTACACAAACCGTTGGTTTCAGCTTACAAGTGCCTCAAACATGGAAGGATGGCTGTTCTTGATCAAGATGGTGGACAGTTGATTCCAGTAGACTCAGCGACAGGAAGGAAAATTCAGCAGTTGCTCAACAAGCCCAGTCCCAAAAGAATACTTGGTTGCCCATATACCAAGAGAAAGGAGTTTACAACTTCTATTTGAAGTCGGAAGATTGTTCGGGTTTTGGACGGCAGTCCAACGAGACGTAAGTCCGGCCAAACCACTCGCAGCGGCAGATGATGCCGTGGGTGCCGGACAAGGGAACCCAGATCCACCAGCGGGCCGACCCGCAGATGTGCCCGAGGGTGATGAGATGGATGAGAGCGGCGAGATCGCGCCGCCCGCACTGGTGAGAGCACCAGGAGGCCCATCGAGGGCCGAGGTTGCGGAGCACGAGGCGACAGGTCATGTGCAGTACCGCAGCTGGTGTCGGCATTGTTTGGCCGGCAGAGGATTGGGTCAGCAGCATCGCGCTAGGCCCGATGAGGAGAAGGCGAGCGATGAGCTCGCGACGATCTCGTGCGATTACACGTGGATGACACGAGATGGAAAGGAGGATGGGAAGACCAAGCCTATCCTGGTGATCCGAGACAGTCGGACACTGGCTGTTGCAGCCACGTTTGTGGACGCGAAAGGTCCAACGCCATATGCTGTTAAGTTCATGGCGAACTTTATCAAGCACCTAGGATATCGCCGAGCAGTTTTCAAAAGCGATGGCGAACATGCTATCGTTGCCCTGAAGGAGCAGGCGGCGAAGGAAGCAGGTGTGGAGAATGTTCCACAGGAGTCGCCGGTGGCTGATCACCGGGCGAACGGCGCAATCGAGAACTTGTGCCGAGAACTCAAAAGGCAGGCGAGAGTCCTGCGATCCTCATTGGAGGAGAAGTTGGGTCGAATCTTGAAGGATGACGACCCTGTGCTGTCTTGGTTTCCAAGACATGCAGCGGACCTGATGTGCAGGTACAAGAGAGGTTCCGACGGGAAGACCCCGGAACAAAGGAGGTGTGGCCGAGAATGGAGAAAGCCGGCAATCGCCATAGGAGAGCGGTTGTACTACCGTGAGGTAGGAGAAGGAGCTAGGCCACTCAAGGAAGGCAGGTACATAGGTCACCATGGAAGGACTGGCACTTTGCTGGTTGTGACCTCAGAAGGAGTGAAGAGAGGCACTGGTGTTCGTCGACTTCCTGAAGAAGATCAATGGAATCCACAAGGATGGGAAAGCCTTAGAGGCTACCCGTGGGAGGTCTCAGTGCGAGCGCCGGGAACGCCGGGGCAGAGGGCCCCGGGAACTCCTGCTCAAGGAGTGGAGGACCTGCTGGTCAGTGAAGACCGGGTTGAGGTTCCGCCTCAGGTTGTGCCTGTTATGGCACCGCCACAGCAGCGACGGATTTACATCCGTAAGGTAGATGTGGAGAAGTACCAACCTACTGATGGATGTCCTGGATGCACTTGCGTGCTACTAGGGGAATCCACTCAGTTGCCGCACACTGAGATGTGCCGAGCGAGAATCGTCGGTCTCATGATGGATGATGAGCAAGGACGACGCCGTGTCGAAGCTCACAAAAGGAAGAAAGAGGAGAGCGCGGAAGTAGGAGTGGAAGCAGATCTCCCAGCCCAAGAGGCTATGGGAGAGCCGGCCGCTGAAGCCGGAGTGGGATTTAGGCAAGACCCTGGACAAGCGATAGAGTATGTGGATGATCCAGCGAAGAGGGCTGAACTCAAGAGAGCAGCAGCAGACCCGCCAGCATCGAGTAGCCCAAAGAGCAAGGCGAAGCCGACCACGCAGATCAAGAGACCGGGAGCGCTGTATATAGCGCCCGGAGCCAAGCAGAAGACGCAGCAGAAGCAAGGTGAGAAGCGAGAGCCCGCAGTATCTCCTGAAGAACTCCGAACGGAGACTCAACCGGCGGCTGACGCCGAGACTTCAAACACCCCGGACAAGCCCCCAGACGTGGGCGGACTTGAGCTGGGTCGATTGAAGAGGATGTTGAGGTCCATGGTTGGACGGAAAGTAGAGAGAGCGTTTTTGGCTCAGGAGGTGGAGATCAGCGCGGTCGAGCTGGAGCAGATCACCAAGCTGTGCGTGGAGATGGGCGCTGTTGATATCATGGAGATCTACAGCCCGAAGCGGTTTACGGCCCAAGCCGGGCAGTATGGCTTGAGGCCGGGCTTTGCGGTGGACCTTGAGGAGCAGAAACCGGACGGTTCCTACTGGGATCTCAGCAAGGCTGAGGACGTCCGAGAGCTCGAGGAGTATGTGGACGAGGTCGAGCCGACATTGCTCACAGGGAGCCCACCTTGTGACCAATTTTCCCAGCTCCAGAACATCAACAAGTACAGGGTGAGCCCAGACAAGAGGCGCGAGAAGATGGATAGAGCAGTTGCTCATTTGAATACCGCCTGTAGGTTCTACAGGAAGCAGTTGCAGGCAGGTAGGTTCTTCTTGCATGAGGCACCGTGGAGTGCTACCTCTTGGAAAGACCCGGAGGTCCGTGAGCTCACTGAGAGATCGGACGTGTGCACTGTCCGAGGCCCAATGTGTAGATGGGCTATGGTCGCTACGGACCGGAGGGGTTTGCAGGGCACAGGATATGTGCGGAAAGAAACTGGCTGGATGACCAACCATCCAGGGTTGGCTCAACTGTTGGAAGGCGAATGCACCAACAATGTGCCGGGGAAACCATGGCACCGGCACATCCACCTGATCGGAGGACTCGCTAGGCCGGCGGCCCGTTATCCGCCAGCGCTAGTGCGAGCGGTCCTGAAGACTTTGAAGAGCCACCTTGTAGAGAGTGGCCAGTTGAGTGCATTGGACGCAGCAGTTGCAGGTCCAATCCCAGAGGAGAGCTTCGTGACGCCGGAAGACGTGGAGCAGTACTGGGACGACGTGAATGGTGGGTTTTTGCCACCAGACCGAGTCAGGGAGGCACGTCAGCTCGAGTTGGACTATCTTAGGAAGCAAGAGGTTTACGAGAAGGTGCCGCTCGAGGAATGCCTCAGAGAGACCAACGGGAAGGGTCCAATCACCACCCGTTGGATAGACACCAACAAAGGAGACCCCGCCAATCCCAACTTCAGGTCGAGATTGGTGGTCCGGGAGATCAAGGCCCGGAAGAGTCCAGAGGAAAGGATTCCTCAGAACATGTTGTTTTCGTCAACACCGCCTTTAGAGGCTATGAGGCTGCTATGTAGCCTATGGGCCACTGAGCGTGTATCCCATCGAGGACGACCACTCAAGATCGGACTTTGGGATATATCAAGAGCCCACTTCTATGGCGTACCCAAACGCCGCATATACATCCAGTTGCCGGACGAGGACGCCAGTCCGGGAATAGTGGGCCGTTTGACTAAGTCGATGTACGGAACACAGGATGCCCCGAACATATGGCAGCAGCACTACACGCAGCTGCTGATCAAAGCCGGATATCTCCGGGGAAAGTCAAATGGCTCAGTGTTCTATCACCCGACACTGGGAGTAAGAGTACTGGTGCACGGAGATGATTTCATGGCGTTAGGAGACGCCGAGGCGCTGAAGGAAGTAGATGCTCTGCTTCGCAGTGCCTACGAGTTGAAATGGCTCGGGACGGTAGGTGATGAGGAAGGAGACCACAAGGAGGTCCATTTCCTCAACCGGCTCATTCGTTGTGACCAACATCAAGGAGCGAGTGCGATCCTGATCGAGCCAGATCGGCGCCATGTTGATTTGCTTGTGCAGCAGCTTGGCATGGACAATGCCAAGGGAGCGGAGACACCGGACGTGAAGAAGTCCGTTGAGTTGCAGATGCAGGAAGCCCGGAGCCCAGCTCTACCGAAAGAGCAGGCTTCCCTGTATCGCTCATGCGTGATGAGGGCAGCGTACCTGTCACAGGACAGGTTGGATATCAGCCACGCTGTGAAGAATCTTGCGAGGAAGATGGTTTCTCCTACAGAGGCATCTTTGCAGGATTTGAAGCGACTGTGTCGCTACCTCATCAAGAAGCCGGACGTGTGTCAGGTCTTTGCACGGCAAGCCAAGCCGAGCAAGCTCCGAATCCAGGTGGATTCCGATCATGCCGGAGACGCAATGACGAGGAGATCCACAACAGGCATGGTTGCTCTGTATGGGTTGCATGTGCTCAAGCACAGCAGCAATGTGCAGTCGACCATCGCTTTGTCGACTGGGGAGTCGGAGTACTATGCTCTTGTCAAAGGAGGTTCAGTTGGTCTAGGCCTACAGTCACTCTTGGAGGACTTCGCGGTCGAGACCCAGGTGCTGATTCAATCAGATGCGACTGCAGCGAAAGGAACTGTCAATCGGGCAGGTCTGGGAAAGGCCCGCCACATCCAGACGAGGCTCCTGTGGTTGCAAGAAAGGGTCAGCATGGACCATCTGAGAGTGGAGCATATCCCTGGCAAGTCCAACAGGGCTGATGCTCTAACAAAGAGCATTCCAGGTGTACAGATGTCTGAGACCATGCGAAGGTGTGGTTATGTTTTCCTTAACCAACGTAGCAAGGGACAGCTTAAGCTACTAGAAGGCTAAGGTCCCTGGCCAGACTCCGCTACCTGAATTGCTGTGCGAGCGTGTACAGAGACGCTCTTCCAGCAAGGAGGAGTCATGATGTGTATAGTCATAATTGCCCAACACGCTGATTGCACTCCGTGTGGTTTTGGCTCAAGGCAAAAGGTGCGCTCCGTAGTGCACCCCAGAGCCGCGATATTGCATTTTGATTCAATGAATCTATTTGTAGAAAATCAATTCTTGACATTTCACTTATCGTATTTACATCTGTATCTTTTATTACTTTAATAGCCTCTTCGTCATCAATTTCTACTGGTTTTGATTTACTTGAACCCATTTTTTCTTTTTTTTTATTTAGATTTTAATTTTTCAAAATTGAAATGTTGGTTTGCTTCTTCTTCTTCGTCTTCAGTTGGTGCTGGTATTTCTGTTGGACTTTCAGATGAAGAACTATGGACAGTAACAGGTGGAGAACTATGAACACTAATAGCTTCATTTGATGAATTGCTACCGCTACTTTGTGCATGTCCTGCTGTTATTTGATTGACTAAATCTGCGATATTTATAGTTGTTGCAATTGCGCTATGTGATAAGTTTAATATTATATCTGCTACTGTAGCGCCGTTGTGTAGCATTATTTCCATCATTTTTGTCAGTTTGAACTTCTTTTCTTCTTCATCGCTGTCCTCCTCGTCTGGTGGTTTCTTTGGCGGTGGTTCTGGCGGTTTGTTGTTGTCGAGCATTTTAGTAAAGGCTGACACCATTGCGTCGCGTTGGTTTTTCAATGTTTGTGTTGCCTGTGTTCTTGTTGGCTCATTTCTTTTGTATGTGTTGCGCCAAAAGTTTTTAAGCATTATTTTAAACATGTTGTCTTGGTTTTCCTTTACCTTAAACGCTTCAAATGTCATATTTAATTGTTGATTTGCATCATTGTATAACTTTCCTTGCGTCTCTCTGGTTGCTGTAGCAATCGTATCTGTGTTGGTTGCAAAGTCAATAAACTCTCTCGGCGTGCCCTTTTTCATCAATTTCGTTGGTTGTATTGTTGTTGAAGTGTTTGGTTTCATTAGGTTATGTATTGAAAAACTGTCGTCATCATATTTATCATTGAATTTCTGCTTCTTTCTTTTCAGTATGTTTTTTGTTAATATTATCATTATTATTATTTATATTTGTATTTCTTACCTTTGCCCTTAAAACTTGCCTTGAGTTCTTCTATTCTACCTTTGCCTAAATTTACTATCCACCCGCCATTATCAATAGTGTCTAAAATCATATCTGTTAAATATTCTTTGTATGTTCTCGCCTTGCCTCTGCCTTTGTGTTTCAATTCTTCTTGTATTTGGCTTTCTTTTGGCACTTGAATTCCTCTGAAATAAAATTGAAATTTAATATCATTTACTGTTAAATTAGGGTTTTCTTTCCAGTAAACAGGACTAATAGTATTATCTATTGTTGTTTTGAATAATGGCGTCATTGGCAATGGTGGTGGTTTCTGTGCTGTTGAACTTGATGCTCCTGTGGCTTGATATTCTACTTGGGCATCATCTCCGCCTGAAGTTGGTGAACCTTCGTATTCTAAGACTGGGAGATTATCCGGTATTGTTCTTGTTGTTGCGGATGGTGCTGATTGTCTATTGCCTAACATTGATTGAAAAATTGTTCCACCCATTTCTCGTAAGTTTGATGCCATTGCTTGGCTCACTTCATTTACTCTTTCTTTTGTTGCTGTGGTTAGTTCTTGTAGCCTTGTATCTACCACTGCCTCGTGCTGTCTTGATGTTTGCAGTGGTGTTGAAAAATCATATTCATCTGGTAGGGTTTCTGTGTTTCTGGTTAATGGTGTGTCAGCGTTCATCCTATGCACTGCATAAGTGTGCCCGTTTCTGCGCGCTTCCTGCTTCAACATTATCTCTCTCATCTGCCTGTCTAATATTCTCATCTGTTGGTCTTTCAATAGTTCTAAGTGGTCACTTCCATCAAAAAAACTGCCTTGAGGACTTGCTTTAAAAAATGTAGCATCTCTGTTAGGTAGTTTTCCTGTTATTAAATAATTTTCGCCTATTAAATTAGCGATTTCTTCATAAGTAGGTCGTCGTTCCAATCCAAATTTTGCATATGGGTTTATTAACTCTAAACTTGCTGTAGTTGCCATATGTATTATAATAATAGTTAGATTATTAATATTAATATAATAAATTTTAAGTAAATGTTCATTTCTTCAACTCCTCAATTCGTTTTTCTAAATGCTCCCTTGTTGCATGTGGTAGATTTGGTCGGTGTAGTTCCATCGTTAATCTGTCTAATTCATTTTGATAATTTGCCCTGGCGTGTCCTTCTTGAATGTGTTTTCTAAATGCTACTGATGCTTCTTGTGAGTTTCTTAATTTCATTTGTTCGTGTAGGTGTTCTAAATATTTTGTATCTTTTAAATGAAATGGACTATATTTAATTTGTGAGGATTGTAAAAATACTTTACCTTTATTTTTCTTCGCATTCTTCTTGTGATGACGATACATTTATATATTTATCATAGATTTTAATTTTAATCATAGAGCAGACTCCCGGATTCGCGAAGCTCAAGCACACTTTCAGAGACCATATGCACAAACACCTCACGCACATCTTCATCTGTTGTGAATGACTTGTTTGACCCTTTCAATTTAAAAACGAGTAAGCCTCCTTGTTTCGTATTCTGGCCTGTAAAATTAGTATCTGCCATTTTCTCAAACGATATACCAATAGCGAACTTGTCTTCTCTGTAGCGCTTGTAGGAAATGCTAAAGGCATCTTGGTCAGGGTTCAAATAGTGTAATGTTCTTCGGAGGTAGTAGGCACTCTCGGCGAGGCTCTGGCATTCAAACTCTGGAGATTTCTTTTTATTAATTTGTAATTGCCAAGTCAAATCTAATTCAGGATTTTGAAAGCCTTTACCGCGGAAACGCTCACGCCCAGCGCCGTCTGGGTTAAAACCGTCAAAGATTCTTGAATTAACCATAGGATTGTAAAAATACTTCCACCTCTTATAAATATAATTGTCGTGTCTGTAGTAATTATCATTATCAGCATCTACACCTGCTCTTGGCGCACGATACAATGTAATGAAGCAACCATTTAATTTAGAAGCGGATTTAACAATATTCATATTAATTTCAGTTCCTGCCGCGTTGAATGATTGCGTCATAGTGTGATACATTGGGAATACTAATTTCAAACTTTGACCTTCTAACGAATGTTTCACTATAATATTGTTGACCGTATTGTCCAATTGTATGACCTCAGCTCTAATGATTACGTTATTCAGTTCGATCGAGGTGCTGGTGTCTCCAGTTGTGAAATAATAACCGTTGGCATCATTTTGAGTATTGACATCAGTAACGGTAAAGGGTGTAATGACTGGTATATGTTCATCTGATACGAGTGTAAGTTCCAGTTCAAGTGGTGCATAACGAAGAGGTAAATAATAGTTGCTGTCTAACAATCCGCATACTGGTTTATGTCCTAATCTCATATAACCGTTAGCGCCGGGAATTCCTGCTACTGAATGGCGAGTATATCGCGATGTTAAGTCTCCCCAATTGTTATGGTCTTTTGTAGTTGAATATGTAACTGCCTCGGGGTCAGCAGCGGGATTGGTTCGTGTATTAACATCTAACATTTCTGCCAATCCAGTAGCATATGTGTGTCGCCAGTCATCATCCCAACGAGGATTAGCACCACCTTCTAAATCGACCATATCTCTAGCATCTTGACTTTTAAAGGAATTATACAATTCACAATGCCTATTGTATTCAATACTATCCTGAACCTGTTGTCCGCCTACTGTGCATCCATACCGACTGAAGAAGGATGACAAATTACCTAACGGTCGTAAAAAATGACTTCGTGTTCCGTCGGTGTTTTGAAGATTAGCAAATAAACGAATAGAAGATAAATCAATATATGTGTTGTCTTCTCCCGATATATGAAATCTAATATGTTTGTTTCCTGCATTTGGATTATAGACATTACTGCCTGATGGAAAATAATTAACGTGTCTTCTGTCTGTGATGTATTGTGCTGTTTCTGGAAGTCCAAAGTTTAACGAGTTAATCATTGTAGGTTCACTTTCTGCAATTATATTATCCATTACTTATATATATGACGATATAGATTGTATTTTTTTATGTATATTTTTCTTATGTGGAAGCATTATAGTAGAATGGTTTGAAGTTGTATTTTTTATAGTATTTATTAGATAATTATTTTTTGTATCAACTATATCTTTTAAAGTATCATAATCTAAATGTTTATATTGTTTATCGTATTTTGTAGGTTCTTTTGTCAGTTTCTTCTCTAATGGAATTTTGTTTTGTTTTTCTTTATTTCTAAACATTACTATTAATATTATTGAGACAATGTTAGTTCAGTTATACGCTTTATACAATCTTCTACTTCGTCTCTATACTTATACAAATAACTTAAATCATCTTCATCTAATGGAATTTTCTTTTCTTCTTGTTCTTTTAAAAAGTCGGTAGAATCAACTCTACTATAATCTGTATAATGCATTTTGTTATTTTCATGATGTAATTTTAAATAATCATTTTCAGAACTAATAATTTCACTATACATACCTATCATAAATCCTTCAATAGTACCTTTTCTGTAGTATAAATGATTTAAATCATTGCTTTCGTGCTCTTCTTTATCCTTATTCAATACTTCTTTGCCACAATTACATTCATATTTACTATTTGATATGTTGTATTCTTTCTCTTTCTCTCGCTCTATCATTTTCTTATAAGCATATTCAATATCGTTGTCCCATTTCTCAGCATCAATACTCATATATAACTTATATATATATATATTTATTTATTTATTGTTCTGGTGTTGAATTAGGATTGAAACGCGAAGCGTTTAACCCGAACTATCATTCGGGTTGAATCCTGTGTCTGTATTGGTAGTAGGATTTATTGTAGTAAGTCCATTTCCTTTCCAATTTTGATAACCGTGGTTCTCCCACACATCTACTGAACCAATATCAGCAGTAATCGCGGCATCGTCAAGCATTGCTACCGGGTCATTCTTATTTTTAAATCTTAGGTATCTCGGGTTTTTGGGTTGATGAATTCCAGATACAAAAGGCGAACCATACATTGTAGTAGCATATTTGCTTCCATGTCTGTTGTTGATTTCTTGTGCAACAGCTGAGCCGAGGGAATGGGACACAATTCTATCGACATCTGGATTTTTCCTTAGTTCTTCCATTGCGTCTTTATATCTTTCGCTTAATTGAACATTATGAGTAGGAATAAAAAACAAATCTGCAATTACATCATTGACTTTGTGATTTAGTCCCGTTTTGGCACCAGTTCCGCCAATATATAAAGTGTTGCCTATTCTTGTTATTCCGTTTACATTTGAATACGCTGCGTCTAAACCCTTGACATCATCGATTTTATTTTTATTTTGAACATTAGTTTCTTCAGCATATCGTGTTTTATGTTTCATTATCTGCTTATCAAAATGTTTATTGAAACCTCCTATTTTGTCTTCCAATGTCTTTTTATGATTAAAAAATACATCTTCTATTAAATCCTTACCTGCTGTGTATGCTTTATCACTTGCTTACACCTGCCATCATTTGCGTCGGCGTCCTGCCTTCTATAGCACCTAATAATAATTGTCGTCCAATCATATAAAAATAATTATATTATAATTTCTATTGTATATTATATTTATGAGTGACAGATTAACATAAAAAATCTATGTTGATAGTGCCTACAGATTGCAAGAATGTAATTCTACCAGCGATTTTATTATAGAACTTGACCAAAACTTTGAAATTCAGCACTCCGTTTTATACAACAGAGAAAGGGTTTTACGAACGCTTCTATATTATGTTATATAATAGTTCCAATGTCTTATTAAGAAGCACTGCCGTTGATGTATCGGGTGCAATTTATTATGCCAATCAATTATCATACAAAATACAAACGGAATTAAACGCGGCATTTAATGATATTGTGCCGGATTTATTCTTAACAGTATACGGACAGAGCGAGAGACGCATGGAGTTGAAACTCAACGACCCCCTAACTTACAAAATCAAAATACCTACAGACGAAGAACTAGAAACTTATGTAAATGACAAATGGAACAGAGGACAGTTTGAATATGACAATTAAGACCAAAGTCTATTAACTATTTATTAAGTAATTATATTGTCTACGAACCTGCGTCATCTTGGTTAAGTGGATATTTTAATTTAGTTCCTTTTCAGAATATATACATAAATTGTCCTCAATTAAGCGACTACAAATATTCAGCACCTAATAATTTTAGTAGTTCAGTAATAAAAAAAGTTCAAATTAACCAACAACTGGGCGGAGTCATTAGCGACTACACCTCTCCCATATATGCAGATTTTATTGATGTAGGTGGTAAAAATAGCAAGAGACTACACTTTAGAATAACAACTTCAAGAAACGAATTAGTTGATTTTCACGGCGTACCCATTTCTTTTAGCATTCTCTTTCAATTAGATAATTGAATAAACACCCTAATTATTAATATTTATATCAAATTATTAATATTAATATTTCTCAATTTGTCCATATACACAAAATATATAAAAAATATAGACAAAATATATAATATATTATATATGTCAGAAGTTGAACCTGAAATTGCTAATACAATTGAAGCAGACGAGCCAGTAAATGAATTACCACCAATTGAAGAAGAAGCACCAAAGGCAGAACCAACAATAGAAGCAACACAAGAAATAAAACCTGTTGAACGCGAAGCATTCGCGTTGCTATGCGAACCTCTTAAAAACAACTCAAAAACTCAAGCACGCAATGAAAAGAAAATAACCTGTCCAAAATGTGCCAAAACTTTAACATTAAAATCTTACAGATACAGTCATGAACGCAATTGCCAAGGACCATTAGAAACTAAGCCTATAAAACCTAAACCAAAAGCAGTTCCAATAGCAAAACCCCAAAAGGTAGAATACAACGAAGTGGCGCGTCACGAAGTAGCGCACCACGAAGAAAATCAACAACCACAACCGCAACAAAATAATATAATAGCGAACACACCACCCCCAAGAAGAATGCAACCACAACCGCCTCCAAACCCGCTACAAAATAATCCACAGCATTACCAATTATTGCAAAATGAATATTTGAGACAGAAGCAAGAAAAATACAATGCATTAAATAACGGTATATTTGGTTCAAGAGGAAAAAAAAGATAGAATATAATTATTTTATAACCTACTATATAATAATTATGTTTTCAACATTATCATTGGATGGCTCAAGCAGAATTATAGCAAGCGAATTAGTATTAATAAATTCAACAGAACCATCGACCTTAAGCAGTGTTTATGCTACAAAGCAAGAATTAGCAGATACAGCAGGTTCATTAGGCGACGGTTATACAATTGAAGAAGTTGATGCACTGATATTAGCACAAAAAATAAGATAGATGCAAACATATCAGCAATATCAGAAATTTACGCAACATCAACAACAATGTTTGACGAACAAGTAAACCAAAACACAACAATCACAAGCAACCTTAATAATATAACAGCACACGGATTAACCATAACTTCAATACTACCGACCATATCCGCAAGTACAATTAAACTTGACTCAAACTTCAATACTATTAGTTCTAATACATTCTTAGTAGGAAATTCCAATAATACAATCACTTCAAACTTCAATAATATAAGTTCAAATTCTTCACTAATAACAGGACACGGAAACACAATATCAACAATTTTAGCAAATGTATCAACATTATATACAAACGATACTAATTTGTTCAATACAAATACCGCATACAGCAATACATTTGCTTCAATCATATCAGACAACACTACACAATATTTATTAATAACTGAAAATTCAAATACGGTTAACAGTTTAATATCAGCAGATTTACAACAATTAGATAAAACAATCACAACTGCACAAACAGTAAACTCTCCACTAATCATTAGTTTAACAGATAATACTAATCCAATTTTTAGAATTCAAGATGCCGTAAGTAACCAACGCTTAGAATTTGAAAGAGGTTGTCAGTTGGACTCGTATCAAGGTTTAACAGGTGCTACACCTTATAAACTATGGCTAGGATGGAATACGGGAGATGTTATTATTGGAAGACCTAATAATGCTTCAAGAATTACGATTAACGGCAATGTTCATACTTCATACAATTTTGCTCAAGCACACGGAACATCATATTTCGAAGGTGCTGTTTATATGAAAGGAAATTTATTCATAAATAATGATTTTTCAACAGATATTAAAACTAAAACTGATAATTTAGACAATGCATTAACTCCATATTTAGAAACACATACCCCATCGGCAACAGAAGGTTTTTATATTCATCATCCTAATTTTGTTGCTTGTAGTATTGGCGATATTACAAATTCTTCTAACCAATATTTTATGTGCGACGGTGCTGTATCAAAAACCATATTCAATAAACCAGTTGATATATTAGGTGATGTATATACAAATGGCGATTTAACAATGGTTTCTGGTAAGAAAGTTGAAGTCAATCAGGTTCAGTCAGTATCAGGAAATACTTTATTATTACAAAATTCACCGAGTGGCAATGTTCAATTTGGCAACACATCAAAACTAATAATTGATAATGCTGAAATGTATGTCGATACAAATGATTTAATAATCAGGAATAGCAACACGTCAAACTCTATTAATTTGGTTGTTGGATTATCTTCAACATATGCTGATAATAAAATTATTTTGAATAGTGGAAGTAATAGCGAATTACGAGGCGACTGGACTATTGACGGTGATATGACTTTTGGAATTGCTCATAAAATCAATTTGAGACATTTAAATAGTGATGCTGTTTTAAGATTAGAAGCATCAACAACTATTGATAGTTATATTGATGGCACTAAATATTTGCAATTGGATGATACTCAATTTTCATCATTTAGCGGATTTAATTTAAGTAGCGATAAGAGACTGAAAGATAATATAGAAGATGTAGAAGACGATACTATAAATATGGTAAAAAACATTAAGATTAAAACGTTTGTTAAAAATCAAAAAACCAGAAAAACTGAATTAGGATGGATTGCTCAAGATGTTCAACAATACACAAACCCTAAATATAATATTGTAAATGATTCAGGAGAATACTTAACGATGTGTTATGACAGAATGGCTTGTATTAGTTGGGATGCTTTATGAAAACTATTCCATCGCGTAGCATATTTGGAAACTAAATTATTGAAAAAGAAAAAATCTAAATAATTACTAATATTAAACACCATAATATTATTAAGTATTTCATTTTGTGAGCTTGTCAAGTAGTTCTTGAGGGTTTTTAATTTCATCAATATCTATATTTTGTTTTTCTATGTATTCCTTTATGGCTTTCTGACGATATGCCTTTTTGCTTTGTTCAATTTTATTTTCCATCCATCCATCTTTTTGTAGGTTCTTAAGATAATACAAGCGGTTGTATATAGCCATCTGTTTTTGTATCTCTTCCATTGTGTAGTCATCCGGGTTCAAGTCCTTAGTAACATCATGATATTTTGATAATCTGGGCATTCTGTTAATATACTATTAACACAGTATTTCTTTAAGTAAGTTTTACATAAAATATAATTATATACTATAAATAATTATTAAGTAACATTTCAAGAAAAACGCATTTAAAGAAATATTGACACTATAAAATGTATAATATAAATATTATTATGACATCAAAAGCTGTAAAAAGAAATATTAACTCTTTAGAAAGCAAACTCGAAAGGAACAAGGGGAATTTATCAACACAACAAAAGGCAAAGGTTAGAGACATTATAGGATTATACACCGACAGGAAAATATCACAATACACAACAGCGGAGAAGATAGTTAATGATTTCATAAAGGCAAAATCAGAGGATGAAAAGAGCAAGGCAAATCAAAAATACGACCAGGTTATGAACACATATGAAGAGAGAGAACCACTAAGCGAAAGAATGAAAAAGAACAAACAGGAGAACATAACAAGAGGGCACAAAACAAAACCCAGAGATTACACAATCGGATTTCGTTTTTTTACTATGAGTGGATATGGAGCACATAAGGTAAAAGCATCGTTTAAAGACATTGAAGGCGGGACATATTATCCCATGCATTTTGATGATAAGCATGCGGGAGTGAAGACTGGAAGATGGATAGAGGAGTTAGTCAAGAAGAGAATATTTAGACTGTATGACAAAAACCTTTTTAAGAAGGTTATTAAAACACTGGCGCAAGATGACGACATCGCTAGGCATTACAAGACAATGAAGCACTATATAGATGCAGTAGTCATTTATGATGCCGACACGGTAGAAGGAGATATTAAAGATTATGACCCTAAAAAGAAGAACTTAAAAAACGCAAATAATATTGGTATTTTTCATAGATATATGGAAACAGAACTCGACCCAGAATATTGCACTTTTGAGGAAGCCATTAAGGTAAAGCATTATGTTGAAAACGAATGTTGGGTTAACACATTGAATGATTTTTACGGACAAGACAAGAATATGAAGAAGATGTCCAGAGAGAGCATTTTGAAACTCATAGACAAAACAGACGAGGGATTCAAAAACCATGGTGCTTCAATAGAAGACATGAACAAGGTATTTAAAGAGTATGCCATCACCGCCAGAATTTTCGATATTGTAGGTAATTTGAGTTTTACATTTGACCCACCAAAAAGAAACCACAATATCAAAACATTCTACGCATTAATAAAGAATGACCATATATATACATTAAATAAGGACTTGAAACAATTGAAATCAAATTTAGGAATAAAGAAAGAGTATAATATCAATGTTAATGCTTCTACCGACTTTTATTTAAATCATAGAGAGGAACCCATTAAATGCATCATGATTGAAGAGCTGGATGACATATTAAAACACACCGAACAGGACGAATACACAATGATATATACACACAATGATTTGGCGAAAATGTATTATCAAGCAAAGCAGGCGGGATATGACCCGAAAATTAAATTTAGTGCGTGTATCATTTCGGAGCTGATGTTTCAATTCAAGATTAAGAAAAGAATAATTACATACAGGATAAAAACACAAAATTTGATTGATGCCTTCAATGCAAGTATAACAGTAGAGACTGAAGACACCTATAATAGGATGTCGAGAGCGATGTTTGATTTCAATAAATCATTATTTAATCCACTGCATAAATCTTATTATAATGACATTGATGTAGAAATTTTAAACACATGCAGGACAGTAACACCCGCTGGTAAATTTCATTACTTTTATCATAGTAATGAATTACATATAGAGATTGACCAGAACAAGGCATACACACATAATTTAACTAAAAATCGTAAAAAACCCAGTGTTTAAACAATTTGACATTTGGATGCCTTATGATTGGGGTAAACATGATTTTAATAACATGGGAGAATTATGTTTATTCTTAGTTAAGTTTACTGGAAAACAAACATCATTATTTTTTAATAAACAATATAATTTAATATATGGCATGTTTTTAGGAGAGTTTATTGACGAAGTCGAAATTTTATATTTTAAAAAGCCTTCTTCGATTTATGAAGTAGATTATAAAAGTATAGTTGAGAACCTATGGAAGACTAACATATCAAATAATTTAGGTGAAGACATCAAGGTTAAGAAGTTGATTTCAAATGTAAATATCGGATTGTTAGAAAAGGGAACTAACAAGTCTCAGAAGAGTTTAGTATTTGATACATTGAGTGAAGCATTGTATCATCAAAATCTGTATGGGGGAAGAATTAATAAGATTAGTGGATTTTATGATGATCAGGTTTTGACAGAGATGACAGATGAATATATTAAAGAATTAGAAAGGAACATAGGCGAGGGACGGGTTTTAGAATTTAAGGCTCACGATAACGATGATGATATGTACCGGAATTCTGATGATGGTACATATAAATTTTGGAAAAATAATATGTATTATTAGAATCATTGTCGTGAATGTTATAAAATTATAGATGGTAAAAAATACGATATCAAAAACGTTGAGAAAGAATCAGAAGTCAAATATTACACATTGACAACGACACATAAACAAGACTTAACCAATGGCTTTAGGTATATTAAAGAGCTACTCATGCAACGACATAATTTTAAAATGCATAAAGATTATAAAACATTGAAAAACAACAATATCAATGTGCATAGTGTTAAAACCGATGCCTTCATTATTGATAGGAAAAATATTGACAAGGCCAAAACATTGATTAAGTTTTCAACCAAAAGGGGAGGATGGAGAGCTGAAGATAATAAACAAGTATCACCACCAAGCGATATATACAAAATTAAGGTTAATGAGTTATCAGAAATTCCGACTTACAATAATGTAAAAATTCGTGTTAAAGACGAATACGACACCAAAAGCATTTGTGAGCAAATTGTGTCGTGTCATCCGGTTTTACTAAAAGCAAAACTGGCTGGAAGCGGCAAGAGTTATATAGGCGAATATATGAAAAATCTAGGTTATAATGTGTTATTCGTATGTTCTAATAACAAGCAGAAGCAAGAAACCGAAGCCGACGCCGTAACATTAAACAAGTTTTTCAGTATTCCAATAGAAGCTGGAGAAAGACTACCGACATTTGACCATTCTGATTATAATTGTATTGTGTTTGATGAGCTAGGTATGGCGGGCAATTATATTTTGAACAGAGTTAGGGAGTTTAAGGATACGTACCCAGAGAAGATAATTATAGGAACTGCTGACGGGAAGCAGTTGAAACCTATAGCTGATTTAACTAACACCCAGGACCACGAGACATATTTAAACAACTGTCTTAATCAAATATTTAAATATAAGATTTATCTTAAGATATCTAAGAGACTTAAGACAGTAGAAGATAAAATTAAATTGAATGATATATATAATGACATTTGGAAAATAAACTTCCCATTAAGGAAATAGTAAATAAACATTTTGAAACTACAAGCGACATCATGGAAGGAGAGCATAACATAGCCTATACTAATGTTAGGTGCAAATGGGTAAGCAAGACCGCAAGAAATAATTTAGGAAAGACAGATAAATATGAAATTGGAGAGCATGTGATATGCAGAGTTTATAAAAAGGATATGGGGCAGGTGTTTAATGTAAATATTACTTATGAAATTATTAGTATTGATGATTGGAAAGTAGAAATCCAAGATATCAAAAGTAAAACTATATTCATGACAAACACCACGACTTTAGACAAGCACTTTATACATGCGTATTGTGCTACATGTCATTCGTCTCAAGGGGCTTCTCTAGATAAAAGCATTACTATACACGAATGGGATAAATCACATTTGGTCAGCCGTGAGTGGATTTGGACAGCCCTCACGAGATGCAGAGATATCAATAAAGTCAAGTTTTTCAAAGCAGGCGTAGATGATACTGATTTAAATGAAGCACAAGTAACCAGATATTTAGAACATAAGATTAAACAATATAAATTACAAGACATGAAAGCAGAGAGAGAGATAGGCAACAAACAATATATTGATGTCAAATGGTTATTTGACAGGCTTAATACCAGATGTAATAAATGCAGTTCAGATTTTGACATAGAAATAAATAATGGAGTAATAAATAGCAATATGACAGCCCAAAGAATAAACAACGATTATGCCCATCATAAGGAAAACTGTATATCTTACTGTTTAAACTGTAATCGCCGGGAAAAATAATATCTATCTTATTTTATATGGCATCTAAGCAAGATATTATTAATAATGTTTATTATGATAAGGGAGGCTTCGGGTCAAAGAACCGCACTTTACAAGAAGCAAGAAAAAGGATAACACAATAACTATAAACGATATTAATGAGTTTTTTAGGAAGAATGTAGAACAGAAAGCCAAGCCAAGAGGACAGAATTCATTTGTAGCTCCTAACGCATATTATGAGTTTCAAATTGATTTATTTTTCATTAATGATATCCCTAAACAAAAAATGAAAGTTGGCATGATGTGTATTGACATATTTTCTAAGTATATGGTTGTTGCCCCGCTTATGTCAAAACAGCCAGCGGACATTTTAGCAGGACTGATGGAATGTATTCAAAAACTGGGTGGAAAGCCCAAACTAATTTATATTGACGATGAAGGAGCTTATAATAATCAAAGTGTTATAGATTTCTTGAAGGGTGAAAAAATAGAGCTGCACAGAACCAGAGGACACCCAGCATTTGCGGAGAGGGCGATAAGGACGTTTAAGGATAGCTTGTATAAGAGGGTTGAAAACGATGAAAAGAAAGGAAAGGCTATTCAATGGACAGACTACATACACGAGAATATACTAACCTAGAACAATGGAATAAAGCACACTTCGTACGGCTTAACACCGTCAGAAGCAAGAAAGCCTAAACACCAATTAGAAGTGAGTTTAAATTTAGGTATGAAAGCCACAAGAAATAGAGTTTATCCAGATTTAAATGTAGGAAATGAAGTTAAGATATTCAGGAAAAGGAGACCAAATGAAAAGGAGAGAGTAGGAAATTACACAAAGCAGACTTACACAATAGCAAAGATTGAAAAGAAGTTAGGACAAGAGTATTATTATATCGAAAACTATGACAGGGGGTTTTTAAGACATGAGTTATTAAAAGTTTAAAAAGGCTGTAAAAAAGTTATGTAAAGATAAAACACCTTGATTAGTATCAGTTGAACATATGCCAGATTATAGGCAAGGGAAAATATACGCATTATGGGACAACAACTTCACAAATGCTATATAGGGAGAACTGTTGAAAGTTTAAGCAACAGAAAGGCCAAACACAAACGCAAATACAAAGCATATCTCAATGGCACATATGCATTTACAACATCTTTCAGTTTGTTTGATGAGTTCGGGGTTGATAATTGTATTATAGAGTTGCTTGAACATTATCCGTGTTCCAGCAAGGAAGAACTACGAGCAAGAGAAGGACACCACATAAGGAACGAAGAATGCATTAACAAAAGGATGGAGGGTAGAACAAAAAAGCAACACTATCAGGATACAAGAGAACATCAGTTAAAAATCAGGAAGGAATGGCGAGAGAATAACAAGGAATGTGAAAGGGAAATTGACACAAAATACAGACACGAAAACAAGGAAGCTTTAAATGCAAAGTTGAAGGAGAAAAAACTATGTAGTTGCGGTTGGTACATTTCTACACGTAATATGGCTTCTCATTGTAAAACAGAAAAACATGTCAAGTTATTCAATCAGTAGTATAATAATATAATAACATTTAAAATATTATATGTTATAATTATATTTCAATATTTAATTCTATTTCTTGGAAAAAGTATTTAAAGAAATAAAAAACTATATATATTATAATAGAAATGGTGGAAACCGAAATCAATAATTATATCAATAAGAAATGCTACGATTGTTGCCACTTTAAAAAAGAAAATATGGAATTATATAAATTGAATTTACCTAATGGAAAAGTTAACATATTATTGATTATTCTTTGGACGAAGAAAATATATGTAGAACTTGTAGAAGATGGAGACGATATCAAAATATAATAGAAAATTGTTTGGCGTTTAAAAAATATAGATGAAAGAAATGTTGAAGACGAAATATTGATATTTTTAACTGTGTATGAGAGACCACCTTACGATTATGTTAAACAGTTTCTTAAAACCAGTAAGAAAAAGTATGAAATGATTAATGACATATTATGGATGTTGATTTATTATAGTAAACCCGGCGTTGATGTAAAAAAAAGTCATAAAATCATATATTGAAAGTGAACAGTTTAATGTTAAAAATACAGTGAGAGATATTAATCTTATTTTTAAAATGATGTATGAAAGAGGTAAGATATATCAATTAAATTATTATCCTGAACTGAAATTATAATCATAATAAAATAATAACATGTAAAATACTATATGTTATAATTATATTTCAATATGTAATTTTATTTCTTGTAAAAAAGTATTTAAAGAAGTAAACACTATATATATTACAGTGGAAATGTTATTTAATTATTCAACGTGCGAATGTTGTAAAACTAAAAGGAATGATGTTAATATAACATTGTATAAGTTATTACCCGCCAATCTATGTAATAAAATAAGTGAATATGATGTATATTGTAATCAATGCTGTATAACAAGAGACCTTGAAAAGTTTTTTGTTGAAGAACATAAGGATAAGGGATATACAAAGTTTCAATTACAATTGAAATTCTTTATGAAATATCAAAAACGATTTCCTGTATGTTTTTACCATAAAATTGCTAGAAAGTCATTTGAAAAACAAATTGATGAGTTCTTTAATAATAAAGATATAATTAAGAGGTTTGGAGGGGCAAACGCAATTAAACCATATAAAGCATTTGTTAAAATTTTCGAGACATTTTTGAAGCATTGACTGGCATCATGTATGGTCTTACTACAACACTAAATATCAAGTATGGCTACTAGTTAATTTGTTTCTCTGGGAATATATTTATTCAATAATAGGAAAAGACATTATCAAATATATAGACATTGGTGATATTGATAAATATGTAGATTACATATTTGAAGACATTTTTCCTGACTATAAATGTAACCCATAATTCTTAATCATACTATAATAATAACATTTATACCCTTATATGTTATAATTATAATGTAAGTATAGCGTTTTATATATTGAAGATAAAATCCTACGAGGGACACCACGCAAATTAAACATATATGATAAAAGTGATGAAACGAAGGAGGGGAGTGATGTTGTTGCTGTTCTATTTTTTGTCCGAGAAATGGACAAATCGTTTTTAGACAGTTCGAATATTTTTTTGATGACAAATATTTTTTGCAATATATTTTGCAAAATTTATTTTTTTGAAATGGATGAGGTGAGGAGATTGAGGAAATGACATTTTGAAGGGTAGTTGGTGAAATGAATGAGGCGAGGAGAAAGGAGAAAAGGATGGCGAAAATTTTGGAAAAATGATGAGAAAAAACGGATGAGATGGACAGAAAGGAATGTAGAAAAATGATGAAAGCAATTTATTGCTAGGCAAGGCCCTCGACTACTGACAGGCGCAGTTGGGTATATCTTGACCCGCGGGTCTGTCGAGAATGGGCTATGTTGCCTATGGCCATTGTCCTTGGCCTCGATGTGGATGTTGCTTGAATAGGCACACCAATTCGCTGGTCAGTGGATGAGTTCGATGTCCAGGTCCTCAAACAGTCACCCCTTCCCCATGACGGTGTGTTTGTAGGGGTTGGTCACCATTCGCACAGGCTTCGCAGAACGAAATGGGCAACCCCCTTTGTTCCAGGTCAACACGGAAGTAGGGAGGAATGCTTTGCCCATTATGTGCCGCGAGCAAGACGCTGGGTCATGCTGGCAGGGATGCAAGATAGGTATGATCGGCTTGGAGCGCTGAAGGAACTATCTCGCAGATGGACAAGTATCTCCAAAGACCTTCGTCAGTTTCAGCCTGCAGGTGTAGCTAAGGCCACACAGGGTAGGCACATTGCCCTGGTTGCCTTGGTGGGATGGCCAGACACTGGATTTGCGCTTGATCTTGTTCAAGGTTTCCCAGCAGTGGGCTTTGCCCCTCCCAATGGTGCGTTTGCTCCCCGGGCAGCTGATCCAATCCCACTGTCAGAGCTGTTTGATGAAGTTGACGTTCACAACGCTCACACTTTGCGGCAAACACGCTCAGGCCCACATGATGAATTTCTCATGAAATGCGGAATCAAAGATGCAGACAAAGGTTATGCGCATCCCCCCTGCACATGGGACCAGTTACAGGAGTTGGTCCAGCATCGTCCGGCCCGATTGATCCCACGCTTTCCTATCACTCAGTCGACAGGCAAAGTCAGACCCATTGACGATGCGTGTAAAGGGGGGCAATCAGATCTTTCAGTTGATGCCAATGTTTTGAAATTTTGTTCGGCTACACGGCCTGCGCAACATGTTTGGGCCCTGGATTTTGAGGCACGCAAACAAGGCACGAGCTTGGTTGGTATGGCCACCCCTGTGCTGTCAGCAGGGGAGGACTGGCCGGATGCATACCGGGTTGTGCCAATGAGTGTACTTGACCTTGCGAAAGTGCTGCGCCTGCCACGAAATCTGTACTTGACCTTGCGAAGGTGATGCGCCTGCCACGAATGTTGCACTTGACCTTGCGAAAGTGCTGCACCTGCCACGAATTATGCACTTGACCTTGCGAAAGTGATGCGCCTGCCACGAAATCTGTGCTTGACCTTGCGAAAGTGCTGCACCTGCCACGAAATATGTACATGACCTTGTGAAAGTGCTGCGCCTGCCACGAAATCTGTGCTTGACCTTGCGAAAGTGCCGCACCTGCCGCAAAATATGTACTGGACCTTGCGAAAGTGTTGCGCCTGCCACGAAATCTGCACCTGAGCTTTCGAAAGTGTTGCGCCTGTCACGCAATTCAATCCTTGAGAAAAGTTGACCTTGCGAAACTGCTGCGCCTGCCACGAAATCTGAATGCTGCGCCTGCCACGCAATTCAAACCTTGCGAAACCTCTGCGTTGCCGTGCCAATGGTCCCGGCGCCGAGACCGTCCCGCACCCGTTGTCCGTCAAACGCCGCGACTGAGGTAGCTTTCAGCCAGCTCCACACCACCAAGCCCGCAGAGGGTTGCTCCTTTTCGCAAATTCTATTCCCCCGCCACACGCACACGCATGTTTTCTCTCGCGCGCCTTTGATTCTTTCTTCTTCCTTCCCTGCACCATCTAGCTTTCAATTAGTTTCCGTATCTCGGAAGTTTCCTTCTAAACTTCCTTTGACTATATATGATCCGGCAGAGGGCATAGTGTTGGACTCGCTCCTTTTCCCGTGGCACGTTTGTGCTCCTGCAAGGTCTTCGCCTCCATTTGCGGCGCTGTGGAGAAGCATGTCTTCGGAAAGTGCCTCGTCCAAGCACGATCTGGAAACTATGGGAGCCGACGCACGCACACTTTCTGTCTCTTCACTGCAAATCGCTTGTCTTCTGTTCCTGGGGCAAGGGTCTTTGCCTTGGGCGTAATTAGTATCGCTTTTGTTGCAAGCTTGAAGCGCGCTTGTTCGGGACGATTTGGCCTAAGGATGGAGATGGTTTTCACTACCGAATCCTGGGTCCCGACCTCGATGCTGCAAGCCGTGGGCCACATGGTGGCCTTGAGTTCAACTCAGTGCAGTGTGCTTTCGTGGCAGTTTCCTGCCTTTGTTGCCGATTTCGCGCGCGGAATTGTCAGGCACACTGCATGTGGATCACGGCCACTGGGAGGTTCGTGGTGATTGACGGAGGACCGTTTCGCTTGACATTGCTGGACATTGCTTGTGACAGTTGGACCCGAAGCGGGGCTTAGAGACAGCGACCCGATGTTTGGTCGAATCCGAAGTGGACATTTAGTCCCACGGGCGAGGAGATCTGGATCTGTCTCAAACATCCTCGCATCTTGGCAGCCAAGATCCAAACTATCCAGATGTGAGCCAGCTGCGATGTGGCTCAGGTTGGCCGGCGGCTTCACAGGCCATGGAGAGCTCCGATGGCCGGAATTGAGAATCCGAGAATCCCTGTGAGGCTGCCAGTGGTTTGCGGAGGCTGCCCTCTTCGCTGAGGCTGTGACGCATGACGCCTCTCTGAGGCAGGCCTGCATTGCAATGCTTTGGCTTCTTTTGTGCCAGAACGGGGTGGGGAAGAACGAGGCAGAAGCAGGTGTATGCTTCAATTGCAGATATAAGCTTAGATGGGGCGACGGAACTGACAGGGCGGAACACTGAGGGGATCAAAGAGAAGACCTAGCAAACGGCAGAGAAAAAAATAGGAAAACAATCATTGGCTGTCTCAACGGGAACTGCAGGAAACGAGGCAACAGATCTCCGCGATCGGCTCGGGCGAGCTCAGGGCACAGACTTTCGGCGAAGCCTTCAGCCTGAAAGGTGCCGACCTGGCAGCGACTCTGATGAGCCGCGATCGCAAGCGAGCGGTTGCGGGGTTTGTCTATGTTTGTCTTGCAAGCGAGGGGTTGCCGCTTTCGCAAAGGAACTCGCCTGACTGCACAGCCCTCTTCTGTGAGTACGGCAAGGAGCTGATGCCGCGTGCCGACCGAGTGTTCACGGGCCTTGCAGGTGCCATTTGAATCCATTTGAGTGCTTTGAGGCTGATTGCTGGGGATGTTTGGCAAGCGAGCAGGACTTGCTGACAAAGCTGGCAATCGAGAGACGACTGCCAACTTGGAGGAGTTCACAGGCTCAGGACTCGCGCGCGTTGATCGGTCTCGCCGTCGGTTCAGTTCGAAGTGCAAGTTCTTCTGCCTCTTATTTTAGGCCGCGCTGCAGGCATTTCCAGAGTCAGAATGTACGACGCCCCTAGTAATCCTAGTAGTTTCATCTTGTTGCATTGCACTTCAACGTAGCCCGCAAGGAAGTTACTCATGTAGTGTCATTGCAGCTTTGTGAGGTCAGCTGAGATGTACTTGTTGGTGGAAAAACTTGGCGCATGGCTGTGCTTTTTTGGGACTCAATGTTGCGTTTCGACAATTGGCCTTGCGTGTGTCTCGCCTTCAGGACGTAACGCGAGCCTGCCTCAACCAGATGCCTGGCAAGTCCATGGGATCAATGGGCAGCTTAGCAGCTCCGTGAGTGTGTGCGGTAAGGAACTCATACTATCAAGAAGTCCATCCAGATCCAAGAACACTCCTTGAGAACGTGAACCTGTTCCAGGACTTGAGCTGCCTGGAGTCTAGACGCCCAGTCTTGCAAATGCTTTGCAAGGACAGCAAGGACAAACAGAACTCGGACACCACGCAGCAAAGCGCCAAGACCTTGGCGTCCAAGGTGAACAAGGGCTTCGGAAGAGTTCTTGCTATGCCGAGCAGGCACAGAGCCATCGCCAGTCGCACAGTTGCAGATGCCTTGCCACGCCTCGTCCGTGGCAATTGGAATGCCTCGTGGTCGACGGGCTTTCAATGGGGTTCAGTGGCCCTGCGCAGGATGCTGCGGCGATCGCGTGGTGGGCTCAAAAGAGACCCAGCCAAGATCAACGCTCTCTGGAGCATGCAAATGATGAGTATCAATGAGGATGCTGCCAAGGAGGCTCCAAAGGATGCTTTAGAGGAGGTTGCCCTGGATGCTCAAGAATATGGCGACGGAAAGTCAGCGGAAGTGAGGAAACAGCGCCAGGTGAAGGCGGGGGCTTTGGACTCGCTTTGGACTCTAGGGGCTCTCAGAAGATTAAGTCAGCTCGCCCCCCAGGTGGTGTCCATGGCTGAGTTCCCGCTCCAGAACGACTCCGAGTCGGATGGCTGGGGTCGCTCGACGCGCTGCCAGCTTGAGCAGAACCATCAGAAGACTCGTGAAGTTCATGGGGATGGTCATCAACCCTGTAACAGGCTCTCTGTTTTTCTACGTGACAATTGTATGAATCTCTTTAAGACAAGGAGTCTAAGCCTATCACACAAATGAAGAATTGGCAGTGTCGTCGGTGGTCCATTGTTAGTTTGGGGAGCGCGTATCCCTATGTATCCCTGCTCCAGAGCGTTGCGCGCCACTTGATGTTGTCCAAGCACCACTTTGCTTCGACCTCATCAATATATTCAATGCACAACTTCCTTGCTTGTCTTGCCATTGCGTCAACCCTTGTTGATGAGCAGAGCAAAGCTGGACGCCGCATCAGGCAAGCCAACGGCTATTGCGTTCCAGCAACCGCATGCTTTCAAAGTACCAAACAGGCGCTAGATACAGTACGTACGCTGACGAACAGCATTGAACATTTCTCGGACTGGGCAAAGTCTTCAGCGATTGTGCTTTTCACTCTCTTTCACAGGATAGGCTACTGTCAGGCAAAAAGCCGGCCATAGACTGGACGCGCTCAACTTTTGTGCTGGACACATGCCAGACGCGTGCAATGTGGACGTTTAAATGTTGCTAGACACATGCTGGCTGATATTTATGTAGATTTGTTTGATCTGGTTTGAACAGAAAATAGAACTAGAAGATGGGCGGCCCAAAAGCATTAGCAGTGCACGAGGGTTCCTTTGAGCAAGTTGTTTGCGTGCAGCGCGTCGACGCGAGTATAGTTGTCGATTCGGATGTGCGAAAGCGTACTTCGCGTAATGCTTTCGTAGTCAAAAGTTGCAATCTGCCAGCCGGAGCCTTCTGAAAGCGTACTTCGCGACCTACTTTCGTAGTTCAACTTGCGATTTTCCTGCCGCAGCTGCGCAAGTGTACTTCGCGTACTTTCGTAATTAGAAGATTTCCATACGCGTAGAAAAAATCCTCAGCTTTCGCAGATAGACCATGCCAATCCCCGCAGAGGGTCGCGCGCGAACCGAAGAAGTTGCAAAAAATCCACAGTTTTTTGGCATCGACCACGCCGATGTCCGCAGAGGCCGGCTTTTGGATCGCAAAGTTGGCGCAGGTCCGCCGCCTTCAAAGAGTAGTTTAGACTTGTCGAGCTTCAAGTTCTTTCTTTCGCGCGAATTCACAATATTGGCAAACATGTAGTACACTGAAAACCTCGCGTGCACATCTCTTGCGTAACTTGCTGTCGTAGCTCGTGAAAGCAATCTCTTACGTATCTAGCCTGCCAATGCAACTTCCTAGTGAAACTCGCCAGTGCCACTTGGAAATGCAACTTGCCGGTTGCACCGGCTAGTCCTACTGCTAATGCAAGTTGCTAGTGCAACTCGCTAGTGCTACGTGTGCATGCGCCTCGCCAGTGTTACTTGCTAATGCAAGTTGCGAGTGCGACTCGCTAGCGCTACTGGCTACCCAACTTGCTAGTGCAACTGGCTAGTGGTACTTGCTAGTACAACTTGCTAGTGCAACTCGCTTTGCTGCTCGTGCAACTCGCCTTGATACTCGTAATGTAACTTGCTAGTGCAACTCACTCTGCTACTTGCTACTTGCTGGTGTAATCCGCTCCAGATCTTCCTTGAAGAACCCTACGCAATGCTTTCAGGAGGCGCGCTAGGCACACATCAAACAAATTGCATGTTCCATTCAAGATGCAACAAGACATTCAATATCAGTGCACGTAGGTTGCGGCATGGACAGCCAAATTCCAATGCTTCATGAAGCTTGAGATGCAGAATGCACTAGTGCACTCCCACAGAACCCTTTCCAGGTTCAACATGTTTTTGTCTTCTCTCTCTATGTGTGCGCGTGTAAATTCACTGTACCAGCGGCTGGTCAAAAGGCCAGTTTCCCAGTTGCCAGCCCCCCCGTAAGGGTCGGCTGAGTCGGCTGTAGCTGGCCGACATGGCCTTCACCATCCGAGACTGCATCCCCCATGTATTGTGGAACATGTGTTTTCCGCTTGCGCAGACCCTTGCTTCCGAAAGTGAGGCAGGTTTCCGCTTGCAGCACCAAGGTGGGATGTCTGAGACGAGCAATGTTGCATTCTTCTCAGGAGCTGCTTTGTGTTTAGGGTTTGGCGGGATAAGACCTTTGACTGGGTGGGCAAAGGGGAAGCGCTTGACGTCAGGAAAGCTATTGCAGCAATTGGCAGAGGGGGTTTTGGAAAAGAAGGCGGGCTTGCAGGAGTGCGCAGCGCGAAGCGTTTGATAGCGCTGATAGAGGAATGTTGCTCTATGTTGCTCTGCGCCTTGCATTCGTTGCGATGCATTGCCCTGTCTGAGATCAGCGTCGCCGATGCTCTTGACAGGCTGGGTGTGTCTCGGCGCAAAAGGCCCAGCGTGCGACGGGCCCCTGAAAGGCTCCAAGGCTCCTGAAAGGTTGCCTCCAGAGTTCCCATCAAGATCCCGTATGCCTTCGGGTCAGACTGGGGCACATTCAAGGAGCCAGATTGTAAACGCTTCGCGTTGCCCGCCTCCTAGCCCAGCGTACAGCGTCTGTGGCTTGAAAGCAAGTAACAGGTCTGGGCAAGGCTATGCTAGGCTATGCTATGCTAGGCTAGGCTCGGCTGGGCCCCCGAGCCAGCCATCTGGACCCAAGCTTCGCTTGGGCAGTGGCTGGCGGGCTGGACTGGGCAACTGGACCGGGCGCTGGCTTGCGATGCTGCGTGTTGCCGGCAGAATGCCCCTGGCGTGGGTATGAGACTGTGATGCAGCGTGGTCAGTTTTCTGCTTTTGCCCCCGTTGGTTGCCTGTTCTTGGCCTGGCAGATTCGGCGAGAGATGTTTACGCAAAGACATTGTTTACCAGAGAACTGCTCAGAAAGATTGCAAAGATACATTGCGCAGAGATATCATTCGCAAAATTGTACAACCATTGCCCTCAAAGATTTGCCGCAGGAGATCTGCGCGCACGGCTTCTGGACGGTTAGGTTTGTCGGGCTGCGCGCCTGAGCAGCCGCAGTCTGTCTGCCGAGCTGCGCGTGCAAAAGCCCGATATCCGCGCAGCTTTTCAGGCTGCGCGGATTGCGCACGGGCTTGCTGTTTGGCGCGCCCATTTTGGAAGCTACCAACCACAGGCTCGAGTTCTTTGTTCCCCGAGCCAGGGCAACTCCAGACGAACTGTTGAGAGATTTTTTTTTTTGGAAAGATTGCGCGAGAGGTTCCCACAAGCTCCTTTCGCGCAGTTGGAAAGAGCCTGGCAAATTGTTATCCACTCCCAGGCAAACATGTTACATAATTATTGTTGAAGAGATGTGATGCACATCTTGCTTGAGCCTTTGCTGTTGGTGCCATGTCTGTTTGGTCCGATGGGGCTATTGACGCTATTTTGGAGATGCCGCAAGTGTCTCGCAAGTCTTGTTTGACACATTTCTGTTGGTGCTGTTTCTCAGCTTCGCCCTCCACATGGCAAATAAATAAGGGAGCGTAGAACACAACATATTGCTTCTTCGCACAACCAATCCACCTGCGCCAAGAGCAAGGCCTTGTGAACACTGAAAGGATATGCGATGGACAATGAACAAAGAGAGAGCGCGCGTTTTCAATCGATTGCCGGCTGAATTGCGTACAGTCTTCTTTTCATTTCTTAGTTACCGCACGCAGCCCTCCCATTTGTTCGGAGGCTCCCAGCTTTCCGCAAGGCATCATGGCAACCGCGAAAATGTAGCTATTTTTGGGCCACTTCTTCAGGAGCGAAAATGTAACTATTGTTGTGGCAAATAAACGCTTGGCAATTGAACAGGAAACCTGAAGTCATGCAAGCGCGTCACTTCCGCGTGAACACGCGTTTGTTTACCGGGGTCAGAGTTTGTCCTGGCTGCCCAACCACAGAGCGCAAGCACAACAAGTTGGTCTTGACAGTTGTATTGCCCGTAAGGAAAGCATTCCTGAACTACTTCCAGAGAAGGGCACGCATGTGGTCTTCTCCCAGGCGTGACATCGAAGATGTGCCGCAATGTCGTGTTATCTTGTTTGCAAGAAAAGTTGAGGTGTGCAACACAGCTCCAGTTCCAACATTTTGGTCCCCAGTGAAAGTCGCACAAAGTGGCCCATGTTGCAACAGAAGTGGCGCATTCGCCAGAACGGGGAACGCGAGAAGTCTGAGAGCTGCTGCGTGAGCCTCATGGCTTTGCTGCTGGGCTCCTACGAGGAACTTCACGGCCTGCCTTCTCCCCTTCTCCTCCCCTCTCGTGAAATTTCTGTTTGGGCAGATGTTGTATCATGTGACACATGTGTATGCATCCCAGTTGTTTGAGACTTTGAGACTGAGCTTCGAGAGGCAGAAATGAGGATTTCTCAGCTCGTGGCAGCTCCTTGCCAGGACTACACTCGGCCTCAAGGCGAGCAGGCGGGGAGAGGTCAGCTTTTCGCAGAACTTTGTAGCGTTGCATTCTGCACATTAGGTCCGCCTGACGCAGAAGCAGTGGGGGCAGCTGCAGCAGCTCGTGAGTTGGACGCGGCCGACGGTTACGTGACTGAAAGAGCTTGGCGGGGACTGCGGGGTGTGCTTTCTGAAAAGCTTGGATTGGCGCTCACAAGTTCCCACATGAAGTTCAAACCGAAAGTCACACCCCAATGGATCCATGCCCCCCTACGACAACCTGAACAAGATATGATTAGATAGCCCGGCACTGCATTGCGAGGTGTCCAAGATCAAGGCTGTCCTGGTTTTGCTGGCCATCCGTGCGCTGGGAAAGTCCAAGCGCATCACCCAGCAGCTGCCTGACGTGTGCAATCGCCCCGAGAAGGCCTTGGCAGTGAGCCCTCGGCAAGCCCCCGCTTTCACACAATTCAATCAGTGCGAGTTGTTGCGCTTGAGTTGATTCTTGGTAGGCAACTTTCAGTTCGGCTCATTCCCCCCATGAGGGAGGAAAGGTCAGTTCCTTTTTACCCGTTCTATTGCATTCTTTGTTTTTCTGTTACGGCCTGGTTCTGGGCGTCCGCATTTTTTGGCTTTAGTTTTTACGCCTACGCCCACACCCTACTTGTGCCTACCTTAGGCCAAGCCTAAACCCCGCCCACAGCCACTCGAAGCCAAACATCAGCTCGCAACCCATTCTGAAGCAACCTCAAACACACCTGAAACCCACCTGAAACCTACTCTACACTTATCCGTATTCGATCCATGACACACACACACACACACGCAACCAATCCTCAACCCAACCTGGTAGTTATCCTGGTTTAGGCTTGGTTTAGGGTTTTGTCAAGAGCCAACCTAATTGCTAACACTGGCCCGCGCGTGCGCCCCAGATTTGGACAATCACCTTGGCACAATGAAATCACTTCTTCGGGAACTAGAGTAGAAACCAATTTTGCACCCACGCCAAACCTACCTTGAACCAATCCCAAACCAACACAACACTTACCTTAATGCCCTAAACCCAAACCTACACCTACCAAACCCACCCTCCAGGGAGCCATGATTCAAGCGCAGTGTACATGCGGCACTTTGAGTCCCTGGATTAAACAAAAGAGGACACGGCATTGTTCCAAAGTCAAACAGACAGAAACACAAGCGCCCAATCACTGAATGCTTTGCTGAATAAGACAAGCTGAAAACATCACGCCTCTCACCCCTCGCAAAGGGTTGGGTTCAAAGCCCCGTCTTGCCAGGCCTTGCTCTATTTGATGAGGCACGACATGTCTTGGCAACTTGTGCGCCGTGATTTGCTGGGAGTCAAGAAACACCTCTTTCAAAGAACCGAGGAACCGGGAGGAATCCGGGAACCACTCGAGTGCGCGAGGAACTACACCAACGTGGTGCCCTCGGTGATGGCCTTGGAGGAGGAAGAGTTGGAGCTCATCTCGGAAGCCATGGAGGTGCACCAGGAGCCCCCGAATTGGGAGCCCGGTTTGGGAGCCCATCGGAGCCGGGCGAGGGAGTTGGCTAGTGACTCGCATCCGAAGGACTTCAACTTGGCGCAGATGCTGCAGGGGGAGAATGTGCCTGCCAGCGTGCTTCAGCTCCAGGCGTTCGGGAGTCGGGAGCGACGAAGTCCGGCTCAAACGTGATTTTTGTGTGCAGAAAGGAATCAGTCTTAAGCCTGTAAGGAACGCCTCAAACGCTCCAAACGATTGATGAAATCGTTCAATGCCTGCATGCCTTGCAGCTGGAGATGTTGTGCTGCAAAGACGCATCTGGTGACGAAGCTGAGATGATCTGTTGGAGCGGACTTCTATCATCCCCACGCCCATGTAGAGGTATTAGTTCTTATCTTTGTCAATCAGAGAAGTTACTTTGCATCCCAACTAAGATTTAAGAAATTTTAAGAAGTCAAAGATTGGATTGATTCGGATTGCTGAAAGCCACGAGCAAGGGAGGGCATTTTCGTGGCTCTGGGAAGCGCGCACTTGCACAGGAGCTCGTCCGTCGCTTGGGCACAGAGATCTTCCGGTGCGCCCGGGTCACCATCCGTCGCTCTCGGATCGTTAGAGTCGGTGACAGTCGGTGTAAAATGCTGCCGCTTGCCTAGCTGATATGAGAAGATATGAATGAGAAGACAAGCTTCAATTTGCGGGTCGCCTTGGGCGCAGGTTTTACATCCTCTTTCTTCTGGGCTTCATGAGCGGCCTTGCAGGGGGCAATGGCTCCAGGCCCGGACGTTTGAGTGACAAAGCGCGCAGCTGGTTGAGTTTGGCCGCTGCTCTTTGAGGTTCATGAATGCGCGAAATGCCGGGTCTGTCATCGCGGGCATGACGACACTGCTCCACATCTTTGACAGCAGTCCTCAGGCGATTTATTGGGGCCGGGACCTCAGAAACACTGCCATTTCTTCTGAGAAAAAATCACGTCAAGACACGTCGACACGTCGTCACGCCCCAGGATACATTCAGATGCGCGCGCGGCAGCTCTCTCTGCCCTGCGATTCGCGCGAGGCACTGCGCTTTCGGTCGGATCGGCGAGGCAAGTTGGAAGTGTGCACAGGATATGGCGCTGGTGCGGCTGGGGTGCCTGGCGCGCGTCCAGGTTGGAGCCTCCCAAGATCTCAAGGCATTGCAATTGAAACGCCCCTTGCATCGAATGAGACTCATCCATCAGAAATTCGGGAGCGGAATTTGGGCTATGCGAGAGGATGAGCAGGGCTTCAAGTCCCTGCGGACCAGCTGGGAGCTGCTGGGCCTGAGGGAGCGCCAGCTTTTGGCCCGGAGCCCCGGACTGCGTTTCGTGTTCGCGAGACGAGATTAACGCAGAGAGAAAAGGGCAACCGACGTCAGCTTTGCAGAGAGAATAGGTCACCTGCCAAAGCCTGCAAGCGCGCACGTGTAATGGCACCGTTTCATGGCGTCCTTGTTCAGCGATCAAATGCCGTGTCTTTCTTCTGGCATTCTGGCAACCACAAGTGGGCACAGAGATTTTGATAGTCCCAGGTGCTGCATTTCTTGGCAGATGGCATTGATGAGCAAGTGCTGGCCCAAGTTCCAATTTTGCCAACATGTTGAAGATTTTGGCTTTTTTGTTGGTTTTGCGGGAGTTTGTGAAATTTGCGCGCAGGCCTTCGTCTGTGAATTTCTGCCGGACTGCGTGGCTAAAGCCAGGGACAACAAAAACATCGGGCTGCACCTCTTGCTGGAGGCTCGTTCGGAGATGTTCGGAGGGCTCCATCCAGGCATGGCATGGCTGAAGTGTGATAGGTTCTGGTGGATCTCATTGAGCACCTCCATCTGACCGAGCTGAAGACGAAGGACCAGGATGGCTCTTTTGGCAGAGTGACCATAGTGACCATAGTGACCCAAAGTTCCTGCCCAGAAAGTGAAGATGGTGACTGTGGACCTGTCGGACATGGCTGAGTTCATCGGGGTAGTACAGAGCAGGCGGAAAGTCGAGACGTTGAGACGGGCCGGGCTCAGTCAAACCCTGGCCGAGAAGTGTCTTTTTGCGTAATACATGAACAGGTGAGTGAAACTGCTAAGAGCTGATGCGAGTTTATAAGCCCACTGGCTGGCGTGCAGGTTCATCTTCAGCACTTGCATCTCGCGCAGCAGGCTGCAGGTGGAGGATTCACGAGCCTTGGAGTCCGCTCTCGTGGTGATTCACCATACGATTGAGTGAGCGATTGGCATCTTAACAAAGTGTTGTGCAGTTTGACAGACGGTGACGACACTAATGCTTTGCCCGACTGCCACACCTGCAGTGTTGCGTATGTTTGTACATCTTAAGTGCACCTCCAAGCAGCCCTATGAATCCCACCAGAATCCGAAGCCTGACAATGAACCAGATGGGCAAAGCATGAACGTCGAGCTTTCCAAGTGCTTGCGAACGCGAGCCTCCGAGGGTGGTACCTTCAGATGACCAGCTCCAATTGGTCGCGGACGCACGAGGCCGACAATGATACGACCACACTGGCATATGGGCTCCAGGCGGGGAGTCAAGGCAGAAATCGGCAGAAATGCAAATGATCAATTGGCATGCGTGGTACAGTCAGTCAGCACAAATGGGGCCGAGTGCTTGGCATTCCCAGGAGGTTCTTCAAAGGCAGAAGTTCATGCAAGATGCTTGGCAGCATCAGCTGAAGGCGGTCAATGCTTCAGAGCTTACTGTGGCTTTGGTTCTCGGATCGGCGCTTTCTGGCATGGCAGACAATTGATCACTAATGAGGTGATGGCTTGTGCTCACCAATTCCCATGTCAGCGGGCATAAGCATTTGGGAAGCCATTCGAAGGAAGATTCTTTTCATGGCACAGCGGGAGGTCGCGTTTGCGTTGCTCTTGACCGATGGCGAAGCCGCCTCAGGAAGTCCTTTCCTCTCGGGGTCGGTGAGAGCCCGAAGTCAACGGGAGCCGTGCACGGTGCACTTGCAGTTGGCCGCAAGATCCCAAGCCGTGCTCCATGTCCCACCTTGCGGGCTGGCTTCTCCAAGAGAAGCCTTGGTTGCCTGGTCAGGAACCCGCACCCCCGCAGTTTGCCATGTTGGAATACAACTTTTAGAGTTCTGAAGGTGGCAACCTCTCTCAGGAGGCGGTGGAAAAGAGCAGTGGGCGTGAGGGATCAAGCGCGAAGGCATGCCAGATGCTGCTCTTCAGCAACATCCACCCATATCCCATCAGGGAGCTCGCATGGAGCACCACGTGTCGCGAGGAGTTGGCTGCAGAAGTATCAGCAGATCTTCCAGGTGTCTGGCTCGCCAGGGGCCGCAAGTCGACGCGAGTCGACGCGAGTCGATGCGAGTCGAAGCGAGCGCATCGGGCCGTCGATGGCTGTCGATGGGCGTTGGCCGTCATGCCGTCGGGCTGTGGCGACAGCGACTTGAGGCCTGGGAAGGAGAGCGTGACGCTGCTCATCGGAGGAGAGTGCCACGGGATTCGGATTCAAATGAATTGAGTGATCTTTGAGGCTTCGAGGCTTGCATCATGCATCGACCAGGGTGCCTTGTCGCTAGGAGCTGGCAACGAGGCGGGATGGCGCGGCTGTTGGCTGTTCTGGCTTCTTGATGCTTCTTGGGTCTTGGGTTTGTGGTGAAAGGTGGCTGGTGGCCGGTTCCCGGAGGGTGCCTTGCCCCACGTGCGAGCCGCGCCTCCAACACCATTGGTTTTTCCTTTACGTCAAAGAGAGGAAATCCAAAGGCATGTAGCGTTGATATCGTCGATATTCGTCGAATCAAAGTTCCCCAACGCATCCAACGCATCCAACGCATCCAACGACATGCTGTCTGCTGTCCACTGCGGCAAGCTGCAGGAGAACAATGGAACCCCGGCGCCCGTGCATGCCTCGGAGGCGGTTTCCCACGAGCTCAGCCGACAGAGCTTAGTGGATCTCAACGGAAGTTTCATGTTGGGCCTTAGTAAGTGTGCATAAGCACATATAAGCACATATAAGTCTCATCTAAGCACCCATGCAATTCAATTCTGAATGAAGATTGCCGATGGGAGGGGCTTTGATGAGAGTCCTACAATCTTGACAAGGCTGAAGTCTCAGAGGCCACCCAAAGTCAAATGGTCAACCGTTGCAAACCTTGCGCTCCAGCCACTTGAGATAGTGAAGGAATCCTAAACAACATTTTCTCGCCTCTGCACTCACCCAAAGCCAGTCGGAAAGCAACCGCAACCCACTCTCGGCCCACTCAAAGCCAACCCTATTCCCACCGAACCAAACAGCCCCAAACTGTACTCGCTACTAGATACAAACACCAACCTTAGAGCAATGCCACCGCCACACCTAAAATTGCTTCCAACAACTCTGGGTCTGACAAAATCCTGCCAAATCCAACAGATCAACCAGAAAGTGCATCTTAAGACTCGTGTCACCTATCCTCCCCAAATCTACCCGGAACCCACTTAGCACAAGGCCGCGTTGAGCTGTGGTGGCTCGCACCCAGCTTTCCTGAGCCCACTTTTCCTCTACTAATTAGTTTTATCATGCGCGAAGAGTAGCTATTTTGCAAGACAAAGCGAGCTTCCCACAAGCGAAAGTTTGTCCATTGATAGTCTGGCTTTATTGGACTGAAAGGAACTTCCTTTAGGCTAACTAGCTTTGCAGTAGCATTCTTGAACAATCTGCAAGGAGGCCGATATTCGCCGTTCAAACTTCCTGTAGATTAAGATTAGCTTCTCTGCTTTTCTGGACTGCACAGCCTGCGGCCTACGAGCCTTTCCTTCCAAAGCGTGCAGTTTTGGCGGAAGCCTTGGAATGACGCCTTCGAACTGTGCCAAGGTGGGACCTCAGCATGGACAATCAGGCACAAAGCTGGCACTTTCATGTTTCCCGTGAGCAGAAGTTGTTTCCCTTCCGTGGATAAGCATAGAGGTGCAAAGAGCCACCCTCTGAACATGCCTTCGAAGCGGTCGGGTTTACCAAGAGGATGTGAGCTTGTAGGTTCAGAAGATTTAAGAAGCATGGCTTGTGTCTCGGGTGTCCATGGCGTTCAAAGGGCCCCCCGCCAGCCGCCGAGCTGGAAGCCGCCAAGAAAAAGGAGGATGAGGACAACGAGCCGGAACCATAGCTCATGCCCATAGGTTGGCTCCCCCATTAGTAATGGGCAAATGTTTGGGATGCGGAGATACAGGTTTTGTTACATTGTGTGCCTTGGCACCGGGAAGGTAGATGGGTTGCTTGACCTTGCAATGTTTCTGACCAAACGGCTAACTGAAGGAACTCGCTGTAGCATAGTGATACAATGCGGCGCAGACAGCCAAGTAATGTTGCAACATAATATTTTTGAGTGGCATGCTTTGTGAAGACGTCGGTGGTTGAACGTTCTCAAAGTGCCAGGCTTAGGATCTGAAACTTGACCAAATCGTCAAAGATAAGCTGCGTGCGCGGCGCTTGCATCCGAGGTCAGCGATCCAGTTGCGAGGCCTGCCATACCGTGCCACAATGCAGGATGTGAAGGCCAGATGGAGTGCAGAGTTCCCACTCGTGTAAAGCGCCAAGTTGCTCGGCCCAGACAGGTTAGTACCATCAAAAAAACAACGTATGGGTAGCCAAAAGCTGAAATCTTGCTCTGTGCCAGAACTTCCTGAAGCATCACGCGAAGAACTTGAAAGACGACCCCAACGCAGTGCAGGAGCCAGCCGTGCGAAGCCGATAGCATGGCGCCGTTTCAAGGACTTGGGATTTGGACAATGATTTCAATTTGATGGATGAAAAATGATGAAATGACAAATGATTTGAACAATTCGCCTTGCCAGTTGGTGCTGAACCGTGATGGCCGGCCCTCTGGCTTCGGCCGTGTGCAGCGGCTTGGCAAGAGAAACAGGGCTGACAGCAAAGCGCAACATGTCCTTTCCCTTGGTGGCTCAAGTCATGTCTGAGTTTCGAGGTATGGAGTGTTCACTTTCTTGTCAAGGCGAGTTTCTTGCCAAAAGGTTCCGCTATCCTGAAGCTGCCCGAGCTTGCAGAGATGATCTGCCGCCACCTGAGCGGCCATGTGCGGTCATGACATTCGAAGGCCGAGCTAGCAAATTGCTGTCCGGATACTTGATTTCTGATGCATCTTTGGATGTCTTGCTTGAGAGACGTTTAGCAAAGAAGTATCATAGCCCGTGGAAGCTTTGAATACACAAACCAACCGGAATTTGTGCCGAGTTCGAAACTCGCAGGTTCAGGACGCTCAGATCTGGACATTTGTGCACGTTTGCCCAGGCACATGAAAGTCATGGAGGTGGGGGATGCATTGCCCAGGGCCTCTGCCAGCTCAGGTGTAGGACCCGTGGGACCCCTCTTGTGAGTGTTTTGCATCAGCTTGTGCAGGTCACTAGGCCGGACGTGAGATGTTGCACTAGATAGCCTTTAGCCCTTTCTGACATTGCGCTAGCAGTGCATGTTTTGGGCTGCACCACAAAGAAAGGATCTGGAGCCTTGTGGCACGTAGCACACACACACACACACACTGGATCGCTCTGGAGTTGTCAGTGTGTTGAAGCATGACAGTTGTTAGTGGCTGGCTCTCCTGGATCTCGTGGACAGTGTTCCACTTTCTCGCGATTGTTGCGTTTGGAGGGCTGGCCTCGCATGCTTCTTTGTGTGTATGTGTGTGTGTGTGTGTTCGGAAACAGACCCTCGCGAACTTGTAGGTGTCCGGCAACGAGAGGGCAGATCGCGACCGAGGGGACTGGGATTTGTCACTGTATCGCATGTGGCAGATGTGGCAGATGCACGGCACTTCCTACGTGCCACACGTAGGGTTTCAGTCGTTCTCCCCAGGAGCGGTACGTGGAAATCTTTCTCTACTCGGAACGTCCCAACAAGCTGCGCTTCAAGAAGGTGAGATCCAAGAGCGCTTCAGAGCTTCATGCAAAACATTCTGATTGCGTTTGACTTGAATCATTGAAGCTGAACAATTTGGATCAGCTTGAGCTCTTGAACCTTGCCAGGCAGTGGGCGAAGGCGTTGAGAACTGCCACGAGGAAGACGCTGAGGCGATATGCGAGAGCGGAGCAAGTGATTTTGGGAAGCTGAGCTGGGAGCTGCCCTGGTCTGCCGACCTGACCCGATTCCAGGCACTGGGAATTACCAAGCAGCACGTGCTTGAAGAGTGCCGACAGCCCGCAGCTCAATGCGATCTTTTGCGTACCGAGGGAAACAGAACTGTGAGGCTCTGAACCTGCCACTATGCATCTGATTTGTTGCCCCTTTGTACTGTGAGCATTTTTGCCAGCTTTGTGCAGTCCTGTGCCCTGAGGCACATGAGTATGCCAGGCAAGGCGGAATTGCTTCTGAGCATGCCCTCGCCTCAGTCTCCAGGATGCGGGGCTTGTTTGATGCTTGACTGCAGTCGCTGTCCTTGTGACTTCTTCAGGCTTCTCTGGAGCTTTTGCATGTTTTCTCAGGCTGAGATGCAGCTGATGTGCTGTTGCGAGGATGATGGTGGCAAAAGTGGCGATGCCAAGCATAATGATGCAGCTGATGCTGATGCTAAGTTCGCGGAGCTTGCCAATGCTACGTTGTCATACTTGGTGTCGTAAGAGAAGAGGCCGGAGATGACCAGAAGGATGAGCCGAGCAGACGCTCAACACGATGGGTTTGTATCATGTTGGGGCATTGTGCATGCCAATCTGTGCAGAAAAACCAGCACCGACTCACCGACTTGCTGCCTGGGGAATGACAATGAAACCCACTCTCTCTCTCTCTCTCTCTCTCTCTCTCCCCCTTGCACGTTTGTGTCTAGGATTTGATTCAGAGGTGAGAAAGGAGAAAGGGAGGGAGATGATTATTTCATCATTATTTCACCATAGAAGCATCGCGAGAGGAGACAGAAAGAGCTCCTCGAGTTACCCGTTCATAATATGCAGGAAAGCAGGGAAACGGATTGAAGCGAGGGCATGGCTCTCCAATTCTCTTTTCCTGTGTCTGATCCCAGAGTCTAACCGCTGCCTTGTCTCTCGTCAAGCCTCGGATGATGATGATCATGAGGAGGAGGAGGCGGACGAGGAGGATGAGGATGAGGATGAGGATGAGGATGATGATCGTAATGAGGATGATGAGGATGAGCATGATGATGAGGATGAGGCCAAGGGTCATGATGATGATGATGATGATGATGATGATGATGATGATGATGATGATGATGATGATGATGATTATGAAGAACTGTGCACCCATGATGCCAAGCAGTTCTATGTGCATAGTTTGCAGTCATGAGCTGTGTTTGAGCCCTGGAAGAAGGGGTAGCCAGTGTAAGTTGCCAAAGTGCAACTTACTTTTGTTGGTCACCAAAGTGTTTCTGTCCTGGAGCTTTCTTCTCTCAGGCTCGGGGTGGCACTGTCGCCTGGCTCCCGGCTGTGCGCCATGCTGGCGGCTGGCGAATGAAAGGATGGGGCTGAAACAGGCGTTGCGCACCACGCGCCACTACATTCGTTTCTACATGGTCGTTCCCAATTCGCATTTTTTTTGCAGTTGCCATGGTTCGGACCTGTATCACTCGCAGGTACTTGAAGAAGACCGACCAGGGCCTGAAGCACTTTCTGGCTTCGAATTTTGGCTGCAATGTCAAGCGCGCAGAGGTCATGGGTCAAAGTCCTCCCTTTTGATCAACATTTGATTTATGGGGGTGTTGAATACATTGGAGGGGAGGCGCTTGCTCGCTTGCCGGACTTCATTCAGGCAGCGCAGGTGTTCCCTTTGTGTGCGGTGGCTGTCGATGTTCGGCCAAGATATCCCAACGAGTTCCTCGTTGACGGCTCGAAGGGCCGAGAGCTCATCACGTGCCCCACGATCCCATGAGATGACATCTTAGTTTATCTAAATGGGCTTCTTCCCTGCGACGCTCTTTTCGCCACTTGGTGGGCGGGCTATCGAAAGAGCACCGCGGACTCAGAGACGGCTTTGCCATGGCGCACAGAGCCGGAGATATCTTGGCTAGTTGGGGAGCTGGGGAAGCGTTGGGGAGGTCAACATTTTTTTAGTCGAATGTCGGGGGCAGGTACGTACCTGCCAAAGCGGAGGCCCCACAGAAGTCGGAGCGGTTGAAGCAGTGGGCCGGGCGCCGTAGAGGGAGACATTTGATGTTGGAGCCGGCAGTCAGGTCGTCAGGTCATGTCGAAATAGGCCCATGTTCCAGGAGTTTGACACTCTGTGAACCAGAGTCAAGTTCTGTGACAATTTGAAGACCCACTCGCTGCTAGGAACCCATTGAACCGAAGGAGGAGCCGAGCCAGCCTGGAAGCCCAAGAAGCCACGGGAGACTTTGGTGAAATGGCCTGAAGTTTGCTTTGCTGTTCACTCAGTTCACTCACCGGCCTGCACTCCGTGGTCCCCTCTGCATCAAAATGTGGTTTTGCACTGATTGTGGGCCCGTTCTCGCATGGTTTCATGAATCGGTCTACATGGCAAGCCCAATGCCGCAAAGGCTGGATTTGCTGCATGTGGCTTTGGTACGACCACACCGTTTTCCAAGCATCCTTGGGGCGAGCAGTGCCGCACTTGCGACACGACCATTGTCTGCCTGACGACGGAGAAGGTGTGCCTTTGGGCGTCGCACAGGGGGCCTCGGCATGTTCAGCAGGGTAGTGGCAGGGGTTGTGTGGTTTTCGACGCAGGCGGGTTCTTCAAGGGCGGATTGTTTTCAGCTAAACCCCAGTCTCCGCCACTTGAAGACCTCAAATCCGTTAGCCGTCAGGTTGCTTGGCACTTTCAGCAGACGCATCAACGTCTGAAATAGAGTCTTAAAGTCTGCAAAGTCCGCAGTCACGGGCATGGACGGGCTGTCTGAGCTGCTGTTTGCTTCGAGGCTTGCAGGACTTCCTGACCTGACAGCTCGGTTTGCGAAAGTGTCAGCGCGGGGCCGAGAGGCCTTTGCCGTTCTCGTTGGCGCCTTTGGTTTTCTCTGTCATTTGGACTGAGTCGGAAACTTGGAGCGCACACTCCAGGCGACTCTCACTGTGCCGCCTCCGGAGTCTCCGCTGCGGGCTTGGCATGAGAGTGGCTCAAGCCTTGTTTTCGCGTCTTGGCTCGTTAGCAAAGGCTTTCTTTCAATTTTTGTTCTCGCGCTTCAAGGCGCGCCACACAGCCGAGCAAAGTGGTGTCACCCATGCCGCCTGGGGCTTCAGAGGGTTGCGCTTCGAAGTTCCTTCGAGTCGTTCTGAGTTTGAAAGCTCGAGCCTTTTTTGCCGAGGGTTTGCCACTCACCGCTTTCACCCCTGAGGACCCTGGGCAGCAATTGCGGCAACCTGGGCACTCGCCGCAGCAGTGACAGCGCGGGTGCCATCCTCGATCCGGCTGAGTTCCTTTCGAGCTTGGTTGCAATTCTGTGGCAATTCTTCTGTGTTTCTCAGTTGCTCTGGGATTTGGCACTGACTTCGCAGCTTGACTGGAGCCTGAAAGTTGCTGCAAGCCAAGGCCCAATTAGTGGCAACATCAGTGATCTGGGAGGCGCAGCGACGGGCTCCTCTCAACTGAACAAGCACGGGTCACTTCGATGACAAGCAAGGCTTTACGGCCAAAACTTGGCCTGAGGTTTTGATTAAGCTCAGAGGCTCAAGAAGCATAAACGACTCGAAGCGGGACACAAGCTAAATCCAATAAATCCAATGTGACCGCTTGATGCTCGCAAAGCTGCATTGCACGGCTGGAAGCGAGGGGTCCACAGCCGGGCGCGGGATGAGGCTTCCCGCCTACACCACAGATCGATGACATGGTGGCTGTGCCAGTTTGCGCCGCAGTGGGTCGATTCGAGCCAGACTGTTGATATTTTGGGTCTGCTGTGGTTTGCGGCATGTAAAGATGGACCTGGCATTGAAAACAGGCTCATCTCATGACACATATTTGTATATACTCGTCACTTGTAGCATTGCTTGGACTGAAGAATGGGCATTGCTTCTTCTTGCCGAGGCTCCGGAGAGCCCCAAGGCAACCTTTGCCAGCGCCGATGATACACCGTGCTGCCCCGCCGGCACGGCTTGAGCTGGTGCTTTTTCAAAGCCACTGGGTGTTTTCTTGAGTGAGCCGCCTCTGGATAGTGGATCAAAAGCATTTGGTGTGGCCGCATAAACTCAGAGGACGGGCCCAGAAAGGGGACGCACCTCAGCACAGAATACGAGGGCCGGCGTCAGAACTGGGCGCTTTTGCCCAGCGAAATGCCAGGCAGCAACTTTGTGCGCACACCAAGCAACTGGGGCCGGGCCCTTGGCTTGTAAGACCCTAGCCAGTATGGACCGATTCCCAAGCTCCGAGAAATGATGTCTTCCACTTCCAGCGTTTCTTGGAAAAGGTTCCAGAGATGCTGATTGCTCCAGTTTCTCTTTGTCTGGGAAGCATGGTGTGTCTCAACAGCCGCACGCGTGTTGAGGCACGCCCGCCTTGGAGCACCCGCATCGCCAGACCTTGCCTTGGAGGGAGTTGGGAGCTATGCCAAAGCTGGAATCGTGTAGGTCCCGCGGCTAGTCCTGAAAACGGATATTTAAAATCTTGGCCTCGTGCCCAGTCACGTCCTCGGTGATTTGGACTTCGGCATCGGTGGCAATGGCGGCAATGGCGGCACTGGCTTGGCCCCCCACACTTCGGCAGGAGCTGCGTTTGCGACTGCCGTGCTTCCATTGGCCTCTGTAGAGACTCGAGAATCAAAGGGAGCCTTGCCTTACAAGCGTCAGAGTCAAGCTGCAATAAGCTGTGCCATACCTTTTTTAGGCTTGGCTTTTGTTAGTGTTGTAGTAGTGATGGAGAGCTCAATTGCCATTCTCGCACACTGGAGTGCACACCTCATGAAAGCCTGTGCCAAAATGTACCGACACGTGCTGTAAGAAGGACCAACGGAGCCTGCGCTGGGGGCTTACAGAAGACATCGAAAGTCTCGACCTGCCTTCCCGACGGATAAACACTAATTCACCAAGGTTGAAGAAGAACACAGCTGCGTGTTTTTGTGTGAACGTGCACGTTTGCGCGCATTTTTTTTGTGGAGTTCATACATTTGACCTCCCAAGTTGAACTCTCCTTCGTGCATCGCACACAAGCCACTCAGACAGAACTGTCATGTCTTTTTCATGGCTATGGACAGGACGGGATTGGTGACTCAGGCTGGCCCAAAGTTGGCAGACTTGGGGCATTGCCCCTTCTGCACCTTTCTGGCCTGGCCCCCAGAGGGAGTTTGGTCAACCCATGGGCCCTTTTTCGGCCAGGATGGCCAGGTCCCGTCTTCCGACTCCCATTCCTTCTCGCCCTGTCAGCCTGTCGTTTTGCACAAAGATCCCAGGCCCGGTGCGCCAATGCCGCTGCCTGAGTGAGGGGTCCAGGTGGGCAGTCTGGAGAGTCAAGGCCATTGCGCAGTTTGGATAGCAAGAGTGGACTCACCGATGTTCGCTGTGCTTCGAGTTTGTTGAGGTTCCCGAATGCCAACGGGGCTAGCGGTCAGGACACCCCGACATACCGCATCGCAATACCAAGGGCTGTCGAGGCTGCATGGATCCGCGAGGAAAACGGCGTCCTACGGCGTCCAAGATTTCGGGTTTCGAGTCCCGAGTCCCAGGATCCAATGCAGAGCCTCATGGCCCTTGGCCGGCCCAATCCAGGCTCGCGGGATGTGCGTAGCGTTCACAGACTGCATCGCTCGATTTTGATGGCCAAAGCTCGAAATTTCAAAATTCGGCTGACTTTCAGGCATGCCGGGGTCCTCCGAGTCGGCAGCTGCAGGCAAGCTGGAAAGTTCACCTTCAAGTCATTCTTAGTGCTCGACCTTTCAAGCTCCCAGGCCTTGCCATGTTCGGCAACCTCATGATGAACCCAGGCGCTTTGGGCTGCTCTCACAATTTCTCAGAGGCCTTTCTCATTTCAGGACCTTGGCCGATGGCCTGGATGCCGGAAGCGCCAGGACCTTCGTGTCATCTCGGGCAGCGTCGAGAAACGAGAGTGAAGATGTAGGCCAGAGCAGGAAGCTTGAGTCAGGAAGCAGCAAACACGAGTCAGGAGACGTGAGTCAGGGAAAAAAAAACAGGAAAAGAGGAAAAGGAGCTTTTCGCGCTGTTCCTCTAGTTTTCACACTGACCTTATTCATTTGACTCCAAACTGGTTCCACTTCGTTTTCTGACTCACCGCTGCCAACCTGATTCGCTTGACTCTAAGCTTTTCCCGACGCATCGTTCCTGTAGTTTCCGCGCTGCTTCCTGAGTTTCTTGACTCACGTAGCGTATTTGCTCGACCCCAAACTTTTCTTGGAAGTGGGCGCGCGTTCCATTTGTTTCCACAACATTTCTTGAGTCACCGCTGTTTCCAGACTCACGGAACACGTTGTTTCCTGACTCACCGCGGTTTCCTCACTCGTCGAATCGATTCTCGTTTGTTTCTGGACACTGCCAAACCTGATTCTTGGACCGACCCGTTCGGGGACTTTATCCGATCCATTTTCTAACTCTGTTTCCTGGCTCGGCTCGGCCCCTCACCCATGCTGAATCCATGAGGAAATGGGATACGAAGACCTGGACTTTTTCTTGTCTCCGCCCCAAAGTCCAGACTGGAGAAGTCATCAAGTGCCGGGTAAGGAGTTGTGCTACGAGTTGTTAATGCCCGGAAAGGAGGTGGTCCCAACGTTTGGTTGCATCTCCGTGCCGGCCGTGAGAAGTGCACACAAGTGGCTGGGCCAGGGCGAGCCCGAGGTCGGCCGGGAAAAGGAGGAGCTTGAAGCGGCCAGTAGAGTGGGCACCGGGCAGCCCTGAGTCGGTTTCAGGGCGAGAGGTCTTTGAAGGAGAAGCTGAAGATCAAATCCGAGTTGGCGAAGGCAAAGAAGGAGCGGCCAAAGCGGAAAGGAAGTAAGGAGAGCGAGGTCGGCGCAGTAAGTCCGATGAGAGGCCCTCGGGGAGATTTGGCAGAGACCCAAAGATCAAGTGCCAGTCCAGCGGAAGTGAGGATTCGAGGATGGCTCTGAGTTTTGAGACCAGTCACGTGATTTGTCGACGCACCAAAATCGTTTGATTCCTGCTTCAGGGACCGAAATCTCTTTTGTTTTTGAAACACTCTGACTTCAGTTCAGAGCATGTGAACTCTCTTGGCGCCCAGATATGTTTCTAAATGATCGCAAGTATTTGGGTTCATTTTTCAAAAAACTTAAGCAACAACACATGTTTTAAGATTGTAGCTAAGCGCTTCAACCCGAAGTGAAATGGAAGGATTTGACAAGTTTGAATTCGGCAGACTCCAGACCCTGAATCGTATTTATAGAATGGCTATTTGAACTCTTTGAATGGGTTAATTTATTCGACTTACCAAGTTTTACAAGACTTCTTCAGTTATTCAGTTTGTCTTTGATTTTTTGAGCCCATTTGGATTTTTGAGCCCATTTGTGGTCTGGAATACCCCTGCCAGGTCTGCGCTCAAAAACACTTTCCTACTCCCTGATGCAGCCACAAAGCTCTCGCAAGCGTTTCAGGACCTTTCCAGGGGGACCTTCCGCGTGCTGTGCTGCTCTCTGCACAAGCGCTCTGAGGCCAAGCCAGCCGGCAGCGCAAGAGAGCGACATCTTCCAGAAGCTGCTGCTGAACCATGAGATCCCGGTGCGCACGCTCGGTTTTTAGGTGGAGGATGCTGGAGGTGTTGAGATGGCAGGATTCGAGTTTGTCCGAAACATCGAAATGACGCACTAACGCAGTTGTGGGCAGAGGGTTTTCAACCCTCAGGCTAGCTTGCCTTGGGGTTTCCTTGCTCTGAATTGCGAGCCAAGTCAGTCGGAGGGAGTACAATGTCGATGAATGATCAGATGACTCGCCAGATGTCTGGTCAGCAGCCGCAGCCGCAGCCGAAGGTGGGAAAGCATTGCGTGATCCATCCTTTCGCTGACTCCTCCAAGTGGTTTCTTGCAACCTACATAATCCTTGCCCAGAAAGGACTCGGTGTTTGTGACGCGTTGAGCAAGGCTCAGCTGGACATCTCTCAGGCCCCGGCCCTGGCCCGTGCCCCCAGTCTAGTTTCACCGAACGGGTGAAACGGTTTCAGCGCCGTTCCGAAATGCCAGCGGTGCCTTTGACGCGCGTTTCAGCCGGTCGGCCCAGATCCGGCTGCGTGGCCTGCCCTTCGAAGCCAACGAGCAGGTCGGCGGAGCACTTGGCCGGAATGGGGTCCGCGAAGCTCGCGGGATCTCCGTGAAGGAAAAACGAAGAAACGCATGCAGCCATCGCGCCAGGAAATCCTGGCGTGGATGTCCAAGTACGATGTTTCTGATAAGGTTATGGAGTGCAAGCAAGCTGTACGTCTCTACAACAAGGCAAGGGCTTTGCGGATTCCAACACTGCAAGCGAGATGCAGGGCAGTCATGAGAAGCAAGCATTTTGCAACTGCCCTGCGCAGCCCAACGGAAAGCCGATGGGCATTGCGGTGGTCGCCATCAACAGCCCGGAGGAAGCTGAGGTGGTGTTGCAGGCCACCATATTGAATGTCTCAATATGTCTCAATGTCTCACCACCAACAGACCGAGATTGCAAGTAGCGTGGTTGGCTTCATGGGAGGGCTGACCTTTCTGCCCGCATGCTTTGGCGGCCGGTCGACTCGTGGGGCAATGTCATGCCAGACGTTGCACGGGAAGAACATGCGGAATCGTTACATCGAGGTGTTCCATCACGCTGAGGCCAGGTCCTGTGCCCAACTGAAGCAATTCATGCATAGCTGCAAGACTGCTCTTGAGTTGACTGATGATTTGATGCTGGCAGGGAGATGGTGGCGTGGACAAGGCATACGTTCAAACCCCAGGCCTTGGCACATGCGCGCCGTGTTGACATCGTCCAACTCCAACTGATGGCATGGGTAGCAAGGCTGGGGCTTGGGCGGCTTGTCAATGTGCCAGGCAGTGGCACGACAGGCGGAACGGGTCGCCAGCCTAGCGAGCCAGAAGGTTCGAAGGCGATAGGTCTGCCAGGTCTGCCAGGTCCGGTCAGTTCGAAGGATGTTTGGTACGGTCACGATGGTTGTCCGGCACGCGATACGTCAGTCCCCGAGCTGAGGCAACGGAGCCCAGGCCTGTGCCAGCATGTTGCTAACGGGTGCGCAAGGAAAAAATGCACATTCGTCAGGGGCACCCATCGACATGTCTGTGTTCCATTCGCCATCAGACATCAATTCTGACTTGTCACTGGCCGGAACGCTGCGCTAGCCGGCAAGGCAAAGATGGATTCTCGAATGGAGGCGCGCAAGTGAAGAGAATGCCAAACAGAAGAGAGCCCTAAGCAGCTGGTTTGCCCTTTTGGCCTATGGCACAAACGAGGATACTTGCTACCTGCGTTGAGACATGCGATCAGTTTTCCATTTATTCTGGCATCCGGCCAGCTGATGGCATGTTTGTGAAGGTGGTTTGTGCAGGTGGTTGGTGCTGGCAGACTTTGCAGACACGCTGGTGGGCATCCAGCTGGTTGGTTGGTCTGTTGCTTCCTTTAGCATCGTTTCAACATTGTGTTTTGTTCATGTGTTGTTTCTACAAAAACCATGCGTGCCGAATGGCCGTTTGGCTCAAGTTTTCAACCCCCCGTCAGTTTGACTCTGGTACCACGTGCGGACGCCATACAACGGCAGCCGCCCACATCATCGGGAAAAGGTCTCGGTGCTGGGGGCAGCTGGTTGTGGGAGGTATCCGGTGGTGCGGCAGGGTTTGCTGGGTTTGGTTGAGTACTTCTACTTCCTTCCTCAACCAGGTCATCATCCACAGCTTCACCCGAGTTGTGTTTCCGGGTGCTTTGGGTGCATTGTGATCTACTTTGTGCTCATTTGCTGCCCTGGGCTACTTCGTGTTCGCCCAAAACCGCAGGTTATCAGCCGTAACAGCTAGAAGCTGGGGCTGGTGACCCGGTTGCGGGACGTGACCCGCTACCTGCTCCCCCTCGCCTACTTGTACGTGCGATGGCGTCCCCTGGAGCTTCGCATCGTGGGCCCGGCTTCGTGGACGACGAGGCCAACGCCCTTCGTGGAAGTGCCGCGCATGCTGCCCCCGGCTTAGACAGCCGGCTGTGGCCCCTTCCCCCGGTGACGGGCGCAGAGCCCAATCCCGGGGTGATCACGGATGAGTGGATCCTGTCCCAGGTCGTTTTTGATGAGGAAGCGGAGGCCCCTATCCCGGCGGCGGTGCTTCAGATCAAGAAGGGACCCCCTCTAGACGAGGTTGTGGTCCCTCCGAATCAGGAGCTCCCGTCGATTTCGCCTAGTACACCCCGAGGCTGCTCAATCTTGGTCCCTTACATGGGTCCTCGGGGGTGGTCGACTTCGATCGCATCGACCTCGGTTCGGGTGTCCCTATTTCGGTTGGGAACATTGAAATTCGGTCCCTTTTTGATGCGATCCCTCCCGGCCTTCCCGAATTGACAGGCCCTTCGATGCCCTGCCTGTGCATGAGCCCATTGAGGACTTCCCTCATGAAGGTGAGAATGGCCCCATTGAAGATTTCTCCCCTTCTCATGTCGCAGGTTCGGCCCAACTCAAGTCGGGCGACTGGGCAATTGAGGATTGGCCACAAACAGTTGGCCTTCCTCCTGTATCAGGTTCATCCGATGCCAACATCACTCATGATCACCCCAGCCCGGCAGATTTGGACTTCATCCCCGGTGCAGTATCAACTCACATGTCCGGTACCCGTGATCAGGATGCGGACCGCTACAACGCCGGTCCAAATCCACTGCCATCCTCAGGTACCCAAGATCGGGATGCGAGCCGATGCGGTGCAAAAGGGGTTGCAAAGGGCTATGTTTACACGCTCAACGATCTCAGCAGTATGGATGAGCTTCTATCGGACCTCCACCGTCTCCTACGACACATGCTTGGCTGACCGTCCGCAAACGCAGGATGATGTCAAGCAGGAGCTGGCTGAGCCGATGCCTAGGAAGTATCGATATCGCCCTCGTGATCGCCACCAATCCGAGATTCGCCTTACACCGGGCCGCGGCGTGAAGGACGAAGAGGAACCCGATTACGCTGGCTCCGGAGGAGACGAGCAGGGGTCGGATGGCTCATCACATGATGACGATGAAAAGCCTGAGGACCTTGACGAGCCCATGGATTGAGGATGCCGAGGATATCCCTCCTCCTCCGCCGCCACCTCCGGGCCCTCCCGCGCCACCTCCCGGTAGAACCGGAGACGCCTGTGATAGTCTCCCCGAACGTCAGTCCGAGCGGAGCTGCGCCCGCTCCACCTCCTCCTCCCGTCCCTATTGCGGCTGATGTCACAACGGCTAGGGACCCATTGTGGCGATCAACACTCGTATTCCTGACACTGAGTCCGAGATGGAGGCTGATCCCGGTCAGCCCAAGGCTAGGAAGACTTCCCGCGGCCGTGTCCCTGCGCCCGAGAAAGGGCAGCGGGACGAGCGCATTCCCACTGGTGAGCCCAGCTCTAAGAGCATGGCTCAGCCCGCTCGCCCGGGGGCAGGAGAGGTAGGACAAAAGGGTTTTACTCGCAAAAGGACCCTTTCGCCGAGGAGGCGAAACCCCGCCTTCGCCTTCGCTCTGGTCCTGGGACTCCTGCATCCCCACCTCGTGACGCTACCGGCGCTTTGGGCGACCCAAGCAACTGACCCGCGCGATGATGATGGGGAGTGGGAGCTTCCTCCAGGTGTGCCGCGGACCACCCGTGCGACTGATGAATCGCGAATCCACCGGGCAGACGATCGTTCAAGAACCGCGCTTGGTGCCCGTGATGACCGCCGTGGCCCTCGGGGGGAGGGCAAAGGTTGAGGAAGGCGCCGGCCTGGCAAGGACGGGCGTGACGACGCTGCCCCGCGGAGGCAGGCGTGATGCTCATCCCCGTCATGCCGTGGGCGTGACGATCGCCGCGATCGCCATCGTGACCGACGTAGGGATGACCGGCGTCACTAGTCGGACCCCCCGCCGCCTCGCGGACCTCCAGCTGGCGACCGCAGCAGAGATGGTGAAGGAGAACGCCGTCGGGACGATGGGGGCGACCGAGGTGACCGCGGTGGCCGTCGGAGAGATGACGCACCCACAGACCGGGAAGAACCCGGGGCCGGGTGGTTGGCAGGTGCCGCAATCGTCATCCGCCTTAGAAGGGCGGGATTGACGAGCACACCGCCGAAAAAGGCGGCTGCGCTAGGATTTCACCCGTCCATGCAGCGCTACTGTGGGTGATGATCTCCATTGCCCTGCGCCGCTAATCCGGGGCTGTTCGCGCTCCTCCCGCACCGCGGCCGTGCGTGCTGGAGATGGTTCGCCTGGTGATCCTGTGTGAGGCTGTGACCGCACTAGAAGTGCTGGACCAGCCGTAGCCGGATATTCTCACACCAGTCCTTCGGAATCTCGATTTATTTCTCTCTCAACTCGTTACCGTCTTCAACTACATTGTGGCATGCTGTGAGGCGCGGCGATCCGGACAGGGTCCCCCTCCTTGTGTCACTGTCCCGACGCAATACCTGAACGGCGCGAGAGGAATCTTCGTCTGGCTCCTCCAATCTGTCCTTGATCACTCATGTGGCCCATTCGTCAAATAATCCTGTCGCCTCGCTAATTCGGGGTGGTGGCGGGATTTTACCTGGGGCCCAGGTGATGCCGTTTGGCTCACCTCTGACTTGACACTGGCATTTTTGGCTGGTTCCTTTCGTCGTGAACTCAACTGTCATGCATCCTTTCTCTCGTCCAGATCCCGGATGAGGGGGGTGTGTTTTGTTCACGTGTTGTTTCTACAACTAGAGGACGATTGGCCCGAAAGCATTTTTCCCCAGGTGCTCATCCAGCCGCGGAGACACCTTTTTACATTGCTGCGGCGAGCGTGTCTGCACGCGTCAATGTGTATGGTCACATGAGAGCTCCATCTCATCATCCTAGTTTCCTCTCGAACTGCGCCGCGCGATTTCTCACGAAAGTGGTCTGCGCAAGCTGCGTTGTTCCAGGCTGCTGCACGCAAGTTGCTCTCTGCAAGCTGCTGCACGCAAGTGCTCTGTGCAAGTTGCTCTGCGCAAGTGCTCTGAGCAAGTTGCTCTGCGCAAGTGCTCTGCGACAGTTGCTCCGCGCAAGCGCTTTGCGCATGTGCTCTGTGCAAGCTGCTCTGTGCAAGTTGCTCTGCGCCAGTTGCTCCGCGCAAGCGCTTTGCGCATGTGCTCTGCGCGCAGGTTGCTCTGCGCAAGTGCTCTGAGCAAGTTGCTCTGCGCAAGTGGTTGCTCCGTGCAAGCGCTTTGCGCATGTGCTCTGTGCAAGTTGCTCTGCGCAAGTGTTTTGTGCAACTGCTCTGTGCAACTCGCGGAGCGCAAGTGCTGCCGAAGCTGTGGGAATGTACTTCGCGTACTATTTTTGTACTTAAAAGTTGCGATTTCCAGCCAGAGCTGCGGGAGCACGCTCTGCAATGACCGGGGGTCAAGGAGGCTCGCAGCAGCCGAAGCGCTCTTTTGCGCTGAGATCGAATGTCCACGCGCCCACTGGCGCGGTCGCAACCGTGGCTCGGTGTGGAGCGGACAAAGGGGCCCCTCTGTCTAGGGCCATGGTGGCAGCAGTGGATCAACAGTTGACATGTCACAACCGAAGGAATCGCATGGGCCAAAAACCTTTCTCAACTGCTGATCCCGTTGCTGGTGTGCCGTCACATCCTTGATGGCAGAACGCCCTTGGCCGTGGCTCTTGCGAGCTGAAGTGAAGGTGTTGTCGTATGCAACACTCCACAGGCCTGTTTGAAGAAACTTGGTGAGACCCAGGCGACACTCAGCTTTCTTCTTGGTCAAGGCGTCGCCGAGATCATAGTCGCTGGCCACCCAACGAAGTTCAGCTCCGGTTCGGGTGAGATGCTCCCGAAGTTGAAGAGCTTGAAGCGCGGCTCTTGCATTACTCAACCCAAGCATGGGTGACTCGTTGTAGATCACCGCATCGTAGCCGCCTTTGCTGTCGGTGGCCAGAATGCCTTTGATGCCGCGGGCCATGCGTTCAGCCCATTCCACCCTGTCCTCGTGTGGGGTGAGATCGTGACCGGCTCCATTCATTTCGCACCAGAGCACGCGGATGCGGAAGTTCTGGTCCTCGCCATCCAGGATTGCCTGGACTTCAGCATCATTTGAGGATATGGCCTTGCGGCGCAGCTTCCAGCTTCGCCATGCCAGGGGTGCCATGTATGTGACCTTGCCCTCGCTTGCGTGAGGTCCGGTAGCAACTGAGATCAAGCCGCCGGTGGAGTCCATCTTGCTGCGGTTCGCGTGGGCCTGGTCGCAGAAGGTCACAAACACCATGTCTCGCCATGACTCGACTCCAGGTGGTTTCTTGTAGTGCAGCTGGTAGGCGTGCTTGCGAATCTCGCCGACTAGCTGTTGAAGTTCCAGCGCCGATTGCATGAGGCGCTTGGTCGTGATTTCAGATGCAAGTAGGTTGCACCTGGCACAGAGCTGCGGCTGAGTCTGCAAGGCCAGCCATTGAAGACTGCCCCAGGTAGTGCGGCAGGCAGCTACCTCCTCAGGATTCATGACCGCATTCTCTTGACGAAGGCGATCGGGATCAATGTTCACATCGGCGATGGAGTCGATGTAGTACTGCTGATTGATCTTTACCTCCACGGAGCCGTCCTTGTTGATGATGGAGGTCAGGTCGGTTCCGGCGTGCCGGTAGTTGCCACGTTTGGCAGTGCCCCACTCGTAGAGCTTGTCGATCTGGGAGCAGACCTGAACCCACTCAGGCGAGAGGCGATTGCCACAGCGATGGAAATCATCCACGTGGCCGCCCATGATGCCTAGTACCAGGGGGATGCCGAAGGCGTCCTTCTCCGTGGCTGACTGCCAGATCCAGATGCAGCGTTCACCAATGAGTGGTTTGCCGCCAATGGAGGCTAGGCGCCGGTGAAGGTCCAGCCAGAGTCCCCTTGGTGCGGTCGTTGAACCGTAGATGTTCTTGAGGATCTTCATGACTCCGTCTGCTGGAACATCCAGGGCTTCACGAAGCTCTGACACACCGCGAGTCCACAGATCTTGATCCGCCTCTGTGGGCTGCGTCTGCAGGAATGCAGTGGCCAAATCGAGACCTTCAAGTTCCCAGCCATGAGTGCAGGCCATGGTGTACAGGAGGTTTCTTCCCAGCCCAGACTGCACAGGGCTAGAGGTCTTGAACTCAGGCCGAAGAAGGTCCGGATGTTCGTAGCCGAGAAGCACAATGCGCGCTTTTGCCTTGCGTTGACCGTCCTTGGTGTAGGTGGACTTGGCGTTGGATTTCGCCTCGGCTTGAGCTTCTTGAAGATCTTCTGGAGGTGTTGGTTTCCAGGTGTTAAAACCCTCTAGGCCCCGTGCCGAAATTGGGTAGCAGTTCTGAGGTCCTTGTTGGTGTTGTTTCCCAAGTTCCATTGATCGCCATTTGGCTCAAGACACAATTGAGGTTCAAGATCTGATGTGTGACTGCGGATATCCGTGATTGGCATTAGGAGGAAAACAACTGCTCGCGCCGCACTGTCAGGACTACTGTTGTGACTATCATTCCTTCTTCCTTACAACGTTTACACGGGTTCGGCTATAACGGCATCGTCCGTATACACCTTTCTACGTGGTTGGTATTAAAGCTTGAGGGTTCGGTGCACAGCGTCCCACGGGACGTCACCTTGCCGTCTCTTGACAGGTTATCAGCCGTATCTACAAGCTCTACACTGGACTGGGAGACAGCTGGTTTATTGCGGGTACAGGGACAATAAAGGAACGATAACCTACACAGTACAATGGCGTCTTCGGCGAGCCCAAGTACTGCAACTTTTGGGAACAGCAGCTCAGAGGGATCCAATGGATTGATGGCTCTTCCTGCGGTGATGGATATGGTTGCGGATTCACAGGATGAACCTGGGAGCGGAGGTTCCGCGCTATTCAGCGACATATCTACTCCCACAAGATCATGGAAGCAGATCGATGTTCATCAGGAGTCGAAGAAAAGAGAATCCCCACCGAGAAGATCATCATCTTCGCCTGCGACACCACGGACGTCGCAGAAGGGCGTGAGATCGACATCGAAGGGTGGGAGGTCAAAATCACCCACCAGTGCAGATTTTCGCGCCGTGATCAAAGAGAAGAATAAGATGGAGGTGGAGATCGGGGAATATCAGAAGACACTTGATGAAATGTCGGCAGCAATGGCGAATCTTAACCAAGAAGACTATGGAAGCACCATCCGGATCCAGGAGCTGGAAAGACGATGCGAGATTGCCAGCAAGCAGTCGGGACATCTAGTGAGTCACCACCAACACCACATGGCTGAGGCATGGCGCAAGTTTGAGGAAGAAGCCCAACAGATGCGCAAGGTGGAAATGAACGCATTTCAGTACGGGGAGAAGAAAGACATGGAGTCGAATATTATAATGCAACAGATGAGGCAAGCTGAAGGAACTATCATGGAGCAGAAGCGGGAGATTGCATTGATGAGATCCTACATGACAAGCGAGAAGTCGGCCGCGCAGGAATCAGCTATACGTGCAAATCAGATACACCGTGAGGCTTCACAACAGATATCAGCTTATCAGCAACAGATCAGAGGCATAGAATCTTCTACATCTATCGAGAAGTTCAACGAGGAGGAGATGGTCCAAAGTCTGAAATCACAGTTGGAGCATGCACTCGTCAAGCGCCCCGAGACGTACTCTTTGGAGGACTCCAGGGAACAGCTGATGGCGAGGCTGAATGACGTTACAGTATTTGCGGAACAGGAATCGAAGAGAGCAGATTGCTTGCTTCGTGAAAAAGAAGAGATCGTCAAACAGTATGAGTCCGACGTGTCGATGAAGGACCAGATGATTGCTGTCGAAGGTGGTCATCGTCAGGATGCGATCTTGGAGTTAGCCCAGGTCAAAGAAGAGAAACAAGAGGAACGGTGCACGATGGACGAGAAGTCGAAGGAGGCTGAGTACTGGAGACTGACAGCCAAGGGAATGTACGATGAGTACCTCGAGGAGATGCATGAGCTTCAGGGACAACTGAAGGAAAGAGAGGCGACGCTCAAGCAAGAAGAGAGTTTTGTGCGCCAACTCGATGCCGACAACGAGGAACTACGTGCACACAAGAAGCTGGAGATGCAGGAAGCCTCCAGCGGCAAAGATGGACATCGTGAACGAGCAGTAGTGAAACGCGCTGAGGGAGGAACCCAGGCTAATTCAAGTAGGATAGACAAGAAGGTGGCTGGGTCAGTCCCGTCATCGTCTTCAAATCAAATCCCTAATTCGTCGCTGATGCCAGGTTCGATCCTCTTTCCGTCTTTCGGTGATCCAATGATCGATGTACACCTATCCCAGATGCAAGGGGTTGTTGGGCATGTCCCACAATCCACTACTACGACTGGTGGTGGTGATGGAGGGGGAAACAACGGTACTACACCCCCATTGGATTACGGTGGATTCCCGCCCAATGGGAATGGGCAGGGAGCGGGTCGACGTCAGTTGAGCCTCGCTGGTGGCGGAGGAGGACCTCCGGATGATCCACCCGATGATGAGGATGAGGATGACGACGACGAAGGAGATGAGGAAGACGAGGAAGAAGAAGAGGAAGAAGACGATCGGACACGGAGGAGACGAAGGAGATCGAGAGATAACCGAGAGATCAAGAATGACCGACCGAGAATCTCGAGGAAAGAGGCCGAGAGAGTATCTATTCCGGCCTGGCCAAAGATCCATCAACTTGACACCTGGAAGATGCAACTGCTGATGAATGTTCTGAGCGCATGTGCAGATCCAGATACCGACGCATGGACGAAATGGCTGGAGCAGGCTCTTGGGTTGAACCCAGACCTGGATTTGCTTAGCGATTCAGGTGGCGACAGATTTGCTACGATAGATATTAAGATGGCCATGGGCATGCAGAACATGCTGAAACAAGCACCTGACGAAGCCAAGGACGTATACCTCGATGCTACACGACACTCTGAACTACGACATCAACAAGGGGTGATCGTGAAGGGACGAGAGTTGGTGGCATTAGTTATGCAATCATTCAGAACTTCCGATAGAACGGATCTTGTCTACCACATCGAGCATCTATTCAACCTTGACTTTCCTGGCGACAAGAACTTGGTCATGTTCAGGAACAAATGGTATGATTTGCTGCTGAAGATGAGGAGCGAGGACAGACCCAGTAAGCTGGCTCTCAGAGACATCCTTTACAGGAAGATCAAAGGGAGCAAGAAGATGGAGTTCGGCCTCAATGCCTACCATAGACTACCGGACAAGCATCCTCAGAAGACGTATGAATTCTTATTGGCGTTGATCGACTATCAGATCAAGGCAGATCGGGAAGACCTGATGCTCGACATGAAGGAGAAATCGGTCAAGTCGATGATGAAGTCAGGCGGGAAGGATGCGGCTCCAGCAACTGGCAAACAGGAGAACCAGGGTGGCAAGGGCAGAAAGGGGAAACCCGGTGGACCTGATGCCGCTCCTGTGCTCCCAAAAGCCAAGGCAAAGGGCCACGCTGGCAAGAACGGCAAGTCCGACGGTGCCAGCGACAGAGGCAAGAGTCCGGGCGGAAGCAAGGATAACCCCTGCTGGTACCACTTCAAATCGGCGAAGGGGTGCGTGAAAGGGAATGAATGCACTTTTTCCCACAGCAAGAAGACGGAGCACAAGTTGGAGAGTATGTCCAAGGGGAAAGGAAAGGGCAAATCCAAATCCAGATCATCGTCACCAAAGAGAGATGATGGAGCATGCTTCGCGTTTCAGAAGGGGAAGTGCGATAGGGGGAGCGCTTGTAAGTACAGACATGAGCTCATCAAGAACAATTCAGCTCCAGCAACGTCAAGTGACAAGACACAAGCCAAGTCGAAGGCTGCCGCCAAAGCCGCAGCGCCTGCCATTGTGAGGAGGGCCATCGCGATGCCTGCGATAGTCCTGAAGCAATCGGCTCCTGCGGGGAAGGTAAGCTTCAAGAAGGACGTTGATCATGTCGAACCGGACGAAGCCGAGACTATCTACCACGAGCACGATGACGACGTGATGAGCGAATCATCGAGATGGTCTGGCGAGTCCGAGATCCCCGAGAAAATGGTGTGGTTCAAGGAAGTGCTCGACGTCGACGAGAATGGGGAGATCACCTACCTCGAAGACGAGAGAAGGCAATGGGAACGAAAAGGGGAATGGTACGGTTATGAGGACAATGAGAATGAGCCTTATCAGTACGTGTACGTCGACGAGAAGAAGTTCAAAAGCAGTGATCATCGTGAATTATCAGCCTATCAAGTCCAACGATCATTGATACGTGCGAAGATACTGAGAGAAGTGGTGGATGATGTATACAAGAAGCACTACTTCCCGGTGACCAAGGAGAGCAGCATAATGTTCGAGTATGATCGGAACAAGGACGAGATCAAGGAATCGGCTGTCGACTGGAAGAAACAGCATGGTATGCCGAAGAACGTTTTCGCCATGTCAACGTGCATCAGCAAACGGGTGAAATGGTTGATGGACACCGGATGTGGTCATGATCTCATTGGAAGAGCCAAGGCGAAGAGCCTGGGTGTCGACATCGTGAAAGATGACGACGAGATCGTGTTCCAGACCGCGAATGGTTCCACTTCCACATCTGATGTGGCCAAGATAGTCGTGGACGAGTTGGACGAGACTGTCGAGCCGCATGTATTGGATGAGACACCCACGGTATTGTCAGTGGGGAGGAGATGCATGAAGATGGGTTATGCATTTCACTGGATGCCTGGTAAACTACCTTTCATGGTTACGCCAAAGCAGGGATTCGTGCACTTGCAGGTCAAGGACGACATCCCGTACCTAGTGAGTGATGGTAAACTTCGGAGTAACAGGCATCGCCCTACGATAGACGACCTCAAGGAGCACTTTTCGGAAGTATTGGCGATGGTAACGAACGACGAGGCAGATCAGGGAGGTGACGATGAGAACGACGTCACACCCGCCGCTGTCGGTGAGTCCGCAGAGGCCGAGGGCGAACACCACGACGGAGCATTCGACTTCGGGCCACCCGGAGGAGCCGGTCCGGTACGTCCGCCTCCCGTGGCTGAGGAAATACCTGTAGATGTTGGGTCAGTCCCGCATCGACATGGTGATGCCGAAGCTCACGAGGAAGAGGTTGATGAAGATGATCCAGATGCCGGAATCGAAGTAGACGTGTACGAAGGATCATCAATAAAGAGGAAAGTGGGAGTCCTCAAGAAGGACGCCAATTCCATAGCTCATTTGCTTACACACAGATACCGAAATCCCTTCTGCGAATCATGCGTCAAGGCAAAGATGAGACACTTCAGATCACGAACGGGAGCATTCAAAAGAGAAGTGAAGACGTTCGGCGACCTGGTGACGTTCGACTTCGTGACGGCATCGGGAGATCATGAAGTGGAAGGTAGGTATGCGCTCATCATCCGGGACATATATACCGGAATTATCATGGCTTATCCCACCGCGAGAAGAGACACTGACTCAGTCGTCAGGGCTATCAAGCACTTCTGCGGGAGGAGGAAAATCAAGCAGGTATATTCGGATGACGGCCCGGAACTGATCAATGCGTGCGTGGAGCTGAAGCTGAACCACGACCTATCGCTGCCTGGACGGCCGCAGAACAATTCCCTTGCTGAAAGAACAAATCAATTCATCATTGACCAGACTTCGGCTTGTCTAGTACATGCCGGTCTACCCACGTGTTATTGGGTGCAAGCCATCACCACTCTGTGCCATCTCATGAACATCGAAGAGGTGAACGGATCGAGTGCATGGATGAGGCTGCATGGCGAGGAGTTCAAGGGCGAGAAGATACCTTTTGGTGCGCTAGTGGACTTCAAGCCGAGTGAAGCACGAGGGGGAAAGAGGGAGAAGTTCGAGCCGAGAGGGGAAACTGGTATATTTGCTGGATATGTGTTGAGCACCGGTATGCATTGGGCAAACAAGTATCGTGCTTGGGCACTTACTGCATTTGCGGGTGCAGAGCTGAACATCAAGAAGGCAAAGGTTCCACCTCGGTTGAGAATGCCACATCAGACGGAGAGGATGATTCTGAAATCTCCTCTGACATTCCCAATACAACAGAAGTACAAGGTTGCCAACGAGACTTTGGAAGGAATAGAGATGTCTATCGATGCAATCGGTCTGGATGCACGTGACCGCCTGATCGAGGATGAGGACTACGAGCCTGAATTGCTGCAGAGTGACGAGAAGCGACTGCTTGACGATGAGGTCGATCAGATCGCTGGTCTACTGCTCGACGATGGCCCGGAGGTAATCGCCGGAGATCGGGGGGATCATGCAGGAGAAGAAGATGCTAGACCGAGCTCCTCAAAAGGAAAAGGAGATGGACACTCCAAGGGCGATGAGAAGGTTGCGAGGTCCGACCTTCCACACGTGTCAGTTGGACTACCTGGGGATGGTATCACGTACGTCAACGACGATGGCAAGGAGGTTAAAATCGACAAGGCCGGAAGACCGTATCCTGTCGGGAAGGATGGATTCAGGCTAATGAAGACATCAAGACCTCCAGAGTTCACTCCTGAAGAATGGAAAATGATGAGTAAATATTACACCAAGGAAGAGAAGGCCGAGGTGAAGGGCGGTGGCAAGAGGAAAGAAGAAGATCCCAAGAGTAAGGAGTCTGAGATTTCCGCGCCGGCAGAGGCACGGACATTACTTGACAGAGGCGGTTCTGCATAAACACCTGTTTTCACATTTTGGGTCCAAACGGGCTTAAAACCCGGACAACCCCCCGGACAAACCCCCGGACAACCCTCCGGACAGCTTTGAGGGCACAAAATCGGCGGGACAACTCCCCGGACAAACCCCCGGACAACCCTCCGGACAGCTTTGAGGGCCCAAAAGCGCGGGACAAACCCCCGGACAAACCCCCGGACAACCCTCCGGACAGCTTTGAGGGCCCAAAAGCCCGGGACAACCCCCCGGACAAACCCCCGAACAACCCTCCGGACAGCTTTGAGGGCCCAAGAACCCGGGACAACCCCCCGGACAAGTCTTCGGACAGGTTTGGAACACGCCAAAACCACTCGGAAACCACTCGGAAACCGCTCGGAAACCACTCGGAAACCACTCGGAACCCGCTCAAAACCACTCGGATGGAAGTATTCTCGCGGGAGGGGGGGTTTGCAGCATAAATCTCGGTAAAGTGCGCGGACAACCCTCCGGACAACCTTCCGGACAACCCCCCGGACAACTTGCCGGACAGTTGTTTGTCCAGCAGTTTGTCCCGCACTTTGTCCGGCACTTTGTCCCGCACTCTGTCCCGCGTATCCAGGGGGGTGTTTATGCAGCAGGGCATTCGTCAAGACATTACAGATGCCCGGTGGTAAGAGGATTCGAGCGATGCTTCGGAACCGCTGGGGTGGAGTAGAATGGCAGTACAACTGGGGATTGCGGAAGAACATATCAAAGATCAAGAACCCAATGGATGGGAAGCACTTGGCTGAGCTTGAATGGGTCAGGATTGTTGTTAATCCTGTCGACGGGGTGGTTGTTCTCATGGATTCCAAACAGTCCCAAGACGTCATGAGACGAAACGTTCAGCTTGAGAAAGAATTTGAGTGTCTGGTGGTAATTTATGCCTGGAAGTTCAAGTCTGAGGAGCGATCAAAGTCGACTCCAAACTGGACGAAGGCGGTTGCATCAGTCATGGAGAGTCATAATGACGAAGCTGAAACGGCATCGGGGACGGATCCATCGGTCGACGAATCGACGGACCTCACCTGGTATGAATGGGAGGAGTCTGCTGAGATAGTTTCTGGAAAGGTGCCACTCGCGATGCCTGCGATAGGCGAAGACGGTGAAGCCAAGAAGTACCCATCAATGCCGTGCGTGACCTCTGAGCGAATACAGCACAGAGAGAAGGCTGTGAAAGTTGTACGATTCTTCGACGCTTTAGTATCCAGGCCGGTAGGCCGGAAAGAGATGTTGACCAACCCTGATGCATTGGCATCAATGAAGAAAGAGTGGTCGGGATTAATCGACCAGGGGGTCTTCGATCTTGGCGCGGTGCGCGAATATGACGCTGTAGCCAGGGAAGCAAAAGCGAAAGGGGAAGAAATACACATGGCTCGCGCACATGGCATTTGCGTTGAAAAGCACTCACAGTTGCCTGTTGGTGATCCTAAGAGGAAGTTCAAGGGTAGAGGCGTGTAGCTGGGGAACCAAGTGAAGAACCAAAGCTTTGAGGCTGCGATGTTTCAAGATTTGGGGAACTCCCCTGCTTCATTTGAAGCCTCGCGTTGGGCGGATTTTCTGGGTTGTCATGATGGCTGGGATGTGCAGATGGCCGACGCTGTTCAGGCGTATATACAGGCCACCTTGAGAGGCACGGCGTGTTGGATTGAATTGCCACCGGAGGCCGTGCCAAGTGAATGCAAATGGGATAAGTACAGAAGACCAGTCGTCCCGTTGAGGAAGGCGCTGTACGGACACCCAGATGCGGGAACATTTTGGGAGCAGCACTGCGATGAATCGGTGCGTGCCGTTGGTTTTGAGCCCATCGGCGGAGAATGGCCTTCAGTGTACATTCATGAAAAGCTCCAGCTTGTTCTGGTTGTGTATGTCGACGACTTCAAAATGGCAGGGCCGCAGAAGAACCTTGCCCAAGGGTGGAGCATGTTGCGTACACGTTTGAAGATTGAGCCCGAGACTGGACTTGACATGTACCTTGGTTGCAATCAAAGCAAGGGAAACGTCACTCTCGGGAACGGACAACGAGTAACAACGGTGACCTATGACATGGAACAGTTCCTACGTTCCTGTGTCGACCGCTATCTTGAAGTGGCGGGCGACGTGAAGTTGAATAAGGTTGTCACCCCTGAGTTGCATGAAGAAACAAAGAATCACGTCTCACGGAAGCCTGCCAGAGAGGGGCCGTCAGTCGTGTGCAATTGGTGTAACAATCTTGTGCCCACCGCCGGTTCTGCCACAGTGCCGGACCAACGGGGAGGGACTCCTGAGTTGGCCATGAAGGAGCCCGTGCGTGGACACCTTGCTCCGCATGCCGCTAGCGTACTGATGAAGTTGCTGTACGGTGCGCGGATTGCTCGCTTCGATATGTTGCGGCAAGTGAATCGCCTAGCACGGAACGTGCATAGGTGGACTGACTCCGATGATCGGGGTTTGCATCACTTGATGTGCTATGTGCATCATACCAAACATTGGCGCATGGTCGGTTGGGTTGGAGACCCTATGGACGATGTGCACTTGGCCTTGTATGCGGACGCTGACTTTGCAGGATGCATTGACTCGCTGCGTTCCACCTCTGGTGGACACTTGAATATACAAGGGCCTAATACCCGGTTTCCGTTGTCTGGCAGCTCTAAAAGACTGGGTTGTGTGAGTCACTCCACTCCCGAGGCCGAGATTGTTGCGGCCGATGTTGCCATGAGATCGATGGGTATGCCCGCTCTCAAGCTGGTAGAGCGGATTCTCAAGAAGTCACCGAACTTTGTGTTCTATGACGATAATAAGGCTATGATCGGTGTCGTGCGATCGGGGAGGAAACCCACGATGCGCCACCTTGAGAGAAGCCATGGTGTTAGCATTTCGTGGATGCATGAGATGTTCACACGTGATTACATGTACTTGGCGTATGAGGACACCGACAGGATGGCGGCCGATATTTACACCAAGGCGTTCAATGATGGGCGCAAATGGAAACATGCATGTTTGCAGATTGGTCTACTCGACCCGAGCGTGCTGTCTGACCCGGATACCCTCAAGGCGCTCACACCCACGTGTGATCCCATAAAGGGGACCATGCAGACTGCTTCGGGGACAGTTGACGGAGTTCCAACATTTCCGTACACACACATTCCGATCATGCCCCCGGACCTATGGGGGTCTGGATTAACATCCAAAGAGGGATTGCATGAGCATGAAGGACATGATCCGGTTGTTGTTGCCAAGGGACCCAGATTGATGCGTGTGAAACCTCCACTCGCGGTTATGACACCGTTTGGGAGCAAGTGGCTGCGTTCCACTTGGTTTCTGAAGAATGGGTCATGGCTCAAAGTTGAGGATAGAGTTGACCCGGGGCTACAATGTGTGCGAATTGATGGTTGGGTTGAACGCGCAGTTTGGCAGTTTCATCCCGTACCGGTCGCTGCACCGGCGCGGGACCGGTCTCCACGACCACGACCAATTCACGTCGGGTCCGGGGATGTTGACATGCAGTCCGTGCTGGCCGCATTTGTTGAAGAACTGTCGAACGAGCGCAAAGAGTTGAAGTGTGTTAACGACCTTGCTTTGGAAACGTTGCTCCGATTGAAATTGCTCATGCGTTGTCTGCATATCAATCACGAGCAGCTTGTCCCTGGTCGTTGTTTTGTTCCGTATCGCATTGCGGTGAAGCACAAGCCACAGTTAGCGCCGGGTCTTGAACTCGCGATGGTCAAACACGACGGTGGTGTGCTTCGCGCTCCTGTTCATGTCTCGCTTCCTGGTATGAGAACTCGCACAGTCGTCACTCTTTACAGTGTTGACTTGGCTCGGCCCATCGTGCTGATGGCATGCTCCGAACCACGTAACTGGTTCACTGCTCTTGCCCGCCATGACGGGCCGCAGGTTGTCACCATAACCCTGGTTGACGACTTACTGAGCGAGTACGGGGGGAGAATCGCCAGACATGTGCTTACCAAACCTTCCGATTTGTTGTTCTTCGCCGGGCCTTGCACGGGGGGATCATCATGGGCACGCCTCAACACGACTCGCGGAATTGACACCGCAGAGAAAATCGAGGCCAAACAAAGGGAATTTTGGAGATTGTTTGAACGGTTCGTTGAAATCAAACGGCATGCCATGACAAAACGAGCTGCGATTTTGTTTGAGTTGCCTGGAAGTTGTGATTATTGGAAAGATGAGAGACTGCATGAGGTTGTGCAAGATGGGACTAGTCACGAGTTTGATGGGTGTCGCTATGGCTTGAAACAAATATATGCTAAGAAACCCCTGCCAATCAAGAAACCATGGAGAGTTGTCTCATGGAACTTTGAACTTGGTGGCTCGTTGTCCAAGAAATGCAATGGAAACCATGAGCATGGTCCTTGTGCTGGTCGGGAAACCAAAGAAACCCAGTTGTACACGTCTATAATTGTGGGTGTGATCCTTCGCCGTTTTCGTGCTCGAGCAAGGTGCCTCAAACCGGCACCGTTGCAACTCGCTCTTGCTTGCATTACGCGAAGGAGATCGCGGAAGCACCAAGCCACTGCGAGCGAAATCTGCACCACCCCAACTGCACAACCGAGGTGCTGGGCCAGTCCCGAACCTCTGGTGCATACGGGGAGCTGGGTCAGTCCCGAACCCCAGGCTTCAAGGAGGAGCTGGACGAGTTCGTCACCTCAATCTGAAGCTGGGATCGTATTGGGACAATTGCGTGGCTTCATTTGCAGCTGCTTATTTTGGGTTTTCCTGGTTCTGGAGAATATCATCAAGATGACTGCCAATCCGACTGTCGTCAACACGAATGAGTTCTTCTGCGTGCCTGTTGGGAAATCTAGGCAAGCAGCAATCTTCTTGGGAAATTTGGTGAAGAACGCCATCGAGGATGGCAAGAGGATGCCCAAGAGGATGGAGGTGAGCAGCGACCTGGTTATGTGCGTGAAGTGGATCGAGGACATCGGCGTCCCCGCTATTTATGCATACTCAGCGTACTATTCTGCCAAGGGCCGCGGGATGATGAAAGGTGAAGGGCAGTCTATGAGGGTTGCCCTAGAGTTCATCAGCAAAGTTTTCGGACAGCTTTCTGCCGACGAATGCATGCTTGGATGGAGGGAATTCTGCAGCAAGGGAAAGAAGATCGTGTCGGCGCTGAACCAACTTTGCGGTGAGGCAACGATGCTGGCGAAGAACCCCGAGTTGCTCAACGTAACCAAGTACTGCATGGAAGGGGCGGATATGTTGAGATCAATCGCGAACATCTGGGATCTCGCATTAGGCGTGGCCGAGGACAACGATGAACGGTCGTTCAAAGCAGCATTCCACCAGAACACCCCGGTTGGGGAGGTGTACAAAGAATTCATCAACGACGAGTCATCTAGGGCATCGTCATCGAGAAGGTGGAGGAGCTCCGAGGAGTTCCAGACGACTGCAGAGTTTGAGAGGCACGACCGGAGAATCGCAAGATACAGAGATCGAAACTGGGGGAAAGTATTCACGTTGAGCGTGATCAAGGCTCCCAAGATCGACTCCTACGGTCGTGGTTCCAAGGACGACTACCAGAAGAATTGGGACCTTGGGTTGATCTACCAGAATGAGCTGCAGGCATCGATGAAGAACCTCGCATATGCACGGAGGAGGGATGGGAATGCCAGCCAGAACAACCTATTGCGCTGGATGATCTGTGGGTCAACCCCCAGTGACATCTCTGACGCGTGCATCGGAGCGGTCAATTCGCTCATGTGCGTCTCTTTCATCATGAGGAGATTGCAGCCATTGCTCGGTGAGAAGGACTCCAAAGATCAGTCGTATACAGCTTATTTCCGTCCAGACAAAAGGGAGCTGAACGATCTCTACCGGGAGATTGAGTACGCCAGGGATTTCCTGTGGTGCATCGATATGATCTATGAGTCGAAGCTGCCTGCGATGAACATCAACTCCATCAGTTTGGCACCGCACGCGGCTGACAGGGCCGCTGAGAACCAAGATCGGCGCAAGTGGGTAAGCTGGATGAAGGAGATCGAGAAGAAGGCCGAGAAGGCCGTCATGATCGAATTCTTCCAGAATAAATACTGCACGATTCATGAAATCGAGAGGGAACTGGAGAAGTACCCCGAGGATTTCGTGGTTGGGGAAGAGCCGACATGGTGGGTGATGGGCTCATCGAAGACGGAGCCGCCACGGAAGACGGAGCGACAGCAGAAGTCGGCATCAAGCTCCGGGCAAAGGAGTCAAACCGCTGGTGGGTCAGTCCCCCAGCCGGGAGCTCCAAGTGTGGGGTCGCAAGCCAGCGATGCTGTCAAGATCGACAACGAGATCATCGACTCCATTTTCCGAATGAACTCTGGCGGTGACGACGACAGATGGGTAATTATCAACCCAACTGCTGGGCACGATACCTACACTTCATTCGAAGGGGGTACCACTTTGGGCGGCGCGACTGTCAATGTGAAATTCAACATAGACAACAATACGGGGTACCCAATCATACAAACTGTATTTGGGCCGCGTCTTGCAGAAGGCAAGAAGGCAACGTATTGGGAGTGTATGCTGAGATGCCTGACCTCTTCGCTATTGCACTTCGAGGAGAAGACCAGCGCGGAGAAGATCGTTCTTTCCGATGTTGGGAAGGGAAATGCGGCATGGCTACAGCTGTATGCTTTCTTGTGTGCCCAAACAGGATGCTTGATTACTGGACGCCTTCCGGGCGCCAAAGCCATCAACGCGTTGATTCAGGCGGAGAAGAACCCGGACAACGCACCTGGACAGTTGAACCGGATTATCAATCGACAGAAGAGGAGCCCCATTGGCGAGGCGACGATTCGCGACATGATGATCCACAAGAAGAGCTTCTTGGTCCTGGATTGGCCCCTGAGGGCCGTCAACTCAAAAGGGAGCACGAAGACCTTCCAGATGATGGTCAACGAACAGGGATGGACAAACATCGAGGAGAGATCATACTATGGGTCGAGTGAGCAAGTCTCCTCACCCAACGACACGTTGAATATCATCTCCCGATTGCAGAAGCTGGATAAGCTCATCGTTGAACGGCGGAGGCGAGACATGGATGACTCGCCAATGTCGGTGCACATCTGGATGTCGTTATATGATTGGGTGTGCATGAGAGGATGCGGATGGCAGGTGACCGCCAACCCCATCATCGACTACCTGCAGAAGGCGATATCTGACCTCGTCAACACATGCACGGGCCTGGTCGTGGTGTGCGTGAATCGCGATGTTGCTTTCCATGGTGGAAGAGGGGACTTGGGGACGATCGCCAACAAGGTTAGCGAGATCTGCAAGGCGGCAGGCGCACTGGTGACCGAGAACGATCGCCTGTGGCGCGTGGTCCACGCGCTCACAGGAAAGAACTACAAGATCCCTGGGAGCTCGAACTTGCAACATTTCCTCCTGAAACGACTGCTGATTGAGAAATCCATCGATGCGGTCGCACCAAGCAACGCGTTTGTGTGTGAGCTGGAGGGGACGTGCATAAACGAGCCCGACCTTCGATTCAACATCCCGAAGAACATGGAGGAATCGAAGGTGAAATTCGAGTACAAGCCGACCTTCACTGCACAGTCGAAGAGGAAACAAGAGCAGCAAGATGAAGGACACGGCAAGCAGGATGCTTTTGGGAAAGCCGATGTCAATGATCAACGTCTTCGATGGTATACGGTCACGGAGCTCAGCAAGTTTATCTGCGAACTTTGCGCTAAAGAGATGCAGATGAGCAAGTCGAAGGTGCTCGGACCGAAGTCGAAGTACAATCCCTCTTCTTGCGTGAACTGTTGCGCGAACTGGAACGCGGACACGAACGGTATTGCAATGTCTATCGAGGGGAAGAAAATGTACACGCGCCTCTTCGCGGAATGCGTGGTGGCAATCCCCGACCTTCAAAACCTCATGGTGGACGTCAACAACATCCAGGCCATGGTCACGATCATACGGGAGCTCGCGTATTCGAAGCTGAAGAAGGAGCTTTCTCACGCGGGATTCGTGAGCATGACCGTGGATCAAGCAGCGCAGTTCTATAACAACGGTCACGGGAAGCAATTGTGCGCATCCCGGGATGTGATCGTGTGCAAGAACTCCGAGGGAGTCGAGGAGAGGATGTCCATCTTCTTGATAGGCAAGGATCTCGGAAATGTGGCATATTCGTCATGGATCAAGAGTGTGCTCGACCAAGGAACGATGTATGAACTCCTGGGACAAACCACGAACGAGGAATCCTTGGGAGACGTCGTCGAGATGGTGTTGGGATTCTTTGAGGTGATGTCGTACTTCCAGCACGAACTGCCACTGTGGAAGGATGCATGGAAGATCATGAGGGAGTTCGAGCAGTCAATAGTGCGACACCTCGCTGGGAACGTGACCCACACGACGGGCCAGAACAGAAAGCGGAACAAACCGTCCGCACAGCTCGGCGTGCCCACGAAGGAGGTGCTTGACATCATGAACAAGGTCAAGCCCAGACATCCACGATCCCTGATCACCGAGCCCTCTGCACAAGGGTCCAAGAGGAAGGCCACGGAGGGCGAAGATGAGGGTCTTGGTCAAGCACCAGACCCGAGTCGAAGTTCTCAGGCCAATACTGAGAAGGAGGACAAGAAGCAGCGTGTGATCGACGGGCGGAGAGCGGCACTAGGATTCCTGGAGTCAATGGAGAAGTGCATGGGAGATATGGGGATCTGTAAGAAGTGCGCGAACCTGGCCCACGACGGTGACTGCAAGGACATTGAAGAGGCTGCTGGAAATGAGAAGGCGATGAAGGTGCTCCGTGAGCTACTCAGCAGTGACCCTATTTCATCTGATGAAGACATGGGGGATACGGAGGAGCCGTCCTCATCAACGTCCAAGGAAAGAAAGAAAGGGGGACAAGCAGGGAAAGAAACAATTGA
>CAUJNA010000474.1:220335-222345 GCA_963377175.1 Effrenium voratum | reverse complement strand
AAATTGATGAAATAATGGAACAAAATAAACGCATTTATCAACTGTTAGAAAGTATGAAGAAACCAGCTTACAATAATACTAATAATTACCAACCAAAAGAATTTGATAGAGAGAGCACTGAATACAAGAATAAACGAAATGTATATATTAAAAAACTTAATGAAAAAGTTATTAAAGAACCTAAACAATCAAGTCTGGATTTCTACCAAGTCAAGTATATTGAAGATACCAAGAAATATGTTTAATCATTAACTAACAAAATTTCGTGTCTCAGAAGTGGTTTGTTTATTCCTGCTACTCTGTAAGTTTTATTGCCCATAATATCATATTCAATTTTATCAACATTGAATATCTTATTAGACCATTTAGAGTTATACTCTTTTCTGTCGGTGTAATTGCCCCTTTTCTTTTGAAACACTTTTATCTTATCGTTCTCCTGTATTCTGGGATACTTTCTTTTGTTCTTTTCTCGTAGTTTCAGATTGACCTTTACATTTATTTCATTGTCGTCCTTGTGTGCTTCGGTTGGTGTCATCCTTGTTGACGAGTGTAATGTGCTGTTATACTGTTTCAATGCTGGTGTTAAGGCATCGGTCCATTTCATATTATTAAACCTAGCTCTATCATGAATTTTGTTTTTCATTGTCCTAATAAAACGTTCGGCTACATTTGCGTGTGTCTTCGTTATTATGTGTTTGATACCTTCGCTGTTGAAGAAATCCTGAACTTGGTTTTTGGTTGCAAACGCTCCATCATCATCAGAATACACAGACATCGGGTAACCCATCTTTTTAAAACTTGCTCTAAGCGCCTTCAAAACGTGCTCTCCGTCTCTTTCCTCCATCGGAATTACATCTGCTAATTTACTGAAGATGTCAATCACGACTGAAGCATACTGTGGAACATTCTTGTCTTTAGCTAAAGGTGACATATGCATTATGTCTATTTGATATTCATACCTAGCAAACGGGGCGGTATAGGAATTAGTGCCTCTATATTTTTTCTTTAAGAAAGACTTTACATCTTCTAATGTTATCGTTGGGTCTTCTTCCTTTGCCTTCTTGTGTGTTGCTTTTGTCGTTAATCTTGCCATTATATCATTTGTTAGAAAATGTTTTTATCAACATAAACCTCCACCCCTTAACATAAAATAACTTAAAGAAATATTAACTTATAATATTAAGAAGTGAAATGCCAATGATAGGAGTGACAGAAAAAGAGCTGGAACAGGATAGAAAGATAATATTGAGCTTCATTAAGGATAATCCCTATCCATCATATAAACAAGTCATTGAAATAATTAAAAGCGATAAACCAATGGAAGATATATATCTAGATATGTTCGCCGAGTATGGAGAACAAAATCATCAATGGATAAAAGAGATTTACGAAAACATAATGAAAGAAGAACTCGTTAAACATAATGGTAATAGTATTAATGAAAGAGGAGGAACGACAACAATGCATTGTAATTATTATACTTTGATATCAGTGTTGCGTTATTTAATACAACAAAGAGCACCAATGAAAGATTATGACGTTAACTTAATCTGGTATAATATCAGAAACATCTTGAGCAGTTCTTGGAACAACATAGGAGACTGGAAACACTGAAAATAGGTTTATTCATATTATTCTATAACTATAATATGATTACAACAAAGTTTTATAATCTAACACTGCATTTAAATGAAACCTGAAACCCCCAGCTAAAAACTACTTAAAGAAAAATAATATAATATAATAAGAGACAATGAGTGAGAAATGGACTAACTTACCTGTTGATATATTAAAAAAATATAATTTCATATAAATTAGGGGAACCTGAGTATTTGCATATAAAACATAATCATATTGAGACATTAAAGAGAATACAACAGCGATATAAATTTAAAAGAACTGAACCAAAAAGAAAGACAAAGCGCTGTACTGTTGAAGATGGCGATGATTTCAAGAGACACATAATTAAGTATTACATTTCAAGAAATATACCTTTAAGCATTGAACGCC
>CAUJNA010000474.1:162835-212835 GCA_963377175.1 Effrenium voratum | reverse complement strand
CTGGGACGCGGACACCCACACTGCAGCTTTTGAATACTTGTGAATGGGACAAATTGTCTAACAACAAACAAACATGAATGCATGTTTGGCAAGTCAACGTGTACACAAGGCCTTTCCTTTGCAATACATGCTTAGCCTGTTGGTTGTGAAATCAATAGACAAGGGCCCTCCTATGATATCGAAACTTGCCAGCTTGGTCTGACTTTGGCACTCCCTGCGTGTGGCGTGAGATACTACTACACACCCTTGTTGAGTCCCGAGGCGGCTCTTAGGTTCTGACCGCAACGCAGTAGTTAGTTTCTTGGAGGCGGGCAGATCCGTTTGCTCATGAGGAGGCAGGCGGCCGGTTGCGGAGGTGCAAGCGAGGTCGGGAAGAGGAGGTCGAGCCTCAAGCTCTGCGACCAGGCACCGTTTGGACGAGGTGGGCTGGCCAAGCCTTGCTAGCCGAGGAAGCCACCAGGCTGAGTTGACAAGACTTGGGATGACGGCTGTAAGCACGTGGAAGATGCCCTGCGTGAGCGCGTGACTGCTGGTGATGGCTTGGGATCGGGCGGAGGAAAGGGCTAGGGGAGGATAGGGTGAAAACCAAGATGTTCGCACGGCCAGAACGAGGCCAGCGTTAGGCACAAGTCTATGATGCGACGGCGAAGGGAAGGGTATTGCTGGATGAGGTACTTGGCCGGGAGAGGAGGCGCCTCATGGCTGACGATGTGGCGCAGTTGCTGAAGGGCCCAAAAGCAAAAGCGCCCAGGCTGAAGTAGTTTGGGGCCGCTTGCCAGATCAGCGAGAACACCAAGGAAGGCAGCTGGGTGGAGGCTCCTTCAGCCGTGATCAGAACTTGCGAACAGATCTGCTTGACAGGGCACACACACACACCGTCTGCGGCCCTCAGGCAAATGAAGCATTGAAACCCTCTGCTTAGCGCCCCCTCGAAGGAAACTAAACACGCTTGATTGCTCTCTTCTGACCCTCTGCAAAGCTGGATGGTCAAGAGACAGGTAAAAGCGGGCGCAAACAAAAAAGGCGCAAAAGCACAGGCAGGGGCAGCTTACTTGTCTCCATATGCTGTCGTACAAACAAGACTCAGCAGCAGCAGTCTAGACTTTCAATTTCGTTTGATTCTGAGCTTGCATGCGAAGAAAAAACATGGAGGTGACAACTGAACTATCCAGCCACAAATGCAACCAGAGGCCCATCTATCTCACATCATCTTGCCACCACAGGGCCAACCATGCATGGTTTTTGCCGGTATTGACATGATTCGGAGAGCCGCCTTGTAGCCACAAGCCGCATCCTCTGCAAAGCTACCTGACCATATCAAGCGAAATCTGCCTGGCCTGTTCTTCTTTGACCCAGGAGTCCTCTTTGCTCTTGTTGAAAAGGCAGGTGCAAAACACATACTGGAAACGAACACATATAAATGGCGGTGCCGATGCTACGCGACGTGAGCGCAAAGCACTTAGCTCTCAAGCTGGCCTGCGCTTGAAAATACCTTATGCACGCGCACAACCAACTAGCGAGGAAGTATACTGCACAATGAAGTTAAACACCCAGCAGTGGCTTCGTTTCAGTCCGACTATACGGCGCCTCCGCCATGTCCGAATTCCATTAAATTCTTTGCGCAACAGCATTCCTCCGGAAGTCCCTGAAATGTCCGATGCAAAGACATCAAGTTTCCTCAGCCCTATCCGGCGCACGGCACCACGCAGCGCAAGCTGCGCCTCGCCCCGGCGCCTCTGCCGTCTGGGCTGCCCGGCCGATGTCGTTCCCGCTCAGATCCAGCGTCAGCCGCTGCAGCTGCACCAAGCCTTGGAGCCCGTCCGCCAGGCCCCGGGCGCCATCCGGACCTCGGGGGCGGACGGCTTGGGCTGACCTCCTGGGATGCGGACACCCACACTGCAGCTTCAGAGTACATGTGAATGGGACAATTTGTCTAACATACAAACAAACATGAATGCATGTTTGGCAAGTCAACGTGTACACAAGGCCTTTCCTTTGCAATACATGCTTAGACTGTTGGTTGTGAAATCAGCATATACAAGTACAAGGGTCCTCCTATGACATCGAAACTTGCCAGCTTGGTCTGACTTTGGCATTCCCTACGTGTGGCGTGAGATACTACTACACACCCTTGTTGAGTCCCGAGGCGGCTCGTAGGTTCTGACCGCAACGCAGTAGTTAGTTTCTTGGAGGCGGGCAGATCCGTTTGCTCATAAGCAGGCAGCCGGTTGCGGAGGTGCAAGCGAGGTGGGGCGGAGGTCGAGCCTCAAGCTCTGCGACCAGAGGTTTGGAGGAGGTGCGCTGGCCAAGCCTTGCAAGTCGAGGGATGCCACCAGGCTGAGTTGACAAGACTTGGGATGACGGCTGTAAGGGGCTGAGATAGCGCATAAGCCGTGCCGAGCGGCAAGGAAAAACAAGGTCACGCCGCCACTAACGGCGCGGAGGAATTCACAACCCTGGCAAACGCCCAACCAGGATTTCTGGACATGAAGCAACTACGGCATTGCTTCCTACAAGCAATCACACGTGTTGTGCCGCCATTGGTAGTTATGCGAGTATCGCCACCGCTCGAGATTCAGCCCGCCCTTCTTCTTAGCATGACACAACCCTGGCAATCGCCCAATCAGGATTTCCGGACATGAAATAACTACGTCATTACTTCCTACAAACAATCACACATGTTGTGCCGCCGTTGGTAGTTATGCGAGTATCGCCACCGCTCGGGATTCAGCCCGCCCTTCATCTTAGCATGACATAAGGTGGCTGCACGTCTTTCCAACCTTTCAAAGATCCTGAGGCAAGAAAACATTCTTGGAAAACTGCAGCGAACTATGACTCACAGAACTGAAGTGTACGTCATAGTCTTGGAGCCTTCGGCGGACCAGTTGTAATTAGCAAGGTTCGATGACACACGCCAGGGAATATGAAAGTCCAAATTCGGCCTGCGTGATACGGTGCCCGGGACTAAACTTGTGACTAGGCATCCGAGCAAATTGTGCCCCGTACGTTATTACCCCACCCCACCCCACCCCCACAAAAGTCATCAAGGCGTCGACCACAACAACGGGAAGTGCGGTGGGACTGCTCCGCGCCGTTAGTGGCGGCGTGAGCAAAAACAAGCACGCGGAAGATGCCTTTCGTGAGCACGTGACTGCTGGTGATGGCTTGGGATCGGGCGGAGGAAAGGGCTAGGGGAGGAGAGGGTGAAAACCAAGATGTTCGCACGGCCAGAAAGAGGCCAGCGTTGGGTACAAGTCTATGATGCGACGGCGAAGGGAAGGGTATTGCTGGATGAGGTACTTGGCCGGGAGAGGAGGCGCCTCATGGCTGACGATGTGGCGCAGTTGCTGAAGGGCCCAAAAGCAAAAGCGCCCAGGCTCACACCGTTTGCGGCCTCAGGCAACTGAAGCATTGAAACCCTCTGCTTAGTGCCCCCTCGAAGGAAGCTAAACACGCTTGATTGCTTGCTTCTGACCCTCTGCAAAGCTGGATGGTCAAGAGACAGGTAAAAGCGCGCGCAAACAAGAAAGGCGCAAAAGCACAGGCAGGGGCAGCTTGCTTGGCCTTCGAAACTGACCTCCAAAACGGTCCCTCTCCACGACACATTTGATGAAATCCTAAGGAAAGAAACATGATTGCCTGGGTATGCTGTCGTACAAACAAGACTCAGCAGCAGCAGTCTAGACTTTCAACTTCGATTGATTCTGAGCTTGCGAGAGAAAAAAAGACATGGAAGTGACAACTGAACTATCCAGTCCCAAATGCCCAAGTGCCAACCATGTATGGTTTTTGCCGGTATTGACATGATTCGGAGAGCCGCCTTCTACCCATAAGCCTCAGGCAACCTCATCCTCTGCCAAGCTACCTGACCATATCAAGCGAAATCTGCCTGGCCTGCTGTTCTTTGACCCAGGAGTCCTCTCTCCTCTTGTTGAAAAGGCAGGTGCAAAACACATACTGGAAACGAACTCATATTAATGGCGGTGCCGATGATACGCGACGTGAGCACAAAGAACTTAGCTCTCAAGCAGGCCTGCGATTGAAAATACCTTGTACACGCGCACAACCAACTAGCGAGGAAGTATACTGCACAATGAAATTAAACACCCAGCAGTGGCTTCGTTTCAGTCCGACTAGACGGCGCCTCCGCCATGTCCGAATTCCTGAAACTCTTTGCTTGAAGCAGCCTTTTCATCAATCTGTCTTGTTCCCGGGAGCATGCGTCAGCAGGCAATACGACTACCCTGCTTTCGGAGCTCTTGAAACTTGCGGCCTCCAGCAACAGCATTCCTCCGGAAGTCCCTGAAATGTCCGACGCAAACACACATTGAGCTTCCGCCCCACCAGGCGCACGGCACCACGCAGCGTAAGCTGCGCCTCTGCCCCGCCCTGCCCCGCCTGGGCTTCCCGGCCGATCCTGTTCCATTCCAGATTCAGCGTCAGCTGCTGCAGCTGTGCCAGGCCTTGGAGCCCGTCTGCCAGGCCCCGGGCGACATCCGGACCTCGGTGATGATGAGTTCCTGGGACCCACACTACAGCTTCAGAGTACATCTGAATGCGACAAATGGTCCAACATACCAACAACATGAATGCACTTTGTGCAAGTCAACGTGTACACAAAGCTTTGCCTTTGCCATACATGCTTAGCCTGTTGGTTTAAAATCAGCATACACAAGGGCCCCCCTCTGAAATCGAAACTCGCCAGCTTGGTCTGACTTTGGCATTCCCTGCGTGTCGCGTGAGATTCTACTACACACCCCGGTTGAGTCCCGAGGCGGCTCTTAGGTTCTGACCGCAACGCAGTAGTTTGTTTCTTGGAGGCGGGCAGATCCGTTTGCTCATAAGGAGGCAGGCAGCCGGCTGCGGAGGTGCAAGCGAAGTGGGGCGGAGGAGGTCGAGCCTCAAGCTCTGCGGCCAGAGCACAGGTGCGCTGGCCAAGCCTTGCTAGCCGAGGGATGTCACCAGGCTGAATTGATAAGACTTGGGATGACTTCTGTAAGAGGTAAGCCGCGCCGAGCGGCAAGGAAAAAGAAGCACGCGGAAGATGCCCTGCGTGAGCACGTGACTGCTGGTGATGGCTTGGGATCGGGCGGAGGAAAGGGCTAGAGGAGGATATTGCTGGATGAGGTACTTGGCCGGGAGAGGAGGCGCCTCATGGCTGACGATGTGGCGCAGTTGCTGAAGGGCCCAAAAGCAAAAGCGCCCAGGCTCACACCGTTTGCGGCCTCAGGCAACTGAAGCATTGAAACCCTCTGCTTAGTGCCCCCTCGAAGGAAGCTAAACACGCTTGATTGCTTGCTTCTGACCCTCTGCAAAGCTGGATGGTCAAGAGACAGGTAAAAGCGGGCGCAAACAAGAAACGCGCAAAAGCACAGGCAGGGGCAGCTTGCTTGGCCTTCGAAACTGACCGACACATTTGATGAAATCCTAAGGAAAAGAAACATGATTGCCTGGGTATGCTGTCGTACAAAACAAGACTCAGCAGCAGCAGTCTAGACTTTCACCTTCGATTGATTCTGAGCTTGCAAGAGAAAAGAAAAACATGGAAGTGACAACTGAACTATCCAGTCCCAAATGCCCAAGTTCCAATCCGCCCCAAGAAGGCGCGCCAACCAGAGGCCCATCTATCTCACATCATCTTGCCACCACAGGGCCAACCATGTATGGTTTTTGCCGGTATTGACATGATTCGGAGAGCTGCCTTCTACCCATATTCCGCCGGCAACCTCATCCTCTGCCAAGCTACCTGACCATATCATATGAACAGAAGTGCACTTTGTGCAAGTCAACGCATACACATGCATTTTCCCTTGCAATACATGCTTAGCCCGCATATACAAGGGTCCTCGTTTGAAATCGAAACTTGCCAGCCTGGTCTGACTTTGGCATTCCCTGCGTGTGGCGTGAGATACTGCTACACAACCTTGTTAAGTCCCGAGGCGGCTCGTAGGTTCTGGCCGCGGCGCAGTAGTTGGTTTTGCTCATAAGGAGGCAGGCGGCCGGTCACGGAGGTGGAAAGGGAGGCGGGGTCGAGCCTCAAACTCTGCGACCCGAGCACTGAAGCTTGAGGTTTGTGCGCTACGAGCCTGGAAAAGAAACCTGGGATGACGGTCGACTGCGGGGTTGGGCAATACTGGCGACACAGGCCTGCCGCTGGTCGGTTTGGGTTTGGGGGAGAGGCCGGAGCAGGACAGGGTGAAAGCCGAGATGTTTGCAGGGCCCAAGGGTACGATGCGACGGAAGTGAAGGAATTGGCGAGAGGAGGCGCCTCTTGGATGACGATGTGGCGCGGTTGCTGAAGGGCCGAAAGCGACCCGCTTGTGCTATGAAATCGAAACATATCAAAACTTGCCAGCTTGGTCTGAATTTGAAATTCCCTGCATGCGGCATGAGAAACTGCTACACACCCTTGTTAAGTCTCAAGGCGGCTCGTAGGTTCTGGGCGCGGCACAGTGATTTGTTTCTTGGAGGCCGAAAATCCGTTTGCTGATGAGGAGGCAGGCAGCCGGTTGCGGAGGTGCAAGCGAGGTGGGGCGGAGGAGGGAGGTTTGCCTTGCGAAACTTGAGGTGAAGGTGGAAAGCTGGCAGAGAAATGCCACGAGGCTGTATTGAAAAGAAGGGGCCAGCAGAAACCAGACGGAAGTGAAGGAATTGGCAAGAGGAGATGCCTCTTGGACGACGATGTGGCGCAGTTGCTGAAGGGCCCCAAAGCGAGAGCACCCAGGCTGAAGTTATTTGGGTCCGCCCGCCAGCTGCAGCAAGGCTGCTGGGTGGAGGATTCAGGCTCCTTTGTCCCCGCCAAAATGGGAAAGAATCTTAACGGTCTGGGGCCAGCTACGAAACCATCCCTCTCCACGAACTGAAGCGCGTATGAACTGGGCCAGAAAGAAAAGAAGCGGAGTTGCGCGCACGACCTGCTGAACGAGTTGCTTGTTTGGCTAAAGGCTCAGAAAGGCCCACGCATGCAAAGAAGCAAGAGAAACCCCCTTCTGGGCACCTTAAAAATCACAAAGAAGCCAAGGGCAAGACTCGGACTCGGACGGCTGGAGCACTGGCCTCCGCTACGACTAGCGCGGAGTCACTTGACCTTTGGCGCTGCAGGATGACGGCTGAAGAGAATGCGCGCCTTGTCTATATCGATGCGACAGGGTGCCCAAAGTCCATGGGCACGGTGGATTCATTTGTTGGATGCCTGTTGCCAGTCGTGGACCCATCCTCACTGCGGCTCCGTCTTCAAGCCTCCGCCCCGTGTCAATGTTGGCAACGGCGCAATTCCCATCACGCGTCGACTTGCGGCTAAGAGACAGGGACGGTTAAGACCATGTTCACCATTTCTGAAACAAAGCTTGGAAGCTGCGGTCATACCAAGCGAACATATCTGCTTGACTGGGTACGCACCGTCTGCAGCCAACTGAAGCATTAAAACCCTGCTTACAGCTTACTTGGCCTTCGAAACTGACCTCCAAAACGCCCAGTCCCTCGCAGCTGGTCCCTCTCCACGACACATTTGGTGTCTAGACGTTCGATTTCATCTGGTTCCGAGCTTGCAAGAGACAAAACCATGCACCAAAGAGGCCCATCTATCTCACATCATCTTGCCACCACAAGGCCAACCATGTGTGATTTTGCCGGGGTAAAAGATGGCTCATGTCTCAAACAACAGGTCGCAAGGCGGGGGCTTGCTCAGCTATTGACATGATTCGGGGAGCCGCCTTAGCTCAACCGCTGCAAAACTACCTGACCACATCAAGCGAAAACTGCCTGGTCTCTTGTTCTATTGACCCAAAATTCCTCCGAAAAGGCAGGTGCAAAACACGTGCTGGAACCGAAAACACAAATACATGGCGGCGGCGATGGTGCGCAACGTGAGCGCAAAGCACTTAGCCCTCAAGCTGGCCTGCGATTCAAAATGCTGGCACACGCGCGAAAACCAACTAGCGAGGAAGTATACTGCGCAAAATGAAATTAAACACCCAGCAGTGGCTTCGCTTCAGTCCGACTATACGGCGCCTCCGTCGATTGAAATTATTTGCTTGAAGCGGCCCTTTCATCAATCTGTCTTGTTCCCAGGCGCATGCGTGAGCAGGCATGTGGCTGTCCTGCTTCTGGAGCTCTTGAAACTTGTGGCCTCCAGCAACAGTATTTCCCTGAAAGTGTCAGGAAGGTCCATCTCAAACGAGGTCCCCTGCTAAGTCGCACCCGGCGCCGTGCCTCGCCCCGGCGCCTCTGCTTCCTGGGCTTCCCGGCCGATGTTGTTGCCCCCCAGACTCAGCGTCAGCTGCTGGAGCTGCACCAGGCCGCGGAGGCCCTCCGCCAGGCCCCGGGCGCCATCCGGACCTCGGGGGCGGACGGCTTGGGCTGATGACCTCCTGGGATGCGGACATAAGTGCACTTTGTGCAAGTCAACGCGTACACATTTTTTCCTCTGCAATACAAGGGTCCTCCTCTGAAATCGACACTTGACAGCTTGGTCTGACTTTGGCATTCCCTGCGTGGCGTGAGATACTGCTACAAACCCTTGTTAAGTCCCGAGGCGGCTCGTAGGTTCTGGGCCGCGGCCCAGTAGTTAGTTACTTGGAGGCGGGCAGATCTGTTTGCTCATGAGGAGGCAGGCTGCCGGTCATGGAGGTGGAAAGGGAGGTGGGGCGGACGAGGTCGAGCCTCAAACTCTGCGACCCGAGCACTGAAGCTTGAGGTTTGAAGGAAGTGCGCTGCGAGCCTGGAAAAGAAACCTGGGATGACGGCGGTGGGCAGGGCGTATACATGAGAGGCACCCAGAAGGTGAGCGACAAGGAAAAATCATGACACAGAAGATGGCTTACGTGAGGCCCGGGTGGTTGGGCAAGCGACTGCTGGCGACACAGGCCTGCCGCTGGTCGGTTTGGGTTTGGGATCGGGCGGAGGAAAGGGCAGGAGAAGGACAGGGTGAAAGCCGAGGTGTTGGCCAGCGGGGAGCAAGGGCACGATGCGACGGAAGTGAAGGAATTGGCAACAGGAGATGCCTTTTGGACGACGATGTGGCGCAGTTGCTGAAGGGCCCCAAAGCGAGAGCGCCCAGGCCGCCCGCCAGCTGCATCAACAAGAACACCAAGCAAGGCTGCTGGGTGGAGGATGCCAAGATGAGAAAGAATCTTAACGGTCTGGGGCCAGCTACAAACCATCCCTCTCCACGAACTGAAGCGCGTATGAACTGGGCCAGAAAGAAAAGAAGCGGAGTTGCGCGCACGACCTGCTGAACGAGTTGCTTGTTTGGCTAAAGGCTCAGAAAGGCCCACGCATGCAAAGAAGCAAGAGAAACCCACTTCTGGGCACCTTAAAAATCACAAAGAAGCCAAGGGCAAGACTCGGACTCGGACGGCTGGAGCACTGGCCTCCGCTACGACTAGCGCGGAGTCACTTGACCTTTGGCGCTGCAGGATGACGGCTGAAGAGAATGCGCGCCTTGTCTATATCGATGCGACAGGGTGCCCAAAGTCCATGGGCACGGTGGATTCATTTGTTGGATGCCTGTTGCCAGTCGTGGACCCATCCTCACTGCGGCTCCGTCTTCAAGCCTCCGCCCCGTGTCAATGTTGGCAACGGCGCAATTCCCATCACGCGTCGACTTGCGGCTAAGAGACAGGGACGGTTAAGACCATGTTCACCATTTCTGAAACAAAGCTTGGAAGCTGCGGTCATACCAAGCGAACATATCTGCTTGACTGGGTACGCACCGTCTGCAGCCGCAGGCAACTGAAGCATTGAAACACTCTGCTTAGTGCTCCCTCAAAAGAAACTAAACATGCTTGATTGCTTGCTTGGCCTTCGAAACTGACCTCCAAAACGTCCAGTCCCTCCCAGCTGGTCCCTCTCCACAACACATTTGATGAAATCCTTAGGAGAAGAAACACGATTGCTACACACAACACTCAGCAGCAGCAGTCCAGACTTTCAATTTCGATTGATTCCGAGCTTGAAAGAGACAAAACCATGCACCAACCAGAGGCCCATCTATCTCACATCATCTTGCCACCACAAGGCCAACCATGTATGATTTTTGCCGGGGCAAAAGATGGCTCATGTCTCAAACAACAGGTCGGAAGGCGGGGGCTTGCTCAGCTATGGACATGATTCGGAGAGCCGCCTTACCTCATCCTCTGCAAAGCTACCTGATCATATCAAGCGAAATCTGCCTGGTCTGTTGTTCTATTGGCCCAAAATACATGCTGGAACCGAAAACACAAATACATGGCGGCGTCGATGGTACGCTACGTGAGCGCAAAGCACTTAGCCCTCAAGCTGGCCTGCGATTGAAAATACCTTGTACACGCGCAAAACCAACTAGCGAGGAAGTAAACTGCACAGTGAAATGAAACACCCAGCAGTGGCTTCGCTTCAGTTCGACTATACGGCGCCTCCGCCATGTCCGAACTCCTAAAATTCTTTGCTTGAAGCGGCCTTTTCATCAATCTGTCTTGTTCCCAGGCGCATGCGTGAGCAGGCATGTGGCTGTCCTGCTTTCGGAGCTCTTGAAACTTGTGGCCTCCAGCAACAGTATTTCCCTGGAAGTGTCAGGCAGGTCCATCTCAAACGAGGTCCCCTGCTAAGTCGCACCCGGCGCCGTGCCTCGCCCCGGCGCCTCTGCCTCCTGGGCTTCCCGGCCGAGTTTGTTGTCACTCAGATTCAGCGTCAGCTGCTGGAGCTGCACCAGGCCGCGGAGGCCCTCCGCCAGGCCCCGGGCGCCATCCGGACCTCGGGGGCGGACGGCTTGGACTGATGACCTCCTGAAATGTGGACACTCGCATATAGAAACGCACCAAAATGGTTCAACATATGAACAGAAGTGCACTTTGTGCAAGTCAACGCATACACATGCATTTTCCTTGGCAATACATGCTTAGCCCGCAAAAACAAGGGTCCTCCTCTGAAATCGAAACTTGACAGCTTGGTCTGACTTTGGCATTCCCTGCGTGTGGCGTGAGATACTGCTACACACCCTTGTTAAGTCCGGCTGCTCGTAGGTTCTGACCGCAACGCAGTAGTTAGTTTCTTGGAGGCGGGCAGATCCGTTTGCTCATGAGGGTGGAAAGGGAGGTGGGGCGGACAGGTCGAGCCTCAAGCTCTGCGACCCGAGCACTGAAGCTTGAGGTTTGAAGGAAGTGGTCTACGAGCCTTCAAAAAAAAGACTGGCATGACGGCTGTGGACAGGGTGTATACATGAGAGGCACCCAGAAGGTGAGCGACAAGAAAAAAAATGACACGGAAGATGGCTTACGTGAGGCCCGGGCCGACTGCGGGGTTGGGCAAGTGACTGCTGGCTACACAGGCCTGCCGCTGGTCGGTTGGGGTTTGGGATCGGGCGGAGGAAAGGGCAGGAGAAGGACAGGGTAAAAGCTGAGAATAAACCTGCGGGGCGCAAGGGCGCGATGCGACGGAAGTTGCGAAAGGGTTTGAAACAGAGTTTCGGGATGGATAAAACAGGCCCTAACCCACCAACAAGAAGAGACCACCTTATCCCCCCCGGTCCCAAGGGCAAAGCGGTTGCCCCCGGCCGGCACTAACACGAACCAAAAGGGGTGCCTCGTTTGTAACAAGAAGGAACCAAGCAGAAGCGCAGCACAGCGCAAAGCAGGCAAGCAAACCAGCGGCAAGCAGCACCAAGCGAGCAAAGCGAGCAGAAGCAGCGCACCCCAAACAATAGCCCGACCCACCTCCAGGACAAAGAACACCGCCCCAAACACAACGGTCCCGAAGCCACGCGGCCGGTGTGCAGATGCGCCGTGAACTTTTCCCGCCGAGATGGCGAACGATGAGTGCCGGATGCAAAACTTGAGCCAAAGCAGCGCGTTGGCTGTGGCGTTGAAACATGCTATGATGAATTTGCATGCCCCCAAAAACACCCCCCTCTCGCCTGTACAAAGAGATGGAGTGAATTTGGAAGGGCGCATTGGCCATGTTGAAGTTGAAAACCATTAAACAAGAAAACAGAGACGATTAGGCTACCAGGGTTCGCGACCCCATACCCGGGCACTCATTGGTGCCCGGATCCCGCCACCACCCCGAATTACGGGTATGGGGCGGATTCGCGCCGGTAGCCAAGAGAAGACAACAAAAGAAAAGAACAAAGGTTCAACTCCAGAATGGCAGGCATGAAGCTAAATAACTGACGTTTGCATTGCTACCACATTGAACCAATAGAATCAAGTGGATTTAATTTTGAATTATTGAGTTGGGCGCTTTGGCCGGTTGATTGAAACGTGGTGCGTTGACCAGTTGTCAGCGGCCTTAAAATGGCACCGTCTAGGCGCGCGGTCACTCGAAGATGGCCGGCATGAGCATCGCCGGCAGCAATCAGCGGTTCAGGTCCGAGTAGGACCCCGCCGGCAGCGGTGCGGCCCGATCGTGATCCTCACCTCAGCACCTCGGTGAGTTCCTTCGCCGGTTGCATCAGCGGTGCGGAAGGATGCAGGTCGCCAGCGGCCATAGACACCGGCGAGGATGACTGCCTCGTGGTGACAAGACGTACCTGGCAGGATAATGTGACCGGCGCGATTAGCGCACAGCCACGCGTGCATTTGAATTGTGATTCGGAGAATAACCGATTTGATGGATTGACACCAGGAGCATTGTCCTGCATGTGTCATCATGCAATGATTGAATTTATGATGAGGCCATCAAAAGTTGCGAGTGCGCTTTGGCACATTTGGGTACGACGCAGCACGTGCGGAACATTTGCCCTTTCCGCCGCCGCGCCGTCCCTTTCCCTTCCCATCGTTCCAGTCCCCGGGTGGGGGATGAGAAGGCTCGGTTTCAGCCAACTCGTCATCATCACCCCAAGTCGGGGTGTGAGGTGAATGAGGGTTCATGTATGCGCCGGGATTTTCCGGCGGAAACTGCGACCAACCCTGCGGCATTGCGCCAGGCCACATTTGCGGCATCATGCCAGCCATGGGCTGTTGCATGAAGCCCCCCATCGGGAATGTGGGATACATTCCTTGTCTCCCGAGCCGCGTGCGTCGGGCTGGTAGCCGCCTGTCGGCGTCCTTGACCGGGCGGATCCGCCACGGCCATATTGCCCGTACTGCTGGCCGTGTAGGCCGCCCTTACCCTTGTGCTGGTCACCCTTGTGACCCTTGTGACCCTTACTTGCATACGGGTCCCCTTTGGGACCCTCGCCTTTGGGCCAGGGGCTCGCAGGGGCATTGCCCTTCCGAGTATCCCCCTTGCCCTTCTGATCCGGTCGCATCGAAGCGGAGCGATGATCACCCCGAGGTGTCGCCGCCCGCTTGTGATGCTTACCAGATGGAGGATCTGCAAACGTTCACGCTGCCCAGCAGGAACCATGTCGACCTTGTTCTGGTCGGTGTAGATGTATGCCTCAGCATACTCAATTGGGGCCGTGATCGTCCCACCACTGCACCTCAGGGACTCTATGCTCAACCTGAGGGTCTCGGTGATGTCAAAATCAGCGTCTTCGCTGTTGAAGTCCGCGAGGCGTCGCTCAGCTTGGACCACTGACACGATCACGTCATCCCGAGAGGCGCCTAGGCCGTACAGCGGGACGAGAAAACCGTCCTCAACTCCGATGCGATATGCATCGTAAATATATACAGAAAGGTAAAAGGCAAAGGCTGATTGTAGACTGCCCTTCCTTGTCATGTGGCGTCCCCACTGCGCCGCTGTTGCGGGTTGTTGATCAAATATGCGAGCACTGTCAAACCCTCAGGAACTGGGTTTCCAGTTTCGCTTTCCTCGATGCTCAGTTGCTTTGCCACCCATCTTTCAAGCGCTTCATCACTCGCTCTCACACACGAGTGAGTGTCCATGTTGGTGACTTTCTCAACCTCATGGAATGCCTGTACGATATCCGCATTGGGATTGTGTGCGAGGTATAGCGCACAGCGCAGACCAGAGATCATGCAACTGACCACCTCACGGATCAGCTTTACCGACGCCATCAGAGGGGCCCAGCTGCATGTTTCCGCGTAGTACCAGCTGTTGGGCATGACTGCTTTGAGTCCGTCCAACCATTTTGGCTGTCCACGCCTGATCTTAGACTGAGAAGTCCCGGGCACCCATTCCCGATAGAAAATAGGCAAATGGCACCCATTGCATAGAATGGTGCCGTACATGTTTAAATGTGCGCAACGAGGGCACCAATAATCATGCGTGGGAGCTTTGTCCCACGCGAATGACTCCCCTCGCGGCGGACCCGGGGCAATCAAAGCCCGGATCGCCCATGGTCGGATGTATATTACATCGCCTTCCTGGTGCAAGTAACATGCACGCCAGAAAGGAGCGTGAATTTCTTCACGCACAGCAATGAAACCGCGTCGGGTTTTGTATATGCTTGCGGCGCCCTCAATCGCCAACCATTTCAGGTCGATCGCCACGACAACAAGGCGCTTGTCCATGTATGCGACACGCTCATCGACGTAAAACTCGCCCTCATTGTTAGGGCTCGGCAGCTTTAGGAACGGCACCTTTGCGCCTTCCATGCCAATTTGAGTCTCCCCCCTGCAGATCTTGTCAGGTCGCATGGTGAAGACTTGAATGGCGAATTTGCCGGGGCGTCGGATGCACCTCGTTTTGAGGGCAGATCTATATTCAGGCATGGAAAGCAGCACATATCCCGTATAAGGGACTTCTGCTGCATCCATTGGCCTTAGCAAGGGCCCGATCGGAGTACGATCGCGCAATGCGCTTGAAAACCTTATATGGCACGTCCCTCCCGATTAGGGTGGAACGCGCAAAGATCACTTCGCTTGTGACCTCTGTTGGATCGTCTTCCCCCGAGCACCCGCCCATTTTGCCACGTCAAGGCCTGTGCACTTGACAATCCCGTGTAGGGCCTCGAAAAGCGGAGATCAGGGGCATTGACATCCAACCTCCAAGTATGTCGGGAACCGTCCCGCACAAGCGAAAAGACGGCTCATAAGGCTTGACACTTACCATCCCTGGGTCCGTGGAGCCTGACAACACCTCTAGAAGCATATACGCCTCTCTGGAGCATCGTCCAGTGACCGTAGCTGGGTCGGTGATCTCGGGGAAATACTCGAAAATACCACCCCCAGCAGGACAGGCGATTCTGCCAAACGTCCTGCTTGAGGGGTCCAGCAAAACCTCCTCACCTTCATAAGCGAAATTGTAGGTGCTCGCAATCGGACACACGGCAGGTTTCACCATTGCCGCATCCTCAAGCGATGCACCAACCGGGAGAAGACCGGACTCATGCGCTTTGGCATCACTCGGAGCATTCCCCGCAGACATTCGCCGATAGTTTTCTGGCCGGTCATTAAGGACATGCTTTTTAGGCCTTTTTTTTGGGTGCTTTTTGTGGACCGAAAACCTTGTTTTTTTCGGGTGTGCATACTTGTCAAAACAAGTCGTTTTTCGGAAAGGTTTTTTTGCCGAAAATCTTGGGGAGGGAGGGGGGCCTTGATGTTTGGACAATCCGGTGGCTCAGAGAGTTGTTTTTGCTATGTCAGCTGTTAGTGAAACTTGGCGCACGTGCTGCCATGGACATTTACGGGGTTGACGCTGACGAGCTCGCGCATTGCGTGGCGCTGCATGTCATTGAAATGAAGATTGACGAGATTATTGTCAGGAAATGCAGCCGGGTCCTGCGGTTGATCATGGAAAGAACTGGGCGAAGAGCCGCGATGTTTCCTTTCGCAGTCGTTCTTGCTGGTATGGAGCGCGCGCTGATTTCGCCATTGCCTTCTGATGATATGGCCAGGGAGCCTCTTGTGCGGGATTTGTGCTCTCCAGGCTCTCCAGGACCAACGCAACTTCCACGCGTCACTGCTGAAGAGCGGGCCTTTGTGGAAGAGTCGACCCAGGTTCTGCACTTCTTGAACGAACTGGCCGACATTAACGAACCTTTTACACCATTAAAGATGCTGTTGGACAATGCTTATTTGACTTTGCGTAAGCTTGTCTGTTTACCCTTGAACTCTGACTGAACTTGCATCTAGAAAAGGCTGCGGAAACACAGCCTTTCCCCTGAGAGCCCGGCTCAGCTTAGGTTTTTGCTTTGCCTGAGAAGTTTGGCAACTCCTGAGTTTTACAAAGCACAAGGAAAAGCGTGTCTGTTTTGCTGCCAGCGTTGCGTGCGGCTCAGTGAGTTTTCGCCCGCCGCCCGCCCATTCGGTTCAACTGGCTCAGCTTCGGTTCGGCTTCAACTCGTTGAAATGTCCAGCTTTGTAACCAAAGCTGGCAAAGCCATGGCATCCAGGTTCTTGGAGGAGGGCTCACCTGGCATTGTGCGGGGGAATTGCCTAGACAAGTTGGCGGAAGACATCCAACGAATCACTTGCGGGCAACCAGACAAGATCCCTTTCTCGATGCTCATCAAGGTCTGCGTGACTCTGGGCCCTCTGTACAAAGACAACCGGATGAACTCCAAGATCATCAGCAAGTGCTGCGCCACATGCGCTGTGCTTGAACACTTCTTCCGCCACAAGACACAGGTGACTGATGTGCGCTACAAGGACGGCTTGTGGATGTTTGATGAGTACGAGATGCTGCTGCCGATGAAGGGGAAGCTGAACAAGGTTAAGCTTGACGAGCTGCGCACTCTCCATGACCAAATGTTGCAGGTGAGCGAGGCCCTGGATGTGTGGGGCGGTCTTGCCGCTGGCCACGACGCAGAGTGTGTGTTTCTGGCCATACTCTGGCCAGTCCATGTCCTGATACAGGACTTGCAGCTGGTGCTTCGAGAAGTCATATACGAACACACTGCGGCAACACAGTGAGTGTTTGGGCTGAGCTTGAGGGGCTGCTGCAGCCTGAGAAACGATGTGTTTGCTGCCGCATGCTTGTTTGCAGGCAAGAAAAAGAGCACCTGGGGCAATATTTGTCAATTTGAGATGCTTTTTGTGCAATTTACTTTGCAGCGCTCTGGTCCAAACTGGCCTTTTGTTAGGGGAGCCATGATGGAACAGTCACCTGCGTTGCGCGCCATGACCGAGGCTGGGGCTCGACGACGGAAGATCGAGGCATTGAAAACGCAAATGGAACACCTAAAGGAAGAGTTGCAGATGGTGGTAGCTGTTGAGATCCTGATGAGGCAGGAGTACCACAATCTGGATTCGGCGCTGGACCTCATCGAGGAGTTCCAAAACACGCGCAATGGCAGGCAGCAGCTGTTTATTGATTCTGAGAGGGGCAGAGACTTTTCAGGTTGAGTCTATGCGCAGGATGTCGCTCCGCATGTGGCAGACGGCAATGGACACCACGGAGGTCATCGATCACAAGTTGTGGCAAAGCACGCAGGAGCTGGAGAAGTTAGAGTCTGAATTGCGCCGGCGATAGATGTCCCATGTTTATACTGCCGGAGTTCCACGCAGCGCTGCTGCCGCGAAAACCAACTGCGTGCCCGCAGTTGGTTCTTGTTAATGGCCAACACCTCTGCAAATTCCAACGGTAGCTTAGTCTTGACTTTACACGTTTCGGGCGCAAGGTCGGAACAAAAAAAAGACCCTCTTACGCAAGGCTAATGGTGGTAGAGCTGCAGTCTTCGATTCGCGCCTGCGTTTGCTTGGGCGCGCCTGTGAACAGTTGGAAACATGTGTCAGGGATGCTGTGTTCATGTCGTGATGGTTGAATTGCCCGCCGCAGCTGTTAAGGAACATCTGTGGAACATCTGCGGAAACGCAGCTGTCAGTCAGACAATGCCGTGGAATTCTGACTGGCAGGCCCGATGTCTGCGGATGGATATACAAGACCCCGTTCTTCAAGAAGAAGGCCTTCAAAGACAGCGGTGTGATGGTTTGCGGTCAGAACTTTGAGGTGTTTTGCTGCGTGTGCCTGCTGGAGGGAAAGGCTGAGGCTGGCCTGCAGCACAGCTGGTGCTACACCAGGGATGAGGCCTTCAAAGTTCGGTCCGAAAAATGCGAACCGCCGATGTGTACTTACTGGGTGGGCGCCGAGTATGATCGCTTGCCGCCATCATCGCAGGCATCCTCGGCGTGGACCAGCACCTCCCCGCCGCCGCCGTGGCAGAGTCCGCCGCCGCTCCCGCCCGAGGAAGTGCTTAAGGATATCTTGGACGAGCTGACAGGGGTGCAAGGCCGTGTCCACAAGATAGAGATGATGATTATTAAGCTGCTGAATCAGAAGAATGAGTCCAAGGAGACAATCAAGCATTGCTAGACACAGACAGCCCAAGGAGACAGTCTTCGAGCATCGCTAGACGCAAACTGCGGCCACGCAGTCTTGCCAGTGTTTCACTTGAATTGCTGCCGCAACAGTCTCTTCGCACATTTTGCAGCCAGAAAAAAAACGCAGCGCAATGCTTTGTCAATCCATGAGGGCCCGCCCTGGGTTGGCTGCGCAGCTCTTCGAGTAGGGTATGCAGGCATCTGGTAACACTGCACGACTTTGTTTTTTCGGTTGTGTTGTCGTTGGCGACAGCAGGAATTGCCCTTCGCCTCTTCAACATAAAGCTTCCGCAACTCCATGCGCACCACATTGTCGACAAAGCTGCATCTAGAACCAGCTCTGCACCTGCAGTTGAACAGTTGCTGTCGAATGATCTATTTGTTGGAGCTCCTTGCCTTGGTTGTTCAAACTTACTTACTCAGGCTGCTAGTGGAAAAAACAGCTCTCAAATGTTGTTGCCGTTCAGTGATCATGAAACACAACTGCATCTCACACTGCTTGCGCGCCAGCCTTGGCTTCAAGCAAGGGCAGGGCAGATTGAAGACTGCTTTGGCAACAAAGCAGGACATGCCGCGACATTCCGACGAGTGTGGCAGTGTGGCGCTATACTTGTTCATAAATGTCAATGGTGACTGGCATGTCTTGGCGCACCGAAGGTGGTGGAACTGGCAGCAAGATGCGGCCCAGAATGCCGCCTTAAGGGAACTGCGAGAAGAGGCTGGGTTGCATCTGGACTCCAACGTTACGGGCCACTTTTTCACGCTGGCAAAAGACACGACGCTGATAAACCAGAAATTTCAGGCAGGCTTGGGAAAGTCCATGGGGTTGGGACGTGTGAAAAGCTGCATGTTCCTGTACGTTTGTTCTAACCATTGCAAACACTGTTCAAGCAATGCCCCTGCAGGAAGGCAAGCGGAGAAACGTAAACCACATTAATTTCGGCTTCGTCTTGCCGTCTTTCTGCCAAGCTACACTAGAGGTCCATGGCCCTCAACACAAACCCGAGCTCCTGCCACACGGGATGGCCAATGTGGAGGGGATCCCAACAAAGCCGGTGGAGAAGAATTCCAGGCACAAGTGGGTGAAGGTCAACACGATGCTGAGTCATCGCGACCTCTATGACCTTTGCAGGACTCCGCTTGCAGACTTCCTGGACAGAGAAGCAAGCCGCTGTGGCCTTACAGCGGCCATCACACAGGGCACTGGAAAGCATTGAACGACTCCCGCTGAAGTCGGTCCTCATCACGAGCGAGATGCTGGCGAATCTCCTGAAGCTGTCGCATGTGGCTGGCGCAAAGTCTGGTGCAAGCCCCGTATGATGTCCTGAGGAACAACATCGGGAGATTGACCAAGCGTTCAAAGTTTGAAAAATGTGGGAGGAGCCAGAGCAACCACCCCTGTGCAAAGGACCCAGCATTGGTGGAGATGATGGTGCGGCACTGGGCGCACGTCCACGGAGTCTGCGACTCTCTGGGCCAATGCCGCCATTTCCCCCAGGAGACCTCCAGAAGTTCTGGCCACATCGAATTCGATTACTTGCAGTCGGACAGACAGCACTCTGTGCAGTGGCAGCGTCGTATTCAAGACATCTGCGGAAACGCAGATGGCATCCACTTGCACTCGGTGGTTCACGGCACCTACTGGGAATGTGCCCCGGCAATCCTGAGACAGGGAAAGCTGACTGCGTCAGATAACGACGCCGGGCTGGGGGCACGCGAGTATCACGGCCGAGGAGGCCGTGGAGTCGGAGTGCGCCTTGCCAAGAAATTTGTGTTTGGTAATGATTCCTGAATGTTTAGTCCTTGGTTGTTGTAGTCTTGCCTGTTCGTGCCTTGCCGACCTTGTGCGCCAAGGTACACAGCAGAAGACTGGGAGCACGTCTTCGACCACTACGCGTGGAAGACAAATGTCTTCGGCAACAATGTCTACTACGCTTTGGGCTTCCAGCTTCTGGGCCACACCCCCAGGACGATTTTTAACATGCATCGTGGCACAGAGCTGGTGTGGAATGCGGAGGACCTCGTGATAGTGAAGGTGATCGTGAGGTACAACATGCGGGTCCAGCAGGGCGAGGCGTGCTTGCGGAATTTCCAGCCGCAATGCCGCCTGCTGCCGAAAGAGTTGCAGGGGGACCACGTGGCGGTGCCCGTATACGAAAAGATTGCAGCAAGCAGGTGGCACGACTGTGCCCACACCCCTCACTGGGAAGAAGACTACGTCCCACACAAGGAGTGGTTCCTTCACATGGACTATGACAAGGTGAAGAAGCTCACACCCTTGAGCTGCTGCTTCCCCTGGGCTCCTCAGCCCACCAACGTGAAGGCAAGAGCTGCTGCGTTCATCGCTTGCCGGTCACGCAGCCCGCGAGGCGGGTCAAGCAGCCTTGCGCCGACGCCAACTGCGGTGCCGAGCATGGAGCAGGAAACTCCAACTCTGCAGCCGGAGGAGCCCACTGTCACCCAGCTGCCGGTGGAGGAGTGCAAGCAGGAGCCGGCAAGCCCAACTCCGTTTTTGCCCATGCCAAAATCAGCTGCGGCGACGCAGCTTGACACTGACATGGACAAGGAGCAAGAAGAAGTTCCGGCCTGGTTCAACTATTCGCCAACGTCGCCGGCTGATGAGCCTCCATGCGAGGGGCCCCAAACACCATCAGTCTCTGAATCTGAGGATGACGACGGGCTGCAGCAACAACTCCAGCGTGCGGAACACCTGACAATGACCCTGCACCGTGTCAATGTTCGTGATTCTGACTCTGAGCTGAGCGGAATCTCAGATGAGGATGATGAGGAGGAGCCGGATGACAAAATGTCACAGAAGGACGAGGACCAAGATGAGCACCAGGACCAAGATGAGTGGCGGTGGATGCCGCTTGAGTCAGGTCGATGGCAAGGAGCACAATTGCTGCGATTGGAGAGGCAGTGGCAGGACGCCGGGTTCCCAAAGCTCGGCACTGAGGCAGGCGATTGGTTCCACACACAAATTACAGCAGCGGAGACGGCCTATGTCACTGCGACAGGCATCTATGACAACATGCCTGACCCGGATGGTGGAATTGCGGCGGGGCTATCCAGGACTCGACAACAGAAGACGCGGTCGCGCGTGAGAACAAGGTTCAAGAGATCCCGAGTGATTGGGCTGCCCTTCAGAACTCGGGGAAGCATGAAAGCGACAAAGAGACTGGCGCCGGTGCACAGGATGCACTCTAGCGGCACCTACACATATACACAATGGGTCGCTGCTGGATACATTGGCGCGCAGTTTGGCCGGCTGCCACGGGCGCCAAAATTCCCCAAGGGCCAACGCTGGTACAACTACCGGGGACAATGGCTTAAAGTCACCTTCAACGACGGCATTGAGTGGTGGACTGATGATCCATGCACAAAGCAGCAGCTGGCTGACGTAAAGGAATGGTTCCTGGGCCTCAAAAAGGTCAAAAACTGAACTGCGTCGCCGCAGTCAGTCTTTTGAATCATTGCTTCCGAAGCCTTTGTACAGCTGACGGCTTCGGAAGCGGTCGCACTTCAAGCACACAGTCCCGCAGATGTAAAAAGGGCTCGTCCGTTTTGCCTGAGTGTTTCTGTCGTGGCACAGTTCATGTTGCGGCATCGTTAATCGTTGATCACGCCTGTCGAAACATGCTCAAGTTGTACGGCAGCTGCTGCACCGACTGCGGCAACGCAGTTCGGATGGCGCCATGCCTTCTTCCAAATGCGTGATTAAGTGGGGAAGACTGTTCAAGTGGGCAAAACTGACTGAGTCGAATGTGCAGTGCCGGTACTGCAAGTGCTTCAGCCGCTCAGTGGAAGGATTGCGAACAACGCACTTGAAACAACATGAGCGTGGCACCCCGGACACCTTTCTGGGTGTTGTGGAGCGCCGCTTGAAAGGAGAATCGCTTCGAAAATCTCCTCTTGGCCGCTACAAGGAAAAGAAGATTTCATGGTGCTTGAATGAGGCTATGTTGGACATGGAGCGGAAGAAACTTGGGAAGTGCCAGGTAGCTCTGATTTCGCAAGATGCGCAAGGGCCGATGCTTTCTGTCAGATTTGCCTGTGTGTCAAACCGCGCTGCGAAACCACAGCGCGGTCAACTTGAACTGCATCAAGGCCTCTTGGGGCTCTTCCACGGCCAAATTTGCGGCGCCCGAAGGCTTGCCAGGACAACGCTGCAAGTTGCAAAAACTATGTTTCAGGCTAGAAGAAAACCTCCGTCTGGGTGGTGCGGGAAGGCGCCGACATTTTACAAAAAGGCTTGGCAGCATTTTCGCAGAAGGGTGGAACCTAGGCGGCAAAGCTTTGCTTGCTCCATGTTTCAAAACAAAATGCTTCTCCCTGACGCTGACGCTGCTGAGGAAATGTTTGCTTCGGATGCGGCCGCTGATGAACTGAGAGCCGGCCGTTTACTCTCACTTCGGGACCACTTTCCTGCCGAGACTTTTCCAGCTATGAAGATTCGACTGCGCGACAGCGCGCATGCTGTCCAGCGGCAACTCAGCGCAGTCCTCACGTGTTGCATTCCCAGTAAACAACCCTGCGCGGAACGGACAACTAACAGACAGCTGCCTTGCTGGCTAAGGTTTGCAAAGAAATGGCATCTTGACGAGACGCTTCAGGAATACATGCAGCAATTCATATCTGGAAAGGAGTCTATGACTGCGCTGATTTGGCATTCGCCAGATTTGAAGGTGATGTTTGCGAAGCATGTTGCTAGGCTCAAAAGTGGACATGTTTTAACACACATGCCGCAAGTGTGGCCATAGTGTCTCGTCGCGCTAAGGTTCGGCACATGGACGCCGAATTTCTGCGTCACAGTGGCATGAGAGACTTGCAGTCGGCCAAGCATCGTCATTCTTCTCTGCAGAAGCCGATGGGGCGATTTATCCTTCTTGCGGATGCGTTCTTGGCCACAGCTCACGAGAGACTTAGTAGGCATCAGGCTTGCTTGAGTATGTCGCCATTTCAAAGAAAAACTGTGTTGCAAATCTAAGGATATTGCGAGTAAAGACCAACGCGAAACCCCGAAGGGTTGCCAAGAAGTTCCTGGAGTCTATATCCACAGAGGTGTACCTGCAAATGGCTATGATGGCTGACGCTGCTGATGAGGAGATCAGAATTTTACGCAGATTTGACAAGAGCCAGATGGACATGAGTGCAGCGCAAACCTGCTTGACAACCTTTGCTCAAAGGCTGCATGTGCTCTTCGTGCAGAAAACAGCCACCTCCAGTGGTTACACACAGCACGCTTCTAGACAGCACTGAGTCGCGAAGCCCGTGATAAGTTTTCAGAGCTTCAAAGACTTGATCTGACTGCCAGGTGCTGAAGTGGCTGGAAAGACCTCGTTTGATTCAACTGGGCGCTGGGCACAGGAGTGTGGGAGGCAGCGTTTCGCCGATCGTTTTCAACAGGTGCTTTGCAAGGATGGCTCTCCCAGATGTTCGACGCGAACTCTAAGCAGCTCTATGAACAGTTCCAAGACTTAAAGCCTACTGCCCAACGCCACCGACTGGTTCTGAGTCTGTTTAACGGTGCATATTGCTTGTCCTGCTTTGCTTGTCGCTTTCCAATGCTCTGCCCAGGAGAACAACTGTCCAAGTCGGAAGAGTTGGGTGATTTGCAAGCCTGGACCTTGGCAGAGTCAAGTTTCAGCGGCCGCTGCCCGGACATGTCTAAAACACTTGCCCGTGTCTTGCTGGCATCGGCGGCTGGAACTGCGCAGAGCGAGCGTGACTTTGCAGATATCAAGTACCACACTGCACGCGACAGGGCTTTCTTAGGCCCTTACTTCAAGGCGTTCGAGAGGCGGCTTCGCCAGTGGGACAAGAACAGTCTTCGTGGTGCAGTTGCTATGCTTGCCCAAAAGATTTGGCAGGAAGGCTTCGGCTCTGAAAGATCATCTGGGTCCGCTCGCAAACCTAAGTTTGTTTCCGGTCTTCGACTAGAAGCAAGCCGGCAGGACGCTTGGCGGCACATAGCTTTTTTTAACTTGCCGGAGTTCGCTTTGCACACCTTGCCGGCCAAGGCACGAACAAGAAATCCTGTTTCGGAAGCCGCGTGGATAGCTCGACGCCGGAAGAGTGTGAAGCGATGCTTAAAGCTGAACGATGCCCCTCGGGACATGCTGCGGCTGAGCAAAAGTTCCCGCAAGGCAGCTGGAAATGCAATTTCCACAAAGCACGAGGAAGCGACCAAAAAGTTGTCGGAGCTGAAGAAAAGACGGTGCTTTCAAGCTCAGCAAGACGACCTGCTGCTGCGGCAAGAGCAGCTTCGTCCAGCAGAGCACAGCCAATGCTTGGAGCGTAGGAGGAAAGCTGACCACCAAGCTCAGCTCGAAAGCTCGCTGCGGAAACGCAGGCGGAGTCAGCCTGAACTTCCAGCTCTGGCCAATATGCGCCTTGGCGTTTGAATTTGCTTTTGCGCCTTTGTTCTTGCAAGTTTTCTTAGGCGATTGCTCGCGAAAGAGGAGGCAGACTCTACTGACTTGCACCAGAAACTCCACTCTTTGGGTGCCCTGGTGGTCAATGATTATCTCTTGGCTGAAGGCGTTGTGGTGAACAATGTCGCAAAACCTGGCTCTCGAGCTTCATGGCTAATGCGACTCTCTGGTGGTCTTATCGTAAGCCAAGCTGCGATCAAGACCGGGTTTGGGCCTTGGGTTAAATACAAAGGGCCAGCCAAGGGCACCCGAAGACATGTGCTCATTACGCCATCATTTCGCAAACGTCATCCGCGATTCGCTGTCTTGGCACAAACACGCATGCAAGAGCTCAACTGGAAAGTGTACGTGCGGGCCTTGGCTGGCTGTGGCACACTTGTCGTCCTGTCCGTGTCCCGTTTGCCTTGTTTGGAGCGGCGCGCCCCTGGTAACAGAACTGAGGACAAGGCTGCCACCTGGGTGAACGCAGCCAAAGCTGCCAAGACCAAGAAGAACTATGTGAGTGTAGGACTTGTGCAGGAAAAGTCCGTGCTGACATCCACAAAGATGTTCAACGCCCATACATTTGTACAGTGGGGAGCTCTTGGGGCAATAGAGCGATTCTGCCTGGGTCACAGCCGCCAATGACGAGCATTGGTCGCTGCACAGAATCTGCAGACTGGGGAAAGGGCTGCCACTGCCTCGCGTCATAACAGAGAGAAACACGTCTATGCGATGGCTCGCTGTCTGATGACGGAAAGCGCTTCTTGAAGCGCTGGGAGTTAAACAGTGTACAAAGCCGGGGGGGGTGGAGGGAACCTGATGCGCGGGTCCGGTCAGCCGAAAAATCCTCCATTTTGTGGGAGTTTTGTTTGAGCGCTTTCTGCCACGCAAGCCTGGTTTTTGGTGTTGCTCCCTGTGTCTGCCAAATGAACAATTCTGATGCATCAGAATTTTGGGCCCCTGCGAGTTCTGATGCACTAGATTTTGGGTCCCTGCGAGTTCTGATGCACTAGATTTTGGGCCCCTGCGAGTTTTGACGCACTAGATTCTTGAGTCTAAGTTGTTTATGCTTTTTCAAACGGGTCCTCGGGCTCTTTTGGGCCCGACAGCCCGAGTGCCAGGGGGTACGGAACCCCCTGGCACTGCGGCTCAAAATCGGGCTGACCTGCTATTTGTTTTGGGGGGTATGTGCAATTAAGCCCCAAGCCAAGACTACTACGTCTTGTTGTCTTTTGTCTGGTGTGCTCATGTGTTCTGTCTGCCCGTCAAGCCGTTTCACGCTTCGCCCCGCAGCCAGCTTTCCTCCAGTTGCTTCTTCAGCTGACTTGCTGCGTTGCCGCAGAAAGTCCGTGAAGCATGGGGAAGACATCCTTGAAGGTGAAGAAAACTGGCATCAAGAAGCCTCCTCGCGTGGAGAAGGTGGAGTCACATTGCCATCGCAAGTGGCCAATCATGCTTGGGAGCGACTGCAGCGGCATGGGAACTGATGTTGTGGCAGCGAAGCAACTGGGGATTGAGTTCATGGTTCAGTTTGCCACCGATGTGGACCCAGATTGCCGAAAGGTGATTCTTTCCCACAAAAAGGGACCGAGGAGTCTTGGATATGCTCTTGGAAATGTTTGCGAGAAGTGTGACTTGTACACAGCTGGGTTTCCGTGCCAACCATACAGCAGACTGCCAGAACAAGTAGCTGTTTTCAACCGAGTTTGGGTTACTTTCTGTTTTTTTGCACATAGGTCTTTGCTTAGTCTGCTCCTTCCGAGGTACGGCGGGCGTCGGGCAGGGGAAATGCGACCAACGTGATTTATCAAAGGCTGTGGTGGACTACATCTGCCGCATGCAACCGCGTGGATTTGTGCTGGAGAATGTGACGGGCATCCGGAATATGAAGCACAGGAAGCACTTCAACAAACTTCTGCAGCAGCTCAAGGAATGTCGGCTCCCTGGGTCGCAGAAGCGGGCCTATGCTGTGAGCTGGCGAATGGTGAACACCCGCAGTTTCGGGCTTCCGCAGAACCGGAAGAGGATCTACATCATGGGCGCCAGGAGGTCCACGCGCAAGGGTGTGAAAACCAGAAAACCAAATATGGTCCACTCGCTGCCTGAAAGCAAGTTCGCTTGCCTGGACGACTTTTGGAGAAGGGGCTTCCCAAGGTGGACATCAAGAAGCTTTGCAAAACCAAGCGGAACAACATTTTGGCAGGAAGGAAGAAGCTCAAGGCGAAGGGTGTTTGGAATCTGGACAGGGACATCATCGACGCAGGAGCCGGGAAAAACTTCCGGCAGGTCACCTCGGGCTATGTTCCCACAATCACATGTGCACGAGCCTCCGGCGACAACTTCTGGCTCGACAACGATTCTTGTCCAAACCAGATTTAGCGAGTGCAAATAATCAAGTGTGGCGAGTTGCGCAGCCCGCAGCCCGCTTACAGCCTGTGCTAAGGAAAGTCGCTTTCTCAGACTCAAGGAGCTGGCGGTTTTGCAGGGATTCCACAACTTCCGCTGGCCCAAAAGTGTGTCCCGCGCCAAGAGAGGCAAAATGGTGGGCAACGCCATGTCGGTTCCTGTCCTGAGGGAGGCAATGAGGGCGGTGCTCACGGCAGCTAGGTTGATCCGCTAGGCCTAGTAACTGTGGAGCCACAGTTATTAAGACAAGAGCTGCTCCTGTTTAATTTGCTGGGACGATGGTCCTGCTTTGGGTTGGTGCTCCGCGACTGCAAGGGGCGTGTGAATCTACAGTGAGGCACAATTGACTGGGGTAAACAAAAGCGGAAGCGTTGCTGACGCGGATCAAATTCGACTTTTCACAGAGCGTGGCCCGTGCTTTCAGATTAAGGCTCATCCGCAGTTTTCAGATTAAGGATCATCCGCAGTGTTTTTTATTTGAGGCCCCCGGTGCCAGCTGCGTAACCGCAGCGAGGTGCAGACTGCTATGGTTCAATCAACATCCTCGGCAAGCTCAACCCCGGTGCAATGCCGGAACATAAGCGCTTCCCACTACGATGACGTGAGGAAGGCTTGGGAACTCATTGTGGGGCGCGGGCCTCAGTAATAGAGATGCCATCAGTCAGTACTGCGCTGCTGCTCAGGACGGATCTTTTCAGGGACCTTGAGTCAATGAAGCCCTTAACGATCGAGGAGGGCGGTCGTCAAGACCCCTTCGACAATCGCAAGTTGCAGTCCATGATGGAGGCCTTGAAGGAGGGAGATTCCACTACTGACCAGTACATTGCAGGCGGCAATGTAGCGTGGGTTAGCTGGTCATGGTCTTCGACTGCAAGTGTGCCAGTGTACAAGAGCAGCGTAAAGTGGATCATGCACACCACGTACAAGAAGCCCCAGCCTATAAATTTGGTGGTGGCAGTGGATGACTTGTTTATGGACCAGAAAAATGGGCAAATGAAGAGGATCAGTCCGGAGGAGGACCATCACGCCTTCATCTTGGCCACAGCGAGGGACTTGCAGCAAGACAAGTTCCAGGAGGCCGGCGCCGTCGCTGTCTTGGCCCCTAAATACAGCCAAGCATTGAGTTGCCAGCGCAGGAATGGAGAAGGGCGTGGCTGTCTTCCACGATCGATTGCCGCTTCAAGCCCGGGCTGAATTTGTTCTGGGAAGCGGCCAAGCAAAGAAAGGATGTTGGGACCAGATACGAGACCATGTACTACAGCCCTGTGCAACGCATCTTTCAAATAGTGTCCTTCAAGTTGAATCACGAATCAGCTTCCAAGACCAAGCTGACGACTAAGAAGCTTTTCGAGATCTTGTCTGCCAACTTGACGGTGACATCGGGGGAGGCAGTGACGCAGTCCTTCCTCGAAGTCTTGATGGCTCTGTGGAATTCCTTGCTGAGCGACACTTCTTTCCGAGAGGAAGTCCTGCTTTCTGAGGAGCTCTTCGGAAAGCGAAGTCCCATCAAGTCCATATATGTTTTGCGAGACCTTGCCACTGCTTGCAAGAAGCAACCGCCTTGCGTGAAGTGGGTGTTCGATGCCCTCATGGATGCGGCGTTGAACAAAATCTTCAAGCAAGGCGAGCTCAACCCCAGGCGTTGGCCGGCAAGAACCCCCGTGGGAATAATTCCAAAGGGCCTGACTCCTAGCACTGCTGCTTTTTCTTAGGTTTTGCCTTGATTGATGGGGGCGCACTGCTTCTGAGGCTGTTCCATATGTGGGCATGGAAGTATGTCCTGAAAGATGAGATCCTGGACATGCTGTTGGCTCACAAGAGCCTGCCATGTGAGGACGCAAAACGCATCCGGGAGAAACTCTCCACTCAGGAGACGTGGCGCAAGGCAATGGCTGGTGGCCTTCTCTTCTCGCGGGAGACGCTCGACAATATCCCTGACAATGAACTTGACCCTAGCATTTTGACTGCAATTGGTGATTCAAGTGTCGCCCATGACATTGTAATGATCTGGACATGGCGCCGAGGCAAATCCGTGAAAGTCGTGGCCAACAAATCGTGGCTGGGGGCGCTGCAGCCAGCCAGTCAAGAGGCTGCGGAATTTCTGGCAGATCTCATTTACACCAAGAAGTACGACGAGAAGGTGAAGAGCGTGTTGCACACCAACTTTGACGTGAATGCCCTTCTCGAGCGCGAGGCGCTCAAGCCCATCTGGGACAAGCTAACCAAGAAAGACGACAAAACGGCTGCGGCAACGCAGGCGGAGTCAGCGGACGAAGGTGCGTTGGATGACGCCGCCCTTGTGAAAGCCGCCATCCGCCTTTCAGAGCCCAATGAAGCCAAGGCAACTGAGGCTGTCCATGCAGTTGAAGCTCTGAAGACTGAAGACAAAGAGTTTCTGCTAGAAACTGAGACAACCGCCAAGGACCTTGTCAATTCCCTTTTGCAGGTCGCGGTGGCTGACCAAGAGATTGACAAACTCATCCTTGCTTTGTCGAAGGTGGAATTCCTAAAGACGCGAAGCCAGGAGGGTTCCCAACTTTTCATTTGGGACGTTGAGCAGGCAGGAGAGCATAAAACCGACGCTCGGAGGTCACCCCCTCCGTTTCAGAAAGAACACTTCGAGAAAGTGGTCAAGGGCGTGCTTTTTGCACGAAACATGCAATCCACTTTGACCTTTGACGACTCGGACGGGCCGCCTCCCCCAGACGCTTCGGATGTGTTGCCTAGCTTATTACATAAACACAGGATGCGTGCGCCGTCCATGCGTTGCTCATCTTAGGTTCTTGTTCTTTGACGGAGGCCGGTCAGGCCTGCATTCTCATTGGAACAACCTGTTCAAGGGCATCGGCGTGACTAAGATGTGGCATTTAATCCACACTGAGGACTCGACAACTGCGAACAGGAAGGCCAGGAATCTGTCAGGGACGGCGATTGAGCGTGGGGCCAGGGCCTCAGCGTTTTAATGTGATTTCCTCGGAGGCACGGGGGCTGATAATGAGGTCAACGTGATTAACTTGGCAGAAAAGGTCTTGGTGACCACCACGGATGCGCAAAAGCTGCAAGCTATCACGGGAAGCCGGAAGAACCTACATTTTGAGGGGACCGTGTGTTCAGATGCTGCGCCTTGGATAAACCAAACAGTGCGCGGTTGTTTGGCGCGCTCAGCTTGCGCCCCTTGTTTGCGTGCGAGTTTCTGAGGTCTACGGGGTCCCCCGGCATGATTTGGCAGGGCTGACAAGGCTGGCACCTGTGTTCAAGCACGAGTTGCTTGGAAGCTTCCGCGTGGCTGGTGCACCGAACAACCAACAGCGAACAGATGGAAGTGCAAAGGACAACGTGGCAGGAGAACCGATCACTTGGAATCCAAGGCATTCGCACATGATCGAGGAATTGTTGCACCGGTATCGGCCACGGGCTGTCACACTCATGACAGCAGCAGAGCCTGCGACAGCCAGCGTGATTTTGACAAAAAGAATTCCAGTGACAGCAATTTGCTCCTTGGCTGCATCGCAGTTTGATGTCCTTTTGCTCGAGTTTGGTTCTGGTGCCCAAGAAGAGCACGCCAGGCTTCTCACAAAAGCACGCCAAGTGGTTCAAGGCCCAGGTCTGCACACAGCTCCTCGCGGCGATGACTGACCCTGCCAACGACAAGATTTTCAACGCAAAGCTGGGAAAACTTTTGCACCTTCCGCATCCGCAGAGCAGCAGCACCCCTGAGCCTTCCACGTCCACGGTGACAGGCAAGAAGCGAAAGTCGCGGGGAGGTGCCAATGCAAAGCCGAAGCCAAAGAAGGCTGCAAAGATGAAGGCGGCTCCGAAGAAGAAGTCGGAGAAAAATCTGATTGAAGAAGACGAAGAAGACGAAGAAATTGAAGATGAAGAGGACGTCGAGGAGGAGAATCTGAGTGAAGACTCTGTGGGCAGTGATGACTAAACAAACTGTGGTGCCACAGTTTGTGCATTCTTTTGTTTAGCCAGCGCATGACAATAATGATGATAGCGGGACATGTCTGTTGGCAGCGAAGCAATCACAGCTTCAATGCCAAGTCCTGAGAGAAGGCAACGCAAATTTGTGAAACCTCCTCCCGCTGATGATGTAAACTAGACCTTGTGGCAATGTCTGCTGCGGGCGCGCAGCAGACCATGGCATCGCGTGATGGGCAAAGAAACAAAAGAGCAAGCATTGCGTGTTGGACCTTGAAAGTTGCGACTGTCCTTGAAAGTTGCCATGTTGTTGATTGATGTTATTGCCCTGCAGATGTTTTCGCTTCACATCTAGGCTACTGCGCGTCAGTCCCACTTCCCACAGACATTACTGTGCTACCACAGTAATTATGTCGTCATGGTTGGCCGACATGGACAGTGCACGGTTTCAGCCAGGCGACCACGCTTGCTTGGCGACGTGGAAGTCCAGCTTCTTCCCGCTCTATCAGCTTCATTCGGAGATACTGGAAAAGTTGGAGCAAGCCATCGTGTTTCGCAAAGGGAGCCCCATCTGCATGGAGGAGTTCAGGGATCTGCGAGTGTTCATTCATGTGAACAGCGACGATTATCTGGAAAGACATTACACAAAGGAAACTGCAGACTGGTGCAATCACGAAACTCGCACTTCCTCAGTGCAGCAGTGGATCGAGCATCGGCCTTGGGTTCAGCTGGTGCCAGGGCCCACGAAGCATCAACGAGTACAAGAGGAAGCATTATCAGTTGCGGTGTGTGGTGTATGACATTCAACGTGCCCCTTATGGTGGAGATTATGGGCCGATTGGCCATGCTTCCTGGGAGAAGCGCTTCATGATTTGGGGCTGGCAGGACGAGCTCGATCGCGTGCCTGACCTGGTTGAGTGGTCCCAGGACTATTCCTCGATACTTTGCCTGCCAATCAGTGACCCCGTGCCAAAACTACGGGTGATGCTGAAGGCCCTTTACAGACGAGACGTTGACATGATTCGCAGGTTCATGCCACTTTCTCTCTTTCCTGGCAACGCCATCTGGCATCGTGATGACATCGAGCAGATGACTGCAGTACAGCATGAATCTGATGCAGAAGGAGAGGACGCTGACATGCAGGTTCAGGATTCGGAGTTTCTATTGGTCGACACCGCCGACCAGGTCCCTGGCACCAAGTTCGATCAAATTGGCCGTGTCCAAGTTGGACCCATCATCAACAGTTCGCCATGGCACCAAGATCAGCGCGCAAATCAGCGTGCTGCCGCCAGCTGCGGAAACGCAGCTGGAACTTCAAAACCAGTCACTGTGTTCTCCTCTGAGTAGAGACTGAGACAGGCCCGCCGCCAGCCACAACGCACAGTGTTTTTGAGGCTGAAGTTGTGTGGCCTTGGATTGAAAAAAATGCATCGAGCCACGGAGTGTGGTGTTCGCATGTGCATGAGCACTGCTAGGCTTTGTTGTTGTGTGAGTGCACGGGCATTGCTGCTGCTTGTCGTCCTGCCCTTGACTTGCATCGCCGCAGTCATTAAGGCCCGAGTTTTGCCGAAGGTTTCCAAACATGTCGTCTGAACACGAGAGCACGGTGATTTTCGGCAGTCGGGCTGACCTTCGCGCAGAGCGGAAACGCAAGCGTGATGAGTCGGGGGACTGGGACGAGCTTAGCCACCCAGACTTGCGGAGCATTCTGCAGCAGAAGGAGCGGCTTGGAAACATTTTGATGAAGTATTACCCCACGCTCCTCCATTTACCTGCGGATGCCATGCCTGAGACACCGCCTGTTGGCAACCATTCCTACACGGTCAAGCCTGCAGGATGCTGCAAGATTATGGTTAAGCTGGACAACTCAAGCTTTGTGGTGAAAGGCCTTGGACAATCACAGAAGTTTGGCTTCGGGATGAAGTTCTACGTGGGGAGTGCCGACGATTTGCCACTGAGTGAGCGAGTTATGCCAGGGCTTGTCGCAGTGGCTTGGGCAGAGGCCCAGGTCCTGGCAAGGAAGTGGCAGCAGAAGAAAGATTCCGAGCAACCTGATGTCTCGCCCAGCTGCGATGCAACAACTGAGCCATCCTCCGACGATGCCTCTTCCGGAAGCCAAACAACACTGGCTTGGGAGCAGTTCAGCCCTGATCGACTTTGACTCCAGTACAGATTGGATCAGGTGTTCAAACAACTGCGCCCCCGCAGTTGGATGCCTTGCTGTTTTCCCAAACGGTGGTTTTTGCAAGCTGCAATTGCTGCTTGCTTCTTAGTAGCAACATGGTCGGGGAGACATGCAATTGACATGTCGCGGGGAAAGCTGAGAGTCTGAAAAAGGAGCCCGCGTGAGTTTCAACAGCCACTGCGTGTTCATGTGTTTCTCAGACCTTCCACATCACAAGGCCAGCCATGCCTGCCAGAGGCGCCAGAGCTCCTTTCGGCAATTGAATTGTTGAAGCCCCCCGAGGGTCACTCTGCGCAAAAGATGGGGGCAAGCGGGATTTGAATCCGCGACCTCCCTACCAACTGCGGGTCCGCAGGTTGGTTCGGGCGCGCTGCCATTGCGCCACTGTCCCTTGCTCCCTCTGTGGCAACTTCGGGGCCTGAACCCGGCCCAAATTTTGAACAAGTCTTCGGAGCCAACACGAATAGTTTTTCCAGCTTGAAAACAATTTAGAGCTTGAACCCGGGGCCCAAATGGAACATCTTTTCGGAGCCCGAATCCGGGACCCGAATGGTATACGACTTTTCGGGGCCCGAACCGGGACCAACGCAAGTCAAGTTCAAGCCACCTCGGAGTAAGAGCGCATCCCAAAATTCTTCCCCCCCTCCCCCCTCTCCCCCTCCCTCCCCAAGATTTTCGGCAAAAACAACACTTCCGAAAAACGGATTGTTTTGACAAAGAACGCGCACGCGAAAAAACAAGGTTTTCGGTCCAAAAAAAGCACCAAAAAAAGCATAAAAAGCATGTCCTTAATGACCGGCCAGTTTTTGGCGCGGAAGAGAGGAAACAAACGTTTCATCCTTTCAATTTCCTCTTTTGTCGTACGCCAGGCCTTCGCCTCATAGTACGGCGGCTCCTGCTTTGAGGGAATCAGATCTCTATTCTCCATTTCGGAGAACTTGGCAACAAATGGCCCAATGCCATCGTCCTCGACGTGACTTTCGAAGTCTTCGTCCGAGATATACTCCCTGGGCGGCTCGCCCAGTTCGTTTAGGTCGACCTCATCGAGGTCAACCAGAGCCGGAGAGTCCAGGATTTTCTGGATTCCCATGAGCTCATTTCTGAGTTGCTCATAATCCCGCGGTGCGGTAGTCACTGAGGACGGCATAGCGTCTTCCCAGGACTCGGGAAAAATGCACACGTTGGTAGGAGAATATTCGTCATCGGGAATATCCCTATCACGTTCCCGCACATCGCTAATGAGCGTCGCATCCAAGAAGCCGCATTGGGCCTCCGGTTGCGACGCCTTTGCGGGAGATGGCGCTGCGCCCTTTGACGCTTTGGCCGCCTCTTTGGGTGCCTTGTTCTTCTTGCCATCACCCCTACTCCCTTCATTGTCCACGTCCATCGCAGACGATTGCCCGCTCCCACTTGCCCCGCCCATTGGCGGCTCGGGAATCTTAATGGGAGATTCTTTTGTACGGGCTTTGCCTGCATACGAACCTGACACTTGGCGGTGTGAGCTGAGCCAGGATGCACTGCAGGTGCGGACCGCCTAGGGTGGCTCTTGCTAGCTACAACACCCTGAGGAGGTGGTTTCATTTTGGGGGCCGGCTCCGCCTTGGGTGCCGGTTCCGGCTTCATGACACAAGCCCTGAGGTCAAAATTATCTGACCTCGCGAGACCTGCGCAGTAGGAACGGAAAACATCCTCGACCTCTCGGGCCAAGAATTCAGGATGATCCTCTGCCTTGAGAGCAGTCCTCCATGCGTCGTATCCACCGAGCAGGTTTCTGCCTACGATGTCATTAAAACGATACGAGCCCAACCCGGCATAGCGGTTGGCTGCTCGAAGCACGTTGCAGAACCTTTCGACCTTTTCGGTCGCCGCGATGGCTGCAGCCATCTGAGGGTGAATGTACCCTGTTTCGGCCATGCATTGTGCGGCTTCGCGCAAACACGATCGCGCGCGCCACAGATTTGCGGCCGCTTTGTAGAAGTTGCAGTACTCGACGGTCCACGTCGGGTCCTGCGCATAAACCTCATCATCCCCGAATTGGGAATCGGGCATGGTGAACCCTAAACGGATCTCCCGGCCACGGATTACGTCAGCCGAGATTTGATTCGAATTGGATTGATCATCCGAGAAGGGCGGGGAGCGTATCGCCTCCTCAAACTGACGCATGATTCATTTGCTGCCTCCCTATTGGGGTGCATTTGTCGGTACCGGTCGACTAGACCCGCCTGAAGGGCAATCGACAATGGACCAAGATTTTCCTCAGCCCATTCGGCGAGCGCTTTGGCTCCTGCATGATGAATTTCATCTGCATTCATCGTGTCGGACACGACGACTTTTGACAAAAAGTGCCAGTCGTATTCACCGAACCGGCGGTCGATTACTGAAGCATCGTCCAGCATCTGGAAAAAGGCATCCTCTGTGAGCTCTTGCCACAGAGGGAGAGAGCGAGGGCAGTCTCAGTAGACTCCGCCTTGTCGGGACGGAGGAGGCGCCTTGGCCATGCCCCGTTCCTCCATGCCGCCACAGCTGGCGAGAAGCCTGCTCTCCTGTACAGGAAATGCACAACAATGCAAGCATCAGCGCTTGCAGCGGGTGCAAAATATTCGGATTCTGGGCCGAATTCTGGATCGTCGGGATCGGGTGGATCACCGTCGTCGCCGGGAGGACTGGGTCCACCGCCACCGGCGTTGTTCCCGCCCATAGGGTCATCGTCGCCCGGCGGTTCATCGGCCGGGGATGTAGGAGCATCGTCCCGAGCCCCGCCACCGCTTCCCCCAGCGCCTTGGCTGGGTGATGCGCGTTTGACCCCACCTGCATCCGCAGGCGCAGACTGCGTGTCCTGGCCCGCAGGTTTGGACACTTCAGGATGATACCCCCGTTGACGCATCGGTCAACAGAGATGGGGTATTATCCTCCGGCTGAGGATTGTCCTCGCCGGTAACTCTTGGAGCATTGCCCCCCTGTCCGGGTTGCAGCTCCCCTTACAGGGCTTTGCCTGCATGGAAGGACCAGCCGGAGCGCTCCTAATAGCTCTCGGCGGAACCTGAGGCCGAGGGTGCGTGATCCCACTATCTACGAAACGCATCCCCCTGTGCCACCAGTGCTGGCAGCATCAGCGCCTGCCGCTTTGGGCACTGGCATACTTGCGACCTTAGGCGCATCGACCTTGGGCCGGAACTGCGCTCTTTGGCGGAGGGCCAGTGGGCGAGGACTGGACTGACACCGGTCCCCCCTCCTTAGGCGGCACTCCACCGGCACGCTTGGCGATTCCACCACCCCATCTGTTGGCGGTTTCACGCCCAGATAGAGTCGGGAAATCATCACCATATGCGTCTTTGGGAAGCTCTGGAGGTTTGGGCTTAGCCACAAAAATCTGCCTCCCAGTGTTGAGCTTCAAGGCAACTCTTTGGCCGCCAGATTTCGTCGGAGCACCAGACGTGGATGGGGTATACCCACACGCAGGTGTTGGTTTTAAGGGGGTTCCCTTGTGGGTGGGTGAAAGACTGCGATTAGCGGCCGATTGACCAAAATTAGCCATGGCCCAGCCTCTGCTTACCTGTTGCAGGTGGAGTTGAGGACTGGACGCGTTGGGCCATAGTCTGCTGCCCACCGCCCGCATTGGAGCTTGGCGCAGACTGAGGATCCGAATTCCGTGCACTGGTTGTTCTAGGCGCATTGGCCGACACTGAACGTGTCCTGGCGCCTTGGCCACCGGACCGCTCTGGGGCCAGAGATAACCTCCGCCCATGGTGTATCCTCGGAAGTGGACCACCGATGCACCGGCGTGAGGCACGTTTGGCCCCGCACATTTTAACGGCACTGAAGTAGGACTCTGGTGGATTCACCAATTTGCCCTCTTCGACCAAGTAGTTCATGGCAATTGCCAGGGTTTCCTGGATCTCACCACTCAAGGCGTATTCGCGCCTCAGGATCGAGGTCAGGTCGGTAAAAGCCGACACAAGACCTATGAATTGGTGTCCGCCTCTTTCGATGCCGACGACACCACCGTTTGAGCTCTTCTTTGAGCAGCCAAACCACATCGCATTGGACGGGTAGGCGGGAAAGCCGGCATCGCGGCATTTCCTGAAAAATGCAGTTGCAACGTTTTGCATGGACGTGCCATGCCAAACAAATCCAGGGCCAGACAAGACTATTGTCGGCGCCTGGCTTCGCCCACCTTTGTTGGCGAATGCCTTCAACGCATCGATGCTTTCATCGATGATCCTACCCGCTTCGGGGTTGGGACCGTACGTGTTCTCAAATTTGAGCCACTCGGTCAACCGCACGCATTTGGTGAAGATGACGAATATGTCATCCTTCGCCTTTGCAGGCGCACCGGCGTGCACCGGGTCCGCAAGCTTGGGCCCGACCACCGTGCGAAGGAGTTCAGATATCGAACTCTCCTCGTCAACCTCCACGACCTCCAGTGCGTATTCACCAGTCTTGGCCGGGAGCTTTGTCCTGATGGTCGTCCACTGCTCCTGCATGCATCGATTGCCGGAGCACCGGGTGACGTAGATCTAGGCCTCCTTGGAGCTTCGCCCCTGGGGCAGGGCGTTCGCCTCCTGTCCTGATCCCGATTCCTCGGAGAATATCTATCCGACTCGGGGTATTACCATTCTTCTTTCTTTGATCACTGAGAATCCCCAAATGGCGACCGCCTCCTGACAGGAGGGCCAGGAGCACCAGGTTTCTGGGCTCTGTCCCTGGACGGAGTTCGCTCGTAAAAATCCTTGTGCATATTGACTTGATTCCTAGGAACTCTCCAGCGGTCGATCTCGTTTCTACAACGAGCGCGAAGCCACTCATAGCTACAAACATCAGGGTTGGATATGTTTCTATCCCATTCCCTGATATCATGCGCTAAACAGTTGAGGTGTCTAACCTTCTCACTGAATAGCGACCGTTTCACCTGTTCGGTCAACGGTTCATCGAGGCCCGCAAGAATGTGGTCCCACTTCGCGATGAACCGCTCGAGTCGTTCCTCCTCTGCATAGAAAGTCGAAACGCTACACCGCAGGTTCGAGAGCTCAATTATTCTAAATGATTGCTCTCCAATGTTTGCAGTTCTCAAGTGGTCGTATAAGAGCCACAGGATCTGCCTACTCTTGATACGGTTGTTGGCGCGTTGAGCAGCCTCGGTGAGACGATTTATCTTGTCCATGATTGCAACGCACTTTCGAATGGCTGCATTGAACCTAGCTTCAAGAACGTGATATCTACACTCTCCATTCAGTTCTTCAAAGGACTTTGCCTTTTCAACTTCAGTTAGCCAATTGATGACGTAAAGTCCATCATAGCTGTAGGCATTGCTAACAGCTTCCTTCATATTGGCTATCCATACCCTCAGTCCAGCCGCGTCGGGTTCCGACGGAAGATCTATTGGAATACACTTGGTTGCAGCTGTACAGTTCGGATCCTGGTGGCCACTGTATCCGCCACCTCCTGTTCCGAAAAGGTGCTGTGGGACCTGCGAACTACCGATATAGACATTGCACACACAGGGCATAGGCGAGTAGCCTTTGGAATGCAAATGTCACATGCCCTTTTCATGCATATCCTACAATCCTCAATTTTGCTAGGGTCAGGAATGTCCCGATTACACATACGACAATTCCTGTCGGGAGGATCAGGACCACGCATGATTGGCGGGTCAAGACCTGAAGGATCCTTCGGTCTTGCACCATTAGGATCGTATCCTGGGTAATACCCGGTTTCACGCTTATCCAGGGCTGCTTTTGGGGCACCCTGAGAGCTCGCCAGTCGCAGAGGCGGTGAGTATAGGGTTCGTCTCAGGCGCGGTGTAGGGGACCTATTCCTGATCCGAGTAGCATCGGGGTCCCTTCTCCTCCTGCTTTCGTCAAGACAACAGGGTCCCTTGACGAATCCAAATCTCCTGTAGTCATCCTGTCCAGCTGAATGCCTAGTGCAGTAGTAGGTTTTACAAATTGACAGTTAATTCCCTTGGTCAAGAATGAACTCTCCCTACAGACACCGCATCGGGGTCCGTCACGGGAGCATTCTTCACATAGATCCTCCTTGAACGAGAAACAGTACTCGCAAATCGCACCTTTGCATCCCTTACAACGAAATTCAGCAACGAGGTGGATGCGCCCATCACCCATGTATTTACTTACATCTGGGTTCACCAGCATCGCCAGGATTTCCACCAGCAGCACTCTTCTTCCCCCCTCCTCCCGGGCTTTGCCGGTCAGGAGGAGGCGGTGGTGGAGGATCATTGTCAGGAGGGCTAGGCGGAGGTGGCCGCTTATCCGGAGTACGGGAAGTGGCACGCCTTCCTCCTGCGTGATCATTCAATCCACTACTCGATGCTTGCCTCGAGTACTTTGAAATTTTCTGGGCCGTGCTATATAGCACGTTGAGCATCTGCTCAAGTTTGCTGTTGAGTGTAGTCGAAACAGCCATGTTATGAGTATTCTGCTTGTCCGTGTAGGACTTGCAGTCCCTCGATTTGACCTCTAAATTGGTCTGCGTTTCGCAGAGTTGGTCCTTAATCCATTTTATGCCTTCCTTGTTGGTAACCCAACACTGCTCGGCATTTTGCATCATCCTGTCAATGTTACACATTCTGGCGGACAAGTCCTCGATTTTGAGGTTCACACCACCAATTGCAGGATGATTGGATTGACTCTCCACAAGGGATCTCTCGATTGCTTCAACACGAGTAACAAGTTCGGCAACTCGATCAGAAAGAGACTCAAAAACAGTTTGAACTTGGATGATCGAGCGAGCGACGTCGTCGTAGCTGGCCCGTTCATTCAGGGCATCGCCTAAGCTAGTCATACGATCGGAAGTGATCTTGACTCGCTGGCCAAGCTCGGCTACGACGTCCCTAGCCCCTTGTGAAAGCTGCATTGACACGTTTGCAGCCTGTGTACATGTATTGTTCACTTGGACGCGTTGGCCCTCTTTCAAGGGCCGTGACAAGATCAGCAACCTCATTGGGCTGATCTTCGCCCATGGGGCTACGCCTATATCCACGGTCCCGAGGAGTGGACAGATCACTCATGATTGGATTAGATTTTGGAGGAGTTCTGAAATCATCCTGTACGGCCGTTGATGGCCGTGGGAACTCACTCCGATTAGGAGATTGACTCTGATACGGCGCAGATCTCCTAGCATCACGAACCGCCGAAGGTTGTGTCATGCCCAGGCCTTTGGCCACGAGTCAGCAATGACAATGTCATTCAAATCGGTCGCATTGGACACTCTAGATTCAGACATTGATTCAATATCAGTGGCATTACTGATGGTGTGATTGCGACTAGAACTTGATGCCATCATGGACTCAGATTCTATTGGAACATTGGCCCCGTCCATGTTGTCCAAAGCGAAAAAGGAGGCCGCATTGGGCGTAGGGCGAAAACTTTGTACGCTCGAGCCACTCGACGACTTACCAAATTCCTCCTGGAACGCTTCGATCCCATCAAGCACGTTAACTAGTGTGTCCGCGTTTAGCGGGTCCCTACCAATGATCGACGCTGGGTCACCTGATCGACCGCGTCCTGAGTCCCGCGTACTGGGGTTTCCCCTGTGGGCAGTTTCCCGATCCATTCCTCTTCCAGTCGAATTTGACCTTGATCGCTTGCTTGGGGTAGGACTGTCTACAATGTTTCGCTCCCTAGGGCTCTCAAATCCTGAAAGTCCTGGGGGAGGGGACATGTTCCTCATGGTCGGGTTTACCGACGGCCTTGGCCTGACGTTACGGCTGGCCACATCAGGATTGAGATTCTCAATCGACAACGGCAGCATGAATTCATCGCTTCCAGCAGCCCGTTTTGGGCTTTGGAATTGCGGGAAAGATGACGGGGCGGGTGGCCCTGGCATCCATGCGGCGAAATCCATGCCAAAAATGTTTCCGTCGTTGGGCCATGAGGCTCTCCAATCTAGCCCACCGGATTCGGTTGGCAGATGAACATCAAATGCAACTCCACTGGATTTACCAGGTTCGGGATTACCGAGCACTTGAAAAGCTATGCTACTGGTTGGCACAGGTCTACTGCTGCCTCGGGAGTCACGAACCTCGGACTGACCAATATTCATCAGCTCGGGGAAAGATGAGGACTGAGCTCCAGGTGCAAATACCGGGCTCGTCATCATCACGTCCTGAGACGGAATCATCATGGTCAGGACGACTAGTCCCACGAACCTGAGAGCGATTAGCTCTTGAGGCATTAGACGATAGATCATCAGTGCGAGTAGCACTGGACCTCTCTGAAGGCATTGCTTCGGAGAAAGTGTGGTCTGACAAAAAGTCAGGACCCGAAAACATCGGCTGTCCGGGCACCTGGCCGTCATTCACAACGTCCAAGATTCCGGCCTGGCCGAGAACCCACTCATCGGTCACCACATGAGGTCCATCCTCAGTGATTTCCGCCATGAGACCTACAGTAGCCTATGGAAAACGGCGCCTGCAGGGTTGTTATTAAAAAGGGGTTCGCGGTGCCAACCGAGGACGAATCCTACGGCTGATAACCTGCGAAAGGGTTTGAAACAGAGTTTCGGGATGGATAAAACAGGCCCTAACCCACCAACAAGAAGAGACCACCTTATCCCCCCCCGTCCCAAGGGCAAAGCGGTTGCCCCCGGCCGGCACTAACACGAACCAAAAGGGGTGCCTCGTTTGTAACAAGAAGGAACCAAGCAGAAGCACAGCACAGCGCAAAGCGAGCAGAAGCAGCGCACCCCAAACAATAGCCCGACCCACCTCCAGGACAAAGAACACCGCCCCAAACACAACGGTCGCGAAGCCACGCGGCCGGTGTGCAGATGCGCCGTGAACTTTTCCCGCCGAGATGGCGAACGATGAATGCCGGATGCAAAACTTGAGCCAAAGCAGCGCATTGGCTGTGGCGTTGAAACATGCTATGATGAATTTGCATGCCCCCAAAAACAGAAGTGAAGGAATTGGCGAGGGGAGGCGCCTCTTGAAGGGACGAAAGCGCCCAGGCTGAAGTAATTTGGGGCCGCCCAGCTGCATCAACAACAACACCAAGCAAGGCTTCTGGGTGGAGGATTCAGGCACCTTTCTCCCCGCCAAGATGAGAAAGAATCTGAACGGTCTGAAAGAAAAGAAACGGAGTTGCGCGCACGACCTGCTGAACGAGTTGCTTGTTTGGCTGAAGGCTCAGAAAGGCCAACGCATGGAAAGAAGCAAGAGACCAACTTGGCCACTGGGCCGTTGCCGGAGAAAGCTGACTACGGTGTCGAGCGACTTGGAAGGCCTGGTGCCTGGCATCCGAAGCACGGCTGCCATGGCGACGAAGGCCGTCCCTGAGATTGAGGCATGCAGCGGGTCGCAGCCTCGCTCGGTTGACGGAAATGCGTGGGAAAGCCACCTTCGAACTTGAAACTCCAGCAACCTTCTGCTTGCGCCGCGCTGCGCCAAATGTCCATTCCAAGTTGTCGCAACTTCTTCCGCTTCAATGGAAATGAGCCTTGTCAATTCCAAGGATCACAGAGAAGCCAAGGGCCAGCCTCGGACTCGGACGGCTTGAGCACTGGCCTCCGCTGATCACAGCAGAGAAGGCGGCGTGCCTTGTCTATATCGATGTGACAGGGTGCCCAAAGTCCATGGGCACGGTGGATTCATTTGTTGGATGCCTTTCGACAGTCGTGGACCTCATCCTCACTGCGGCTCCGTCTTCAAGCCTCCGCCCCGTGTCGATGACGATGCTGGCAACGGCGCAATTCCCACAACGCGTCGACTTGCGGCCCCCTCCTCTTAAAAGATAGCTGCAAAACACATGCTGGACTTCCATATGCTGCGCAAGACTTCCATTTCAATGAAAATCTGCCTTGTCAGCTCAAAGGATCACAGAGACGCCAAGAGGCAACACTCAGACGGCTGGCTCTTTGCTACGACAATCGCAGAGTAAATTGACCGGGGCGCTGCAGGATGACAGCTAAAGAAAAGGCGCCGCCCGTCCGTGTATCGAAGCATTCCAAACATTCAAATTCCACGATTCCTTTGGCAAAAACTACCCAGCCCCAACCCCGAACTCCGGTCCTCCCCAAGATGGTGCGCTGGCCACCCATCAATCTCATATCATCTTCCAATCACAAGGCCCAACATTGCTCAGTGGGAATTTGGTTTTGACTTAGCTGTTGACACAATTCAAAAAGGCTGCCTTCTAGCCACCTCAAGCCTCAGGCCTCTGCAGGGCGACTGCAAAAATCTCTGCGCTATGGACAAAAAAAATCCTGCCCGGCCTCGTTTGAAAAGCCAGGAGCAAAAACGTGTTGGAAACGAACACATAGAAAATTAAATGGGCGCCCATGATAGGATGTCAGCACATGCACTCAGCCCTCAAGCTCGTCTGCGCTTGACAAAACCTAGTACAGGCACAAGATTGAAGCTCAATTTGGAACACTGTCTTGAAGTCCCTCGGAAAGATCCCACGCAAACACACATCAAGTTTCTTTGTTTCGCGAGGCTCCTGCAAAGCCCCGCCCGGCGCACGGCACCGTGGAGCTTCAGCTGCGCCTCGCCCCGGAGCCGCTGCCCCCTGGGCTTCCCGGCCGATTTTGTTGCCCTGCAGACCCAGCAGCTGCGCCAGGCCTTGAAACCCGCGTCTCTGGGCGCCATCCGAACCTCGGGGGCGGACGGCTTTGGCTGATACGGCTCCTGCGCACCAAGTTTCGCCTGCTGGCATTTGAAATCAGCATACGCAAGCTGTGTTAAACAACTTGGGATGACGGCTCTGGGCAGGAGCTGAGATAGCGCGCACATCAAAGGTGCCTAGGAGGTGAGCGGCAAGGAAGTAGATAGAATGACACGGAAGATAGTGACTGTTGGTGTCACCGCAGGTCGGTTATGATGTGGCGCAGTTGCTGGAGAGCCCCAAAGCAAAGGCGCAGGCAAAAGCAAAAGGGGCCGCCCGCCAGCTGCAACAACGAGAATACGAAGTCGATTGAACGGGGCGCTGCAGGATGACACCTGAAAAGGCGCACCTCGTGGGTCTATCGAGGCAACAGGCATGACAGAAGTTCAGGCCAGAAGTCCACGGGCATGGTCCATTTGTTTGGGAGTGTTGGATGTTTCTTCGACAGAAGTGTGGACCTCATCCTCACTGCGGTTCTGTTTCAAACCTCGGCCCAGGTCAAAGACCACGTTGGCAACGGAGCAACTCCCATCAGATATCGACGGGGTGCCAACTGGTGAGCGAATACACCCAATCCCGGGCAAACTAGCCAGGGCCTGCGGCTAGGGGACAGGGATATCTGATACGGGTTCATCATTTCCGAAACAAACCTAAAAAGTGTTGATCCTAATTTGCGAACGCGCTCCTGCTACAGCCTCAGGCAACTGAAGATTTGAAACCCTCTGCTTAGCGCCCTCTCAAAGGAACTTGACTTGCTTGATTGCTTGCTTCTGACCATCTGCAAGCTGGGTGGTCAAGAGACAGGTAAACGCGACAAACAAGAAAGGCAGCTCGGTCTCAAACTGAGCTCCAAAACGCCCAGTCACTTAAAGCTGCTCTCAAAGAAAAAAGAAGAAATCCTACAGGAAAAAATTTGAACTGTCTAGTCCAAAATATGTTCCAATCCGCCCCAAGAAGGTGCGCCAGCCAAAGGCCCATCTATCTCACATCAGCTTACCATCACACATTTGCGGCTATTCTGAAACAGTGCGGCTCGGATATTGTCATGATTCACAGAGCTCAGGCAACCTCATCTGCAAAACTAGCATTTCAAACAAAACGACCCCAGATTCCCGCCTTCCCCGCCTCTTCTAAAACATGCTGAAACCGAACACACATATAATTTGCTCTGGGCTTCCCGGCCGATGTCGTTCCCTTCCAACTCCAGCGTCAGCTGCTGCAGCTGCGCCAGGTCTCGGAGCCCCTCTGCCAGGCTCCGCAAACCATCCAGACCTTGGTGTGGCGAGCAGGGCAGGGGAGGGCGAGGCGGACGGCTTGGACTGACGGACGTTCCTGCTGCAACTTTTGAGTGGCACATTTTAACGTGAACACAGCGGTCCAACATACAAACATGTTTCGGATAAGCGCCGCAGGAGGAGATGAGGACACACTTCTCACAAGTCAACGTGCACACAAAGCCTTTGCATTGCAACACAGCCTATTGAAATCAGCATATGCACAAGGTGCACAAGGCATCTTCCTCTGAAATCCAAACTTGCCAGCTTGGTCTGACTCAGGACCTACGTGTGGCTTCAAGAACTGCTGCAGATATCAAATTTCACGATTCCGAGCCTGCGAGCGGAAAACTGCAAAACGGCCACCGCAAAACGGCCACCGAAATCTGTCTTGTCTGCGCTAGGGTTCCAGGATCCCCTTTCCCCGAGCCTGCCTTGTGTTGCAAAGCCAGGGCAAAAACGTGTTGGAACCGAACACACAGAAAATTACATGACGGAGCCCATGATATGCAACGAGAGCACAAACCTGCGCTTGACAAAACCTGGCACGGGCGCAAGAAAAACCTCGACAGGCGAGGAGTATATTGCGCAACGCAACACTCAACAGTGGACTTGGCTTGAGCACCGCTCTTTGCTACAACAATTGCGGAGTCAATTGACTTGGGCTCTGCAGGATGACAGCTGAAGAAAGGCGCACCCTGCTCAGTGCACCCTCAAAGGAAATTTACCTTGCCCGATTGCTTGCTTCTGATCCTCTGCGAAGCTGGATGGTCCAGAGACAAGTGAAAGCGGCCAAACAAGAAGGGCGAAAAACACGGACAGGGGCAGCTGGGCCTTCGAAACTGAGCTCCAAACGTCCAGTCACTCCAAGCTGCTCCCAAAGAAAAATGAAGAAATCCTAAGGAGAAACCAATACTGTCAGCAGCAAGCAATCTGGAGTCTAGACCTTCAAATTTATGTGATTCCGCGCTTGCAGGCGACAAGATTGGGCGTTCCAATCTGAAGAAGGTGTGCCAGCCAAAGGCCATCAAAGGCCAATCTATCTCACATCAGGTTGCCATCACAAGGCCAATCGTATTGACAGGGCAAAAGATTGCTCATTTTCTGAAACAGCGCGGCCTGCTCGGATATTGCCATGATTCAGAGAGCTCAGGTAACCTCATCTGCAAAACTAGCATTTCAAACAAAACGACCCCAGATTCCCGCCTTCCATGCCTCTTAGAAAACATGATGAAACCGAGCACACTGCCGATGATACGCGACATGAGCACAAAGCACATAGCCTTCAAGTTTGCCTGCGCTTGACAAAACCTGGTACAGGCGCGAGACCAACTAGCGAGGAAGTATATTGCACAATGAAAATAAACACCCAGCAGTAGCTTCGTTTCAGTCCGACTATACGGCAAAACCGCTGCCTCCGCCATGTCCAAATCCCTGAAATGCTTTCCTTGAAGCGGCCCTTTCATTCATCTGTCTTGCTCCTGGGCGCATGTGTGAGTAGGCATGTGGCTGTCCTGCTTCTGGAGCTCTCGAACCCGCGGCCTCCAGCAACAGGATCTTCCTGGAAGCCCCAGGAAGGTCCAACGCGAACGAGGTCCCCTGCTAAGCCCCGGCGCCTCTGTTTCCTGAGCTTCCCGGCCGATCTTGTTCTCATGCAGATTGAGCTGCAGCTGCTGGAGCTGGACCAGGCCGCGCAGGCCCTCCGCCAGGCCCCGGGCGCCATCGGAACCTCAGGGGCGGACGGCTTGGGCTGATGACCTCCTGGGATGCGGACACTTTGTGCAAGTCAACGCGTACTCAAATTTTCCTCTGCTTGAAGCAACCTTTTCATCCATCTGTCGTGTTCCTGCGAAGAAGTGCATTGCGCAATGTAACACCCATCAATAGCCTCCAGCAACGGGAGACTTCAGGGAGTCTTTGGAAGGTCCGCCGCAAACACAAATCAAGTTTCCTCAGCCCCACCCGGCGCACGGCAACGCCTCGCCCCGGCGCATCTGCCTCCTGGGCTGCCCGGCCGATCTTATTTTCGTGCAGAATCAGCGTCAGCTGCTGCAGCTGCACCAAGCCTTGGAGCCCGTCTGCCAGGCCCCGGGCGACGTCCAAACCTCGGGGGCGGACAGCTTGGACTGATGACCTCCTGGGACAGCTTTTGAGTACATTAGACTGGCAAGGTGCAACATACCAACAGTCATAATCATAAGTGCACTTTGTGCAAGTCAGCTTGGTCTGACTTGGGCGTTCCCGGCATGCGGCATGAGATACTGCTGCCACCCTTGTGTTCTGCGCGCGGCACAGTAATTTGTTACTTGGAGGCAGCAAATTTGTTTGCTCATGAGGAGGCAGGCAGCTGGTGGCGGAGGTGGAAGGAGAGGTGCGTGGGGAGGTGTGTGTCTTCCGATAAGGCTCAATTGGCTATTCAAATGATTTGGGAAACTAACATCCAGCTTCCTGGCCAGGTGTAGGCCAAAGCACTTGGCCCCTCAAACTCATGTTTGGCAGCAGTTTCATCAATCTCTCTTGTTCTGACCAGGCATGTGGCTGTGCTGCTGTTGAAACCCATGGCCTCCAGCACCAGTATTCTTCCAGGAGTCCCTGAAAGGTCTGACGCAAACACAAATCGAGCTTCCGCCCCACCCGGCGCACCGCACCACGCAGCGCAAGCTGCGCCTCGCCCCGGCGCCTCTGCCTCCTGGGCTTCCCGGCCGATCTCGTTCTTTCTCAGATTCAGCGTCAGCTGCTGCAGCTGCACCAGGCCTTGGAGCCCGTCTGCCAGGCCCCGGGCGCCATCCGAACCTCGGGGTCGGGCGGCTTGGCTGATGACCTCCTGGGACGCGGACACCCACACTGCAGCTTTTGAATACATGTGAATGGGACAAATTGTCTAACATACAAACAAACATGAATGCATGTTTGGCAAGTCAACGTGTACACAAGGCCTTTCGTTTGCAATACATGCTTAGCCTGTCGGTTGTGAAATCAGCAAACGCGAGCACAAGGGTCCTCCTCCGAATCGAAACTTGCCAGCTTGGTCTGACTTTGGCATTCCCTGAAAGGCCCGACGCAAACACAAATCGAGCTTCCGTTTGACCCGGCGCACCGCACCGCGAAGCTTAAGCTGCACCTGGCCCCGGCGCCTCTGCCGTCTGGGCTGCCCGGCCGATGCCGTTCCAATTCAGATTCAGCGTCAGCTGCTGCAGCTGTGCCAGGCCTTGGAGCCCGTCTGCCAGGCCCCGGGCGCCATCCGAACCTCGGGGGCGGACGGCTTGGGCTGATGACCTCCCTGGATTGCGGACACTCGCGTTGCAGCGTTTGAGTACATGTAAATGGTCCAACAAACGAACATAAGTGAACTTTGGTGCAAGAGCCTCTTCGAAATCCCCGAATCCGCTTAATCCGCGTTTTAGCTGGTAAACCCCCTAATCCGCAATCCGCGCGGTTTATCGCCATTCCAAGTGGGCCTGACAAAGCCTCAGGCTGCCAAGCGTGTTGTTCTAGTGAAACCTCGCAATGTAGTTGGGTGTCCTGCACCAAAACAGTCTATTCCGTAAACCGCGCAATCCGTAATCCGCTAATCATTACGGATTAGGTTTGGGTCCTTTGCAACACATGCTTAATGGTATTGAAATCAGCGTATATGAGTACAAGGCTCCTCCTATGAAATGGAAACTTGCCTTGCCGGCTTGGTCTGGCTTGGGCGTTCCCTGCATGTTCTGGGGCGCGGCGCAGTAATTAGTTACTTGGAGATGGGAAATGCGCTGAGGAGGCAGGCAGCTGGTCGCGGAGGTGGCAGCGAAGGTGTGTGGGGAGGTGCGTGGCGCAATTGGCTATTGACGTGATTCGGGAAACTAACATCTAGCCTCAAGCCTCAGACGACCTCATTCTCTGCAAAACTACCATTTTAATTGAAATCTGCCTTCTCTGTTCTATGGAACCCAGGATTCCACCTTCCCAGCAGGTGCATTCATCAATTTGACCAGGAATGTGGCTGTCCTTGTTTTAGAGCAGAATTGGAACGCCGGCTGAAACCTGTGGCCTTCAGCAACAATATCCCCCCTCATAGGTTCTGGGCACGCAGCAATTTGTTGCTTGGAGGCCAAGAATCCGCTTGCGTCGCGCCTAAAGTTTGAGGATTGGAGGATGGCCGAGCCTTGACTTGAGGTGAGGAAAGCTGGCCGAAGGATGCCACCTGCTGAATCAAGCAAACACAATGGGATGCGGCTGCGAATGAGCGGCAAGGAAAAACAAAAACGCGGAAGATAGCGTGAGGCCTGGCTGGGCCGACTGCACGTGTGACTACTGACGCAGGCCTGAGGATAAGGTGAAAACCAAGATGGGAAGGTGGAAGAAAGTTGGGGCCGCTCGCCAGCTGCATCAACGAGAACACCATAGAGGATCCAGTTCAAGTCAAGGTGAGAAAGAGGAGGGCGCTAAGGATTTCCGGAACCATCCTCTCCACGGACTCAAACGCGTATGGACTGGTGTGGTGCGCACGACCTGCTGAATGAGATGCTTGTTTAGCTATGCCCTGGAAGTAATCACATTGGCTCAGTCTGCAAAGACTTTCAAGCTGGAGAAAGGCTCGGAAAGGCCCCGCCGAAGGAAGCAAGAGACACTCCGTTGCGGAGCAGAACTCCTGTTGTTTGGCTCTGGCAGTTTCGTGAGCGAAATTTCCTTCGACAAGCTTGGCCACTGGGCCATTGCTGGAGGAAGCTGACTGCAGTGTCAAGCGTTCTCCGGCGCCTGGCGAAGCACGGCTGCAGGTCAACTGCCATGGCGAGGAAGGTTGCAGCCTCGCTCGGTTGACGGACATGCGTGGGAAAGCCACCTTCAAACTTGAAGCTCAAGCAACCTTCTGCTGCGCCAAATGTCCATTCCAAGTTGTCGAAACTTCCGCTTCAACGGAAATGATTCTTGTCAATTCCAAGGATCACCGAAAAGCCAAGGGCATGACTCGGACTCGGGCGGCTTGAGTACTGGCCTCTGACAGGGTGGCCACAGTCCATGGGCGCGCTGGATTCATTTGTTGGATG
>CAUJNA010000474.1:122500-162735 GCA_963377175.1 Effrenium voratum | reverse complement strand
TTTGCTTCAGTTTCTTTTTGAACTGGCTTCCTAACTTGGCCTTATTAAGGCGTTGCCATGCTGAACCTGATGTGCAGTGCATTGCAGCCCAGAGATTGGGTTTATCACAACCTTCAATCTGCGACTGCAACTGGATTTCTCCTTCATCTGTGCTAAGGTCGATGAACTCTTTAGCCAGCCTAACATGAGGTATGCCAAGACCTTCAAACACGCGACCCATATTGGACTCTGGTGAACATGCGTATTCGAACATCACAGGCAACTTATCAATGCGTGCTGTCGCTTGCGGGCACGATGATTTCCTACCTCAAACTGCTTGGGCTGCGGAGCTTCAACCTTTGCGCTGCACGGCATGCCAAAAATTGGCAATGTGTCTGGACGGCCGTTCTTTGACGCTTCGGTGAGAGGTGTCGGCGGCATCACGGCTGCACCTGTGGCGATAACGCAATCGGACTGCATGGGTTTTAACTTGAACACTGTGAACCTGGTCCATGGATCTCCAAGTGAGCGGTTATGTCGGCTACCAAACCAACCATCGTGAATGTTGTCCGCTTTGCCCCCCTGAAACACGGCACGAGTCGTGCGAGCTGCAGTAAATCTTTCTGGGGAAACGGGGCAATCCTCGACCTCCTTCGGGGTAAAAAGATTCTGCCTTGGCATGATATGGCATCGAACCAAACAGTTGGCATTTTCTTTGAACACCCAAAAATCTTCACCTTGCGATGTAGCGGCTGTCGCTGGCGCGGTATCGAAAAATGAGGCACCGGGTCTTGAGGGAGCGGGCTCCCCGGCTTCGGCTGCATCAAATTCATGCGCAACGTCTTCTGCACTAACTGCGATTTGAGGATCCTCCTCATGCTCAGATGCGTGGATTGCTCTGGCTAGCTCCTCATCCCCTTCGGTATGAACAATGGGAATGGGTTCCTTAGATTCAGTTTTGGCAGCGCTTTTTGCAGCTGCTTCAGCTCGATCTGCAGAAACAAGTTCGGAGAACCTCTTCTTGCATTCGGCACTGTGAATCTTGGAATGACCGGTGCATGCACGACAACCTGGCGTTTCCTTGAACTTGATGATCCTCTCAACAGTTATGTACACGGATTTTGACTTGACAGCGGATGGAGTCGGTGGGGCACCAAAGGGGGCCTCCCGCAGGGGCAAAGTTGGGGGATCTGACCCGTCTGTCTTGCCACCATGCAATGCTCTATCTGCTGCTGCTGCGATCGGGAAGCTTGGGGGTCCGTCCTCAACGAACAATTCCGGTTCAGGAACGTCGTGAACGGAAATGGAACCATCTTTACGGAAGGCTTCATAGTCCATGACTTTGACCACATTACGGTACCGCAACCCCGGATCGACCCTCCAACCCAGAAAGAGCGCTGGCGCCATGTTCGGATCGAGAGTGCGCTTGCCAGGAGTCTTGGTTCTGTACCAAACCAGTTGCCCGAAACAGCATCTCTTCCCTTGGAACTTTTCCTTGGTGAGAGCTTCCCATTGGGTTTTACCGGGGCTGAATGGAGCAGGCCTGTCGAACGACATGGAGAGGCATGCAAATGGGTAGCTAAACGTGTGCAACGAATAGGGCAACCCTGATTGCAAGTGGATGCTGCGACAGCATTCCTTCTCTTCGCGAATGTCGCGCTCCAGGACGGTGTTGTGTGGCCACCTGTTGGGCAAGCTTGTCTCTGGGACGAGACCGACTTCGTGGGCCGCTCCTTCGAGCTCTCCTGCTGCATCCATTTTTATTAGACATGCTGGCGGCGAATCAGTGGCCCGAAGGCCCATGAACTGACGGAAGTTTTTAACATGCGCTTGCGTGTCCCGCCTACTCACAGGGTATGCGAGGCGAACGCCTGAGAAAACATCACGTACTACATGGTGGGATTTGATTCCTCCGAAACCTACTCCGAGATGTTCATCGCCCATGGCAAGAATCACGGAATCGGTAGCCAACTGTTGAAATGGTGCGGTTGGGACATCGACTTTGTCGTCTGATCTGGCATCCTTTTTGTGTGCTACCCTTGCAGAAGTGGTCTTTGAGATTGAACACACCTTGCAAAACGGGTTCTTAGGGAAATGGGACCTCATGTGCTCAGGAGATTTTGCTTGCTCCTTCAACGCAGTATCATGTGTCGGGTCACCATCCCCGAAGGCGATCAACGGAAGTTCGTCCTCGGGAGGAGGGGCTTCCTCGGCCGCTAGCATATTCACAGGAACCTGATCTGGCTCGCCTTCATCTGACGCTTGACACGAGTCATCGCACAAAGAAACGACATCGTCTTCGGCCGCGCTCATAGCAGCGGCTTCAATCGGCCAGAGGTGAGTTGACGACTCTGCCAACTTGGGCTTTACCGCCTCATCATACTGGGGAACGTATTCCACTACCCTAGATGCATTAATGCGCGCATTGCGGGGCACGTTAATCTTGCATCTACTGATGTCCTTTGGGGGAACATGGATTGCGCTGGTGGGCAATCACGGAGGACGTACACCTGTTCTTCAGCAGGTATCACTCGGCTGTCCTCGAACCCTAATGAAGTGGTGCCTTGTTGGGCACCACCCCCAGTCGCAAAACCTATACGGGTGTGCTGCTCTCGCGCACGCACTTGATCATGTTGCTATTCAAAGCTTGACGTCCGATCAAGTGTCTCCCTGCGGCAGTATCCCAAAGCCAACTGATGCTTGTCGTCAGAAGCGACGCTTGCCATTGCCGGAATGAGCTGTGCAACAGCTGCACTCGCCTTTGGCGGCGGCGGTGACAACAAACTTTTGGGCTTGGGACCAGTGTACTTGTTGGTATCACTGTGGAGAAATGCGCACTGCTTGGCCTTGCACGAATTATAGGCATAAAACATGCATGGCGTCTTGGCTTTCTCTGCCGCGGTCATACTGGCTGTCTTGCTGATGGCCTTAGACCTAGGAGTAAGGTTATCTTCGGCTTGCAGTCACTTGGTTTCCGTCTAGCAGCGAAAACGTTACAAATTCAACATGAAGCACACACACAGCGAGAGAAACAACGGGCCAAGTGGACATTGCACAACCGTTGCAGATCAGGGGTCTTCGTTGGCCTGAGTCCTGATGAGAAGCCTCAAGCCCCCTGCTGTAGAGGTGAAAACTTGATGTTGGTGACAGGGTATTCTGTCACTCCGCACACACACACACCGTCTGCGGCCCTCAGGCAACTGAAGCATTGAAACCCTCTGCTTAGCGCCCCCTCGAAGGAAACTAAACACGCTTGAGTGCTCTCTTCTGACCCTCCGCAAAGCTGGATGGTCAAGAGACAGGTAAAAGCGGGCGCAAACAAGAAAGGCGCAAAAGCACAGGCAGGGGCAGCTTACTTGTCTCCATATGCTGTCGCACAAACAAGACTCAGCAGCAGCAGTCTAGACTTTCAATTTCGTTTGATTCTGAGCTTGCGTGTCACAGCGCAGTCTGCAGCACTCCTCGCACTTTTACCCCGAGACCGCGAGGGTGGCAAAATTAACCCAAACCAGCAAACACAGCCTGTTGGCTGTGTCTGCTTCCTGCCGGCCCCAGTCCCGGATTAAGGGTGTTCACATACCCCAGGTTCCGCGTGAGTCCGTGTTCAACAGAATTTTGGTCTCGTGAATCCGCGTAAAATAAAAACCAGTACAACGGTGGTTGCAGGGAGTACCCAGAACCACAACATAGTAGGTACTGATAGCCCTGCTTACCATGGAGTCCCAGGCAACCTAGGCCAGCATGGGAGTGCCCCTTGGGCTACGGCGGTCCTGCCAGCCGGCCTAGGTTCCATACGACCAAACCACAGTCGGGGGGGGGCCTCTCCCCCCCAGCAACAGTGGTCGATCTGCAGTTTGGGACCCCCAAAAGTAGGTTGCCTTCCATTGCCATCTCCACCATCATTCCACAGACCTCATCACGTAGGACATCATGGTTGACCTTGTCCCTGCAATTTTCCAGTTCCAGTCAAGATGAGCCACATGCCGAATGGCTGCCCTGGTGCTGCTGTCCCTCACCCGCGTGACCGGGCGGCTAGGCAGCCGATGTAGGAGTGTTGGGTGGGAAGCGCATGTAAAATGTCTTGCCAGGTCAGGAGGCCGCCCTCCATAGCTTTGAACGGTGGCCTGATGGGCGCTCTGTGGTTCCGCCGCTGGGGTAGGAGGCGCCACAGACACAGCGCTCGGGGGCGCCTTCTGATCCTCCAAGCCCCGTCCCGGTTTTGTCGGTCGTGGTGTCCGTGGATTTTCGTTGGATCCTTCCGGTGGTCCTTTCTGCAGATTTCTTGGGGTCTGAAATACAGCGCTCAAGGCAGCCGTCCCCGTCCCCCTCGGATTCCCTTTGCATATTGCCCGTGGTGAGAGGTAGAGTAAAAGATGACTGTGTGCCCCCAGTCATCCATCCACCGTTTGCCGCGGGAGAAGATACAGCGCTAGAAGCAACCGTCTTCCCCCCACTAACGGACAACTTGTTGAGATTTGGGAGCATCACCCAAAAAATATGTAAATCGGGCATTCTACAATGGATTCTAAATTTTTCATAACAGTATAAGAAAAACTCAAAAATATTTTCTATCAGTCAAGCAATGGCAGGTGTCTTCATTTTTCTAAAATCCATTTCATAACAGTCAGCAATATTACCCCCTGTTTCATTTTTCATAAAATCATAACAGTTAAGATACTTTACCTCATCCATTTTATCAATTTTATAACTGCCCCCTATTTATTACTCTCATTCATTTTTTACCAAAATCATAACAGTCAAAATACATACCCTTATTCATTTTTCATAAAAATTATAACAACCTCACATTTAGCACCCTTATCCATTTTAAAATTTCCAATCATCGCCCCCTCATTCATTTTTATCAAAATCCTAACAACTAACCATATACCGTCTTATTCATTTTTATCAAAATCATAACAGCATCAACATTCATCACCTCATCCATTCCACATAAAACAGAACAATCAACAAACAAACTAATTAAAAAAAAACACCAAGCAACAAACCAAACAAAAAACCAAACAACCGACCATACAATAGATAATTACATAAACCCTAACAAGAAACGAAACGGTAGATGCACACAGGCAACTGGTAGATGCGCAGACATGTAGATGCCTTTTGGTGGCGCTTCCTGCGTCCTGTGGTGAAGCATCCTAACCTTAGGATTGTTGCATCCTAACCTTAGGATTGTTGCATCCTAACCTTAGGATTGTTGCATCCTAACCTTAGGATTGTTGTATCCTAACCTTAAGATTTTTGCATCCTAACCTTAGTATTTATGCATCCTGATATATATATATATATATGTATTGGTGTTTTATTTATTTTATAAACTATGGATTTCCCCCTTAAAATTCATTATTTTCAAAATTTTAAGTTTCATATTTTTTACTCATTTGTCATTGGATGAACCTGCAAATTTCAAGTTTCAACACTGCCTGTGCCACTGAATAATTCTAATAAATTCATTTATTAGAACGATTTAGATATTTATTATATTAATCCATAAGTTTATATTCATCACCATCTTTCGCGATTTTATAGTATTCTAATGTTTGTTCTTTTGGGTTCTTAATGCGCCCTTTGGACACCATCTCAAAATAAGATTGTCTTTTAGTTTCATGGTCGCCTAATATTCTTACTAATAATTATAACCTTTTTCACTAAATCGTTAATTGTAGAATCACAATTTTCTGACATTTTTATATATAAATATTTATATAATTATTTATTTATTTAATTATTTAATTATGCGTTTTTATTATACAATTTACCTGAATAATATAATTTTATGTATGTAAATAAATTATTTTCTAAAAGTCTTTCATCAATTTTATTTTTCATTTGTATTGAACCTTCCTCGTCACCTATAGTTTCAAAAAATTTCAATATTTTACCAAATTTCTCTGGTTGAGTTATACCTTTCATAAAATATTTATCACTGAATTTAGCATCAAACCAATAAAAGTATTCTTCGCTCAATTGTTTAGCAAAGTGTTCATCACCATTGAATATGTCTTTAATTTCTCCATCATCGAAAGTTATAATTCTATAGTCTTCTCGATTCATAGTTGGCATTATGATTATATAAATGTTTATACATTTATTTATTTATTTATATATTTTTAAAGTGCAATTATGTTAAATCTACTCTTTAAATACTAATTTTTCATCATTTCACGTATAGTTTCCTGAGTTTCCTTATCACCATTATCTGATGGAGTAACTCCCCTCCCAAAGCGAATAGCAATATTATGAACATCTGTTTCTAAGTTGATACTGTCTTTAGTTTTATCAATATTCATTTTCTTATCATTCTTACTTATTTTGAAACTGGTTGGAATACACGAACATTTACAGTTTCCTTTCTTTTGTATTTCTAATTCATTCTTCATTTCTAACATCTTTTTACACATTGGGCAAGCAAACTCAATAACTGATGTTCTTTAACAATTTCTCCGCTATCTTCATCTGTTGAAGAAACTGTAGTCTCTGTCTTATTCTTTTTGTTTTTCTTTCTTCCCATTTATATTAACATTTACATTTTTACTTTTGATATATTGAATTCCTAACTTAATTAATTCTAATGAATAATAACAGCATTTTTTAATTTTATTATGAGTTATTATTACTTGTTCTATATTCTCCACTTCATCTAATATATTAATATAATCTGAATAACTCCTTTGCATATTAAATAATAAGATAAACTGTTCTAACTAATCTTATTTTTTTCATGCATAATAGAATATTGGGGGGCACAGCACTTGGAGTTTTCATTGCACTGGACAACGCAAGCGAGGTTCAAACAAATTCAAACTAATTATCTTCAATGCTTATTGATTGAAGCAATGGAAAACCTGTTCCATTATGGTTTTCACCGCCACTCATAACATAATGATGTTCCATTCTAATAATAAATATAAAATATTTTCTAAATATCTTCAACATTATTTATGATTGATATTACACCATATAAAACCAAAGAATACAATAGCAAACAATCAAAATATGAACACGTGGGGAAACTACCAGCACGTCAGATATTGGCTGCACCATCGGGAGTTGGTAAAACCGTAGTCTTAACGAATTTATTATTAGATATATACCGTGATAATTTTGAAAAAAATATTTCTTTTTAGTCCAACAATACATTTAGATAATAACTGGGATAGCGTCAAAGACTATATCAAAAATAAATTGAAAGTACAACATACCGAAGATGACCCTATTTATTTTGATACATTTAATGAAGAACAAATGAAACATATTATTGATACTCAAGAAAAAAGTAAAATATATGAAAGATAGTGATTTTAGTAAAATCTTCAATATTGCTCTAATTGTGGACGACTTCAGTGATAACAAAGACGTCGCCCGTAAGAATAAGGAACTAATCCGATTATTCGTGAAGGGTCGCCATTATTTTATATCAACATTTATAGCTCGCCAATCTTACACATTATTAAGTCCAGTAGTTAGGAAAAATGCTACTCAGTTATATGTATTTAGATTGAGAAATCAAAAAGATTTAGATAGCATAATTGATGAATTAAGTGCCTTATATGATAAACAAACATTATTACAATTATATCACACCGCCACTGATGAAAAACATGGGTTTATGTGTGTAGATTTAATGAAATCTGATAAAAAAGAAATGCTTTATAAAAACTTAAACCAGAGGATGATACCTAATAATTAATAATATTAATAAATCTCAATAATATTAATTCAGAATAAACTATAACTACATAAATTCAACGCTGGTAATCTATATATTAATTTGTCACTTTTTACTTTCTCCAGTTTTCTAATCTTTCACTTATTTGCTTAATTGCTTTCAACTGTAATCTATTATCATTACTTAAATCTAATTGTTCTACATCAATATCATTGATTTTGTCAATACTTGAAGTTTCAACATTACTATTTGAATTACCCATGTATATATTATTATTTAGATTATAATGCAATAATAAATATTTAAAGGAATCAAAATAGGAAATAGCAACCCCCAAAGAATAGGATTTATTACCTTACCATATTTATCTATTAGTCTGTCGAATCTCTCTTCTCTTGATTGTTTGTTTAATTCTTTAATATATTCATCAAATTTAGAATGATTAAAATTACATTCTGCATTATTACATTTATCTAATGTAAATTCATCTTTATTTAACTTAGTGACTTTACAACCGCAATAACAAGTTTTTTCTCTCATACTACTATATTGAAATAATGCTTTTATTTTAACTTTCCTGTCAATGTCCATATATATATATATATCTAGATATATTAGTTATTTATTTATTTATTTAATTTTTTATTTATTTATTTATATATTTATATATTTATATTTAATTATTTATTTAGATTTTTCTTTTTTCAATTCCTTAATTTCTTTCTTTAATTTTCAACTTTATCTATTACTTCCAGTAAAGCTTTATGTAATAATATTGGTACTTTTGTACATTCAATACCTAAATATTCACGATTGCTATGAACTACATTACTAATTTCTTTTGGAACTGCTTTTAATAAATCATCAGCAATATAACCTATATGGATTGCATCCTTAGCGTCTCTATCTTTTCTTTTCAGTTTTTTAGGTTTGAATTTCTTAATCATACTAATACAATTGCTTTTAAGTAAATCTACATCATATTTTAATCTTGCATCAGAATTATCTATTAGACTTCCATTATGGTTACAGTTCCAGCGGTAATATCAAGAGCATTGCCTGAAGCATCTTGAATATCATTTACAAATAATGTGTTTGTATTAACAACTGTTACATTTTCGTTAAAAGTTGATGGAGCATTATTTGTAAAACTTTCAGTATTTACTGTTGTTCCAAATGTCTTATCAATAGATAATAAATCTGAAGGTGTAGTTGAACTATCTGAAACTCTAAAAGCTGTGTTTGATGTTCTGAATATTACATCAATTGTAGATAAATTAGTTCCATCATAATAAGTTGATATTTCCGATGTTCCCATTTTAATATCAGTTCCAGTAGTCATTGAAATATTATCCAAAAATGAAACCGTTGTTAAATCAAATGATTGAATGGTATTAGTTGCTAAATATGCATTTTGTATTGCCATATAATATGCATTTTGTATTGCCATATTAGTATCAACGGTTATTAATGTTCCTCCGTTAGGTGCTAAATGATTACTTCTTAATGCTCCATCAGTTTTAATATAAACATCATCAGCAAATAAATTACCCATAAAAACAGCAGTAGCAGTATTAAAAGTCCATCCGCTAGTGATATTAACTGCCCCGACTATGTTAGACTGAACAGCGGGGTCTCCACAAATAAATCTAATTGAAGAATTAGCATCGGTATTTCTCATATCAAAAGATGAAAAAGCACTAACATATCTATATAATTCACAGTTTGTATCAATTGTTAATTTACCATCAGTATCAATATTAACATTATCACAATTAATATCAGAAATCCATCACACATCATAAACTGATTAGAAGCATTACTAACATCACCAACACTAATGGCAACGAAATCATCATGAGACATATATAAACCTTCTATTGCATCCGGAGTATATCTTCGTATTGAACCATTATTATTAAAATTCAAATATGAACCATTGTTAAGATTTACTGCCTTGTCAGTTCCTATAAAATCAACTGCATCAGTAAATCTCGATTTTCCGGCACAATTTAAAACATAACCATTAACACCAACAGCACCTAAACCAAATCTATCTTTTACCCAAACACGTCCAACATTAGCGTCTCCGATTTGCGTTTCCCATTGACCTCCTGCGCTACTCATCCACATGCGTCCGTCTCTGTTAATATTAAATTCACGATTAAACATTTGAAAAGTCATTTGCAATCCTAAATTAGGCGAAGGTGTAGTACTAAACTTGTTACAAATTATAGAACCAGTAGTCAACATATTTATATTACTGTGTAAAGTTGTATTATCACTAAAATTAATGGCACCTGCTACTGATTGAGCGTTAGTATCTATTTTATCCAACGTTTGTCCTAATGATGTATCCTGTGAATTATTACTAGTAATTATTGAATTAATTGTATTTGTATTTCCTGTTATTAATCCACTTAATCCATCCGATTGTAAAACATAACGAGCATCTGAACCTGCTATATTTAAAATAGTTGAACAAGAAAATAAACCTGATACTTGTAAATTACTTAATATTGTGGTATTATGATTTAATATTATTTTATCATTTTGAAAAGTTGAAGAATTATCAATTTCTACATCTCCAAAACCTCGTTGATTTAAAAACATAGTTGCTCCACATAATTTCCATAAACATAACTATCAAAATAATTATTATACATTTCAAAGAAATTATTAAAATTTCCAAATTCTGCTATTTTAAAAGTTGCAGTAGTTGTTATATTATGTATTAATGTATTAATTAATATTGATGTATTTAATTTTTCTGATAATAAATTATTAGTTGTTATTTTATTATAGTAATCTGATTCATTAAATGAACCTCCATTCTGTAAATCTAAAATTGCAGTAATATGTGAATTTACTGTACTATTTAATCCTGTTATTAAACTAGAATTAGAACTAATACTATTAAAATTAGTTGTCATAGTAGAATTTAAATTATTTATTAAATTTGTATTTAATGAAATATTATTAAAATTTGTATTAATTAAATTAGTATTTGAAGAAATACTATTAAAATTAGTTGTCATAGTAGAATTTAAATTATTTATTAAATTTGTATTTGATGAAATATTATTAAAATTTGTATTTGAAGTTATTGTCAGAATACCTATTAAAAATGTATTTGAACTAATATTATTTGATAATACATTACTTTCTGTTTTGTCATATGTTTCAGTTATGTCATAAAAATTAGCATTTATCTGCTCCTTTGTGTAGGTGTCTGCTTGGTCTGCTTTACTGTCTAATTCTGTTTGAATGTCGGATTTACTCGCGTAATATATCATTGACTGCTCCATCTTTTACTTGCCTAGTTCTATTTGCTGTAATATCGAAGATATTCATTAAGTTCTTGCCCATAATATTATATTAGTAATTAGAAAATAAATAATATCATATTTTGTATTTTATCATAAAATGTTACAGAATTTGAACGGATTTCAAGGATACATTCGTGAACCATATGAATGTACATCCGCGTTGGCATAAAACTACTACTATATAAAGTAGTTCCATCAAGGGGGCGAATTTTAATTACTGCATTTGAAGTAGTCTTTAAATTTAAACCTGAATACGATGCTGATTCTAATTTTTGTAGATTAAATCCAAACATAAATGCTTGTGTTTTATAGTCCTTGCTTCTAACTAACAATGGATTATCAGCACAATGCATTAAGTGAACATATGCTTCACGAACACCTTGAATTTCTTGCGATGGTATAACTTGATTACCAATTACCAATGAAGCAGTTAAATCATAGGTGGGGTCATAGTATCCAACATCAACAGCACTACCTTGATGTGCTAATGGATGATATAGTGAGTTGTATTCTTTAAGAATTTCACCAAATCCTCCTACATAACCTTTATTTGTTGTATTAGAAAATGAAATAAATATTTAGTTTAGATACATTCCTTACGATAGTTGTAAATATTTCAGTAGTTGCTGATGTGGTTTGTTCTTGCATTGTTTCAGTTTCAAAAGTAATTGGAAGAGAACCGGTTTCTAATATTTTAGCATATTCTGCATATAAACTATCATCAAGAGAATAAACATTTGCTTTGAAAACCTGCTTTTTTCTTGCACATTTGTTAGAAGTATTTGTAGCAGTGAAAACAGAAGTGTTGCCTTGTGCAATAATTGGTAATTTAGCATCATTCACTAAATATAATTCTATGGTTATAGGGCAGTACGATAGAGGTAACCAGTTTTCACAAGACTTAAAGCATTTCAAATTCATATCATAAAATACATTTGCGCTTTTACCTTTCGCAATGCCTCTTTTATTATCGTCCGTGACTTGTCTTGTGACTCTTGCAACATTATTAGCGCTTGGGTTCGTTGCTAATTGAGTATAAGTTAGAAATCTAACATAGTAAACGAATTTTCAAAACCTAAAACTTCATCTGCTCGCTTTGCTTCTGATGTTTTCAGTAAATCTTTCATAGCATCGGCACGAGATGTAGAATTCAAATCACATACTATTACATCTCCCATCATCACTCGTACCCTTGAAAAGAAAGCACCAGCAGATATAGGTCGTAGCTCAGCATTATCATTCGTGCTGTCGTCAGTATTCTCCAATGTAAATCCTAATAATAGTGTAGGAAGTGAAATCCATTGATTAGGTGGTCCAGTAATGTTAAATCTAATCACAGAATTTGTATCAGCGGTATAAGTAGAAACCGATGAAGGGTAAAAGTTTTTACCTTCTTTTGACCGAACATAAGAACCGCCATCTTTTGATTTAAATCTTAAATTCTTCTCTACGAGTACATCTTCAACATTTAAAATTTCCATCTGTATATATTTAATAACAGAAAATATTATATTATTCTATTATTAAATTAATTTATTTTAAAGTGTGAATAATCTATAACTTCTTTTTTTAGATTTTTTATTTAATAGTTTTTTAGATTTGTTTTAATATTGTTATTTTCAACCTTATAATTAGGTTCGTCTTCTACAATCTTTTTAATGTCATCATAACTGACTTTATTTTTAGGATTTATAGTATTTTGTATATAATTATTATGCATTATATATAATACTACAAAATTTCCTTTACAGGCTCAATACTTCTTGAAACATCTTTACCAGCATCGCCATAACCAGTCTTATAATCGTGATTTATCAATGGGTTTAAACTTCCAGTTGCTACTGTAATTGCTCCACGGTCTGCCACTGATATTGGGTCTAATATACGTCTAAAATTAGTATAACTATCATTATTTTTGTTTGACATTGAAACAAAAGGAGCGCCGTAAGTTGTCAAACGAATATTTCTATCAGGGTTATTTTGTAAATATTTAGCACTCGCACTACTACCCAATGAATGACTAATAACTTCACTAATATTATGGTTTTCATGAAGTATATCACTAAATATCTCTATACCTTTCACTGTATGAACTTAAACCAAATGGAATTGTAATATCGCTTAAAATATCATTAATATTTGATTTAATATTATTCTTGCCAAATGTCCCAGCAACATAGAGTTTATTACCATCAATAAAGAAACCTTTACCATTTGTATATGCTTTGTTTAATCCTTCTGTGTCAGATAAATTATTATATTTAGGTTTGAATAATGATTTTTCTTGTTGAATTTCATTAATTATTTTTCTGTACATTGTGCTATGACCTTGATGAAGTGGATTGTATGATTTTAATGTTCCTTCTTTTAAATAATATTTATATTTCATTATATTAATTATTGATATTTTTATTTTTTATTTTTTCATTACTTTATAACTATTTTATTAAATAGAACATTATCTAAATAATTAATATAATGAGATTTCGAAAAATAAATATCAACAGTGCTTATCGTGATTTAAATGACAGTCAGTCAACATCAGATTTTATTATTAATTTAAGAGAGCAACAAGAATGCGGACCAAATACTAAAATGATTTGTCACGAAGTATCTATCGCTAATTCATTTTACCCAATTGACGATAATTAAAATAACAGATTATATTTAACATTAGGAAGGATATTAATAGGAGCACCAGTATATTATCTTATTGTAGCACATGATAAAGGTAGTTATGTAGGTAGTGAATTAGCAACCGAATTACAAAATAAATTGAACACTGCCACCAATGGGACCGATGGAAACAGTATTTTTACTTGTAGTTATTCATTAAAAACAAATAATATAACTATAAGGTGTAACTATATTTCTTACTTTTTTGTAATCCATACAGATAAAGAATTACAAACTAATTATAGTTTTGGTGTTGATTATGATAGAGATTATCCTAATAGTATTAATGACATTTTAGGAAATACAACTGAAAAAAATACTACTGCAGACCCTTTTGTTAGTGGATTTAAATCATTTCTACCTGTTAAAAATATTTATATTCATTGTAATGAATTAAGCAACGGAAACCAGTTATGTAGTTTTGGTACTTCATCAATAATAAAGACAGTACCAGTTTTAACATCATTCGGCAACCTCATATATGATAATGAACTAATTTTAAATGATGCTAATGATGTTAGTTTGCGTTCATTAAGAAGATTACATTTTAGATTTACTGATGCATCGGGTAGAGTTTTAAATATGAATGGAACAACATCTTCTTTTTCTTTAACATTTTTGAAGGTTAGAAAAGTATATAATGTATATTTTATATAATTAATTCTATCTAGAAATATATATAGATGAAAGATAAAACAGTTGTTGATGTAAATGAAAGTGATAAACAAGTTGAACCAGTGGAAGAGAAGCCAGAAAAACCTAATGAAGAACCAAAGGAAGAAATAAGGGAAGAACCCAAAGAAGAACCGAAAGAAGAGCAAGTAGAACCGTTTAAAACCAAAAAGAATATAAAACAAGACAAGTGAATATTGAAAGAGTCCAGTGCCCCGATTGTAAGACAGAAATGAGTAAGAAATCATTGAAATATTCTCACATATGCAAAGGAGAACGTAAAAAAGATGTTGACTTAAATAAACCAGTTAAAAAGCGAGTATTACAACCAGTTAAAGAAGATGTATATGAAAAAGTTAAAGATAATATCCCAAAAGTTGATGAAAAAGAAATAGAAAGACGTGTAGAAGAACGATTAAAAAAACATTTAGAAACAACTGCTAATAAAGTATTTGAAACCGCGAAGGATAGATACAATAATATGAAACAACAAAAGTTGGAAAAGAAACAAGAAAATATTAATAAATTAGTATCAAAAATTATTTGATAAATAAATTTATAATCTAATCATTGTTGTATAATGATTATTGATAAGAAACAATTGCTTATGCGTCGTAGAGAAATTTATGACAATGTTGTAAGTAGAATAACAGAACCGCAAAATAAAGACAAACCTCATATCAGTGATGTTATCGATAGAAAAGCAGTTTTTGAAACAAACAAACCAAAAAAGAAGAATAAATATAGATCAACTCAACATTACTATTATGAAGGAGACAACAAGGCACACCAACCTAATTACACATATTTGAAAGAATTACAAGAACAATTAGAACGGCATAGCGCTAAAAAAGATTATGCTGAATTTCAAAATAAAAGAAGATATATGGAAGAAGCGCAGGCGTATTTTAACGAAATCCAAAGGTTGGAAGGTGAAAAATTGAGACATCATCCATCAAGTGAAACAGGTAAATCATATTCAGAAATGATTAAGAAGAAGAAAGGAATAATCAATCAATTAAGACAAGATTTTGATTTTGAATAAACGAATTATATTAGATTAATAAATGTTATAATCTAATTAATTTCATATAATAATGAGATTAGAAAATGCACAGATGAAAACGCTAAAATCACAATTGAGATTAAGACAGTCTTATAATGAACTGATAAAGGAAATTACAAAGGAAGAATATAAAAATAAGAATATCAGAGATGTAATAGACAGAAACGCTTATTATTTTCGCGACAGTCCATTAGGAACAGTTTATGATAATAATACCGTAGATTTGAGACAACAACACTTTCAAAAAATATTAGAAACACCTAAAACAGTCGCTCATTTTGATATGGCAAAGGGCGATGAAATGGATGATTTAAGAGACGGAGCAATACAAACACTAAGCGCTACAATGGACGATGCCGAGGAACAACACGAACAACAAACAAGTCAAATGTCAGAAGATGTTATACAACAATTTTTAGATGATTTACACGAAAGGGCACGGTTAGCCACAGATTGGAGAAAAACAAAATATGATACACCATCAGAGGTACAATCAATGGCAACTGCTAAATCAAGCGATGATGACTTACCACCGTTAGAACCAATTATTACAAAGGATGAAGCAGTTAAACGGATACAAGGGGCACAAAGAGGATTAATGAAAAGGAATGAAGAAAGAAGAGAGCAAACAAGGGACAGCGCTGACAGCTCATCCACAGTCCCACAAAGACAAACAAGAACACATAAGGAAACCATTGACTATTCAACTGATATAAACCATTGGAAAGGAAGCACAGTAAAGGAAGAATACATATTATTTCAATTACATTTAAGAGGAGCAGGACTTACTGAAGAACAGGAACAACAATATTCAAACACAAAGAAAAAAGGTAAAGGTAAAAAAGAAACCGGTAGAACTTATTTAGTTGGACTGGTGGAGAAACTTATAAACAGCGGAAAATGGACGACGAAAGTAAATGATGAATTGTTAAGAAAAATAATGAACGATTGGAGAGATATTAAAGGCAAAGGCAAAGCAACAAAGGAATAAATCATTTATATAATTTACCAACAATTGTATAAAATGATTAACAACCGCAAACACGAGTTAAGGAAACGCCCCACATATGATGAAATGCTTAAACAAGCAATGACAAACAAAATAAAAACAACAGTTATACTTAAGAAATACAAGAAAGATATGTTATTGAATAATTTTGATTTTGATAAAATGGATTTAATGAATTATAAAATAAAGAAAGATGTATGAACGCTCAAGTTATGATGGCAGACAAGGCAACACAAACGCTTAACAAAGAAAACAAGGCAACACAAACAGACCTACCATATGATAAGGCAACGCAAACTTATAGTTTTGATGATGAGACAAAAATATTAGGCGGTTCTTCAAAGAGTTCAAAAGCAAACTGATAACCAAGGCTGAAGCAGAAGCAGAAGCATTTACATATGACCCTGATTTATATGATGATGACGATGATGATGATGGTGACGGGGTTGATAAATCAACCCCCTCAGGGCGAAGCCGTGACAAAAAAGATGATGACATTGATAAATATAGAAAGAAATTATATATTTTGATGAGGATTATAGAATTTATGATGAGGTCAGGTTTTAGTATAGGACAAATAGTAGCACATTTAACATATCACACTACATTAACAACAATCCAAATTTCAGAGTTATTAGTTAATTTAACAATGAATTCATTAGTATCGTCTTATGATATAGCAAGTGCCATAATGAATTGGTCAAATACAAGTGTTAGTGAAGAAGTTGAGTTAAATACTTCCCCGCCTATTAGCGTTAATAGCTCTCCACCTATCACTGTTAATAGTTCTTCAACGCATACTGTTAATTCATCATCATCAGAAGAAAATGCTAATTATGAAATAGCACCTCCTACTGACATGCCTATTCCTACTGATGCTGAAAGTGAAAATGATGAAGATAAGGATAAGGAAAAAGAAAGTCTAAAATAATATAATAATGAAAGATAATTAAAACAACTTAAAGAATACATACTACATAATATTAAATAATATATATAGCCCTCATATTTCGTAAATAATGGTTATAAAATGTCAATGAGTGATGACTTGTTTGATATGCTGTGGAACTCAATAGGGGATGACGATGGATGCTCGGTAGTGCCGAGCGAGTCTTCGCTACTTTGTCCATCCTCATTAGGACTAAACCCGAATGAGGACTTAACTGATACTATAAGATCTTCTGAAAGTAGTGAAGAAAACAAACCTAAACGATGTGCTGATTGGAGAAAACAGGATAATGGTTATTATAATGTGAAACCAAATGATGAAGAATATTTTAGGAAATATTATAAAGGAAAAACTAAACATTCGTGTATTTGTGATGTCTGTGGAAGTGAATTAAGTTGTAAATCTAATATGTCAAGACATAAGAAATCAAAGAAATGCCAAAAGCATTTAATATAATTATTTGATATTATAAATATAATATCAAGTAATTTTTAACATGTCCAAATTAGAACTAGACCACGGGTGGCCCGAAAGCAGAGCAACTTGCGCAGACCAACCTGCACCGACCAGTTTGCGCAGAGCGCCTTGCCTAGAGCAACTTGCGCAGAGCAACTTACGCAGAGCAACTTGCACAGAGCAACTTGCACAGAGCAGCTTGCACAGAGCAACTTGCAGGGAGCGCACTTTGCACAGAGCAACTTGCAGGGACCAACTTGCCGGAGCAACTTGCGCGGAGCAACTTGCGCAGAGCAACTTGCACAGTGCAACTTGCGTAGAGCAACTTGCGCAGACCAACTTGCACCGACCAGTTTGCGCAGAGCACCTTGCCTGGTGCTGTCTCGCGCTTGCTTCACGAAGTGTAGGGAAAAAGAACGCATCCTGCAGCGTTGGGCCGACCTCGCTTGCGATGTTCTGTGCAACTTGCTCTGCGCAAGTTGCTCTGCGCAAGTTTGTTGCTTTAAAATGCAAGTTGCATCTTGCGACGCCCGCCCGCGGACCAGGGAGGAATCGAACCCGCGACCCGCCGGTTCCGGGAGCAGGCGCGCGAACCACGAGACAACTCCCGAGGACCAGTTCGAACAACAAAAGTCGCAAAAACCTTGAGTTTTTGCACCTCGACCACGCCGATTCCCGCAGAGGGTTGCGCGAGCACCGCAGAAATCGCAAAAAACCATGGGTTTTTGCACCTCGACCACGCCGATCCCCGCAGAGGGTCGCGCGAGCAGGTTAGAAATCGCAAAAAACCATGGGTTTTTGCACCTCGACCACGCCGATCCCCGCAGAGGGTCGCGCGAGCACCGCAGAAATCGCAAAAAACCATGGGTTTTTGCACCTCGACCACGCCGATCCCCGCAGAGGGTCGCGCGAGCAGGTAGAAATCGCAAAAAACCATGGGTTTTTGCACCTCGACCACGCCGATCCCCGCAGAGGGTCGCGCGAGCACCGCAGAAATCGCAAAAAACCATGGGTTTTTGCACCTCGACCACGCCGATCCCCGCAGAGGGTCGATTTTCGTGTAGTGTCGTCGGCACTACCCCGCCGCCCTAAGAAGAGATTTTAACTCCTCGCAAGTCAATTGCACTTGACTCCTTGCACTTGCAACTTGCACTTGACTCCTTGCTTGTTTGCAAGGAGTCATTGCAAGAGTCATTGCAAGGAGTCATTGCAAGGAGTCATTGCAAGGAGTCAAGGAGTCATTGCAAGGAGTCATTGCAAGGAGTCATTGCAAGGAGTCATTGCAAGGAGTCATTGCATTGCAAGGAGTCATTGCAAGGAGTCATGAGAGCCATTGCAAGTTGCAAGGAGCCAAGTGCATGGAGTCAAGTGCAAGTCGCAAGTGCACGTGAGTTGCAAGTGCAAGGAGCAAGTGCAAGGAGCGCAAGTGCAAGGAGCAAGTGCAAGGAGCCAAGTGCATGGAGTCAAGTGCAAGTTGCAAGTGCATGAGTCAAGTGCAAGTTGCAAGTGCAAGGAGTCAAGTGCAAGTTGCAAGTGCAAGGAGTCAAGTGCAAGTTGCAATCCTTGCCATGACTCCTTGCAATGACTCCTTGCAATGACTCCTTGCAATGACTCCTTGCAATGACTCCTTGCAATGACTCCTTGCAATGACTCCTTGCAATGACTCCTTGCAATGACTCCTTGCAATGACTCCTTGCAATGACTCCTTGCAATGACTCCTTGCATGAATGACTCCTTGCAATGACTCCTTGCAATGACTCCTTGCAATGACTCCTTGCAATGACTCCTTGCAATGACTCCTTGCAATGACTCCTTGCAATGACTCCTTGCAATGACTCCTTGCAATGACTCCTTGCAATGACTCCTTGCAATGACTTTCATGATGATGATTCCTTGCAATGACACCTTGTAATGACTCTCATGAGAACAACTCAAGTGAACCCAGCGGAAGAACCCTTCGCAATGCTTTCGGGAAAAAGAGAAAATATTAGAAAAGCTCTATTACAATATCGATGAAGGGTTCGGTTCAGTAAGAGATTTGTATGAAAAGGCGAATAAAGTTGAGGGTGGATTTACATTAGATTATGTATCTAAATGGATGAAATCACAGGCAAATAAACAAACAAGAAATTATAAAAACTGTAATTCATACAATGCGCCGTTTCCTAAATTTGAATTCCAAATTGATATAATGGATATGACAAGTTTGTTAAATGATGTTGATGCCCATATTAAAAGTCAACCACGCTATGGTTTAGTTTGTATTGATATATTTAGTAAAAAATGTCATATAGTCCCTATGGAGAATAAAGATGGTAAAACAGTTTACGACGCTATGATGGAATGTTTTAAAGTTTTAGGGTTTCCTTTATCAATTTATTCAGATGATGACGGAAGTTTTAAATATAATAAGTTACAAGATTATTTTAAAGGCGAAGGCATACAACATATTATTACCTTAACTCATGCAAACCAGGCCGAGAGAATGATTAGAAGTATTAAGAAAATGATTAGTGATAAATTAAGACATGATAAAACAAAAACATGGGTAGAAATGATGAAAGCATCATTGAAAAAATATAATAATACACAAATACATAGTTCTATACAAACCACGCCAAACAAAGCACATAAATTAGATAATGTGTTAGAAGTAAAATCAAATTGAAAGAAAAACATAATAGGAAATATCCTAAAATTAACGAACATGATTATGTAAAAGTTTATCAAAAGGGTAAGGGTAATTATACATCAAGAAAAGAAAGTTTCAACCATTGGAGTGAAAGAAAATATAAAGTAATACTTGTAGGTATGGATATGCTTAATAATAAATATTATAAGTTAGATGGATTAAGCAAAAATACAATAGGCACGAACTATTACTAGTCAATGATTAGTCAATTCATGAACGAAGGTTTCATTATTCATGTCCTTGAAAGTTTGAATACAATTCGATACTGAACCTTTTTCTTTAATGATTCTTAACATATTATCAACAAATTCCCTGCTTTTTACACTATTCATCAACCATTTTAATACACTCTTCATAATCTTAAAACCCTCCGTATCTTCAAAGAAAGTATTTTGTAATACAAACAGTTGTGAATGTTCATCATTATCTGTATTTGATAAATCAAAAATATCATCCATCGCTTTTTTAATAATCTTGTGTTTGTTACTTAAACTATTTGAAATGTAAATATCCATTAAAACATTTGTCACAATCATGTCTTCCATATTTATACTTATTATTAATTATATTTCTTTAAGTATTTACTTAATAAGATAATGTCCGTATGGCAAACTTTCAGTTGATGAATACCAATACCTGTTATTGCAGAAATTAGATAAAGCAAATTTAGTTTGTTTTATGCTGTATACTTGATGGTTTTTACTTCTAATTGTATTAAATGACACTTGTTTGTCTTTTTTGTCTTTTAAATCACCTTTTAGTGTTTCTTCATACTTTCCATAACTCAACTCATGTTTTACTTTATGACGAACTATACCTTTGCTTTTCTTATGTTCTTTTTTATCACCATAAACTTTATAACAGTATGATTTAGGTTTTAATCCTATAAAATGTGTCATTCTTTTACTGTTAATCTCATCCTTCATCTTTCCAAGCACTTTTTTATTTGATGGGTCATAACACTCATGATTTTTAGGGTAATCTGAAAAATCCATGTGTTCGTTTAATTCTTTAAAATCTTCATATACATCGTTAGTTTCAACATATATTACAAAACTGTCAGTATCAGTAAAAACTAATTGTATATTATCATTATATTTTGGTTTTAATACATCGTAATAAAATGAACACATATGAACTTTTGAACAATCCAAAATTGATAAACCCATATAGATAGGCTTATTTAATTCTACTGTGTGCTTTTCTTTTTCCACTCCTACTAAATGTTCATTCATAATATGTCTATGTTTGTATGTTGGTTTATTTACTAATCTTTGGAAGCGTTCAGGTGTATTTACTAATTCAAAATCAATATGGTTTCTAACATTTTCCATTGTCTTACCATATACAGAATTGTTCATTAGTTTAAACATGTCTTTTTTCGAAATCGTTGTTTGCGTTCTTTCTTTTTTCAGTGTTAAAACCAATGTATGGTTTTAAAAAGTCTGCTTGATTGAAACTTAATAACCTATGAACTTTTTTAAGCTTTAGTCCGTGTTGTAAATAAAATTTCAATGCTGAAATGTGTAATGCATATTCGTTTTATCCATAACATTTAATATCAATTTATTTGTTTTTCATCAGTTGCTTCTTTACCATAGTATTTGTTATGAATTTCTTGTTGAACGGGTGAAAGCATATGTTCTTTAATACTCATAATTTCAGGCGCTAATGGATAATCTTTATGTAAATCATGTATTTCTTTTGGATATTCTAAATCAACTTCTAATATATACCCTATGTTATCTTTATCGCTGTAATTTAATACTTTCTTCTCATCTATTCTTGAGTAATTCCATTTAAAATTACCAAATGGTAATTTCTTACTCATTGCCAACCCATATAAACTATTAGCATCTAAATAATTTCTATAACTTGTTGGTTTAGTTGTATCATATTGTTCGTTCATATATTTATTGTTTGCTTCAACTTGTTTATAAGAACATTGTGTCATTCCTCCTCTTAGTCTTTTTTCAATCATTTCATACATATCTTTGTTATGAAGTTGTTGAAGTTTAGCACCAGTAATATATAAGAAAGCAGACCAAGAATAATTAGGTAATGTTATATAATGTGCTGGGTCTAATCCGTAATAATTTAAACACATGTCCCTAAAATTCTCAAATACATCAGTCAATAAAAATACATCAGTCATCAAATATAAATCATGATATTCTCCTAAATTATTAATATTAAAATTATTCCATATACTGTTTGCTCTTTTGTAATCTTTGTCTTCTATATTTTCTTCATATAATTGACTGTAAAAGTGTTCTTGCTTTGGTACTTGAGTTTCATTAAATCTGTCAAATGAATTCATGCAATCGTATGGATAAACTCCCTTCTCTGTTAGTAAATCTAAATCTTTGTCATTTTTAATGTATGGGTTATTTTTGGTGTATCCGAAATTATTCATCCAATCAGACCTTAATTTATAAATAGGTTCATCGTTTTCATATATCATATTTATTTAATTTAACTAATTTATCTACTGACGCTGATAGAAAAGCGATACTATCTTTACATTGACAACAACCAAAAGAAAATGTAATAAACTGTTCGCTGTTTTGTGCGATAATGTCTATCTTTTTACTTTCATTTAATTCTTTGTTGATTTCATTTGCTTTGCCTATAATCAAGTGGGCATCATAATTTTTAAGATTATGAAAAAATACTGGAATTTTAAAATATTTGAAAAAATAATCCAAATTACATTTTTCGTGCGCCGCGCCTCTGTATTCACCTGTAAAATGGCAATGGTCGCGCACTTTTGTATCTTCTGCTGTGAAATTCTTATTACAAATTGAACACCTTGATGCTTTCTTGAATTCAATTTCTTGTTCAGTTGAAATATCCATTTTCTTATTTTCTTTCATTCTGTTAAATATGTCTTCTTTTATTTCTGTTAATTGCTTTACGAAATGGTCTAAACAATCTTCACCACGATCAATAGAATTTACCACATTTAACATATAACCGCACGGTTTCTGTTCCTGATAAGTTCCTTTAATTCCTTCATTACTATTTACTGTTAAGCATTTAAAATCACCATAAATAACAAAAGGACATTTTAATCGTGTATCATATTTTCAAACTCAATATAACTGCCTGCTTTTGGTAATTTAAATTGTTGTCCATGTGTTGCTATACAACCTTTTTCGTAATGCTTTTGTAATAGTTCTGCCCTTGAAAATGGATGAGAACAATGATGACAAATATGTTTTGGGGCATGATGCTGATTGACTTGTGAACTTAACAATCTACTAATATTTTTTACAACAACATAATGACAATTATTACCTTCTTGGAGTTTTAATAAGTTAATTTCATATTTAGCATCCCTTACTTTGTTTCGTCTTTCTATTGCAATTTTATCTTCTTTCAACACCTCATCAATTTCATAAACATTTATTGATACTAACCCTTTGTTGTTTTCAAATCTGTCAATATCTCTATTACCTGTTGGAAATGTTACACCGTCCCAATTCAAAATATTGTCTTTCAATTTGTTGTAGTGATACATGTCGTGTGAGTTTGGTTTATTTATTTTGTCAAACACTACTGATTGAACACAGTATTTAAAACATTTATTGTCTCTGTTTTGAATATTGATACATGCTTTTTGCTTTTAATCCAATCTGGTAAATCAATATAACTACCTGCTCTTGTTGGGTCATATCTGTCATAATGAATTGTAATTGATGTTATTTTAATGAATTTTAATCCTGATTGTTTCATTTCAATGTCTTCAATATGTAATAAAATTAGTTCAACTGATTGTTCTAATGCTTTGTTTAAATCGTCTTCATTATGAATATTAAACCGTGTTGCTCGTAGACTTCGTAAAATTTCTGAAACTTCTGGTTTTCCTTCGAAATCTCTTGATATATGATGAAATACACCTTCTGCGCTAATATTTAGTTTCATGTTTCTATTGTCTTTTAAAAAGTCTTTTAGTTTATCCTTTTGATATTGTATCATTGATAAACCTGCTTCACCCAGAAAATGTTTATTTGCTAACTTGTATGAGTTGGCATAATTCTTAAATGCTGATTGTTGTTCTCTGATTGTAAATTTGGTTTTAATGACATGCTTTTTCATTGCTTTATTCAACCTTTCTTTAAGAAAATGTTTTAAATTTGAAACTTTTGAACTCATTTGTGTTTGAAACTGGTTTTAACTTTTTATCTAACACTTTTGATATTGGTTTATCTTTGCTATAACGATATTTTTTATTGTCATTTAAAATTGATTTTAATGGTTTGTTATTTCGTTTAGGTATTTCTGCTTGTTTAGTTGTTAGTAAATAATCTATAACATTGTTCATACTATAATAGTTCATAAATTTATATTATAATATTATGTTAATATATCTTTAAGTGAAAACATTTTATAAAAATATACTTAAAGAAATATAGAGTTAATATATTAGTGAAATGAGTGATTCAGAAAGTGAGAATGATATGTATAAAATTGAAACCTTTGATGATTTAGAAACAGCAAAACAACAAGTATTAAGTAATTATGTGTGTGTAAATGTTGCGATGTTTATTTTTGTAAAGATTGTGCTAAAACAAATGCCAGATTAAAAATGTCATCAAAATCATTACCTATTGACATTATACAGAACATTTCAATTAATATCAGATGTGAGAAATGTAAAGAAATGATATGTATGATAAAACACCGAATACGATATGGATATGACAATGACAACTTTGATTTATATAGCATCAAATTAGCATATTATATTGATTTAAACGGTGATGATTTACCAACGCTTGAAGAATTACAAAGCATACCGAAATTACAGCATTTAAGCAACAGACATTACCAAGTTTTGGTAATTTTATATTGGAACATCAATCATGAAAAACAATGGAAGCACTGGAAAAGAAACACCATGAATTATTTTTGGGATACAAACGGCGAAAGTTGGAAGATGCTTATGATGAGTTTAATGACTTGTTCAAAGAGTTGATTGAAATATTACATTATATTGTTGACATGAATGATGATAAGAGACATGATATACTTTATGGTCATAGTTTTTGTATGGAAATTGCTGACAAATTAAATGAAGCTTTCTTCAATGAAGACAGTGAAACCGAAAGTGAAGGTGATGAGGTGAGAGAAGAATTTGAATATATAAGGGTTTCCAGCTGTAAAGTTTTTACTGGTGAAAAAATCCGATTTTGGTAATCTTTACTGCTTAATTATATTATCCTTAAATAATATAATTGAATACATACAATCCCGAGTGAGTTAATCTGTGAGTTGTTGTCGGGTTTATGTAATTATCTATTGTATGGTCGGTTGTTTGGTTTTTTGTGTGGTTTGTTGTTTGGCGAGTTTTTTTTTATTTGTTTGTTTTCTGTTAGAGTTTTTTGGTTTGGGTGTTGATTGTTCTGATTTATGTGGAATGGATGAGGTGATTAATGTTGATGCTGTTATGATTTTGATAAAAATGAATAAGGCGGTATATGGTTAGTTGTTAGGATTTTGATAAAAATGAATGAAGGGGCGATGATTGGAAATGTTAAAATGGATAAGGGTGCTAAATGTGAGGTTGTTATAATTTTATGAAAAATGAATAAGGGTATGTATTTTGACTGTTATGATTTTGGTAAAAAAATGAATGAGAGTAATAAATAGGGGGCAGTTATAGAATTGATAAAATGGATGAGGTAAAGTATCTTAACTGTTATGAATTTATGAAAAATGAAAGAGGGGGTAATATTGCTGACTGTTATGAAATGGGTTTTAGAAAAATGAAGACACCTGCCATTGCTTGACTGATGGAAAATATTTTTCCCGAAAGCATGGCGAAGGGTTCTTCCGCTGGGTTCACTTGAGTTCTTCTCATGAGAGTCATTACAAGGTGTCATTGCAAGGAATCATCATCACAAAGTCAATGCAAGGAATCATTGCAAGGAGTCATTGCAAGGAGCCATTGCAAGGAGTCATTGCAAGGAGTCATTGCAAGGAGTCATTACAAGGAGTCATTGCAAGGAATCATCATCATAAAGTCAATGCAAGGAGTCATTGCAAGGAGTCATTGCAAGGAGTCATTGCAAGGAGTCATTGCAAGGAGTCATTGCAAGGAGTCATTGCAAGGAGCCATTGCAAGGAGTCATTGCAAAGAGTCATTGCAAGGAGTCATTGCAAGGAGTCATTGCAAGGAGTCATTGCAAGGAGTCATTGCAAGGAGTCATTGCAAGGAGTCATGAGAGTCATTGCGAGCTGCGCATGGAGTCAAGTGCAAGTTGCAAGTGTCAAGTGAGTCAAGTGCAAGTTGCAAGTGCAAGGAGTCAGGTGCAAGTTGCAAGTGCATGGAGTCAAGTGCAAGTTGCAAGTGTAAGGAGTCGAGTGCAAGTTGCAAGTGCAAGGAGTCAAGTGAAATTGACTTGCGAGGAGTTAAAATCTCTTCTTAGGGCGGCGGGGTAGTGCCGACGACACTCCACGAAAATCGACCCTCTGCGGGGATCGGCGTGGTCGAGGTGCAAAAACCCATGGTTTTTTGCGATTTCTGCGGTGCTCGCGCGACCCTCTGCGGGGATCGGCGTGGTCGAGGTGCAAAAACCCATGGTTTTTTGCGATTTCTAAAGTTCCCGCGCGACCCTCTGCGGGGATCGGCGTGGTCGAGGTGCAAAAACCCATGGTTTTTTCCGATTTCCGACATGCCCGCGCGACCCTCTGCGGGGATCGGCGTGGTCGAGGTGCAAAAACCCATGGTTTTTGCGATTTCCGACATGCCCGCGCGACCCTCTGCGGGGATCGGTGTGGTCGAGGTGCAAAAACCTATGTTTTTTTGCGATTTCTGCGGTGCCCGCGCAAGTGGTCGAGGTGCAAAAACTCGAGGTTTTTTGCGATTTCTGCGGTGCTCGCACAACCCTCTGCGGGAATCGGCGTGGGCGAGGTGCAAAAACTCGAGGTTTTTTGCGACTTTTGTTGTTCGAACTGGTCCTCGGGTGTTGTCTCGTGGTTCGCGCGCCTGCTCCCGGAACCGGCGGGTCGCGGGTTCGATTCCTCCCTGGTCCGCGGGCGATCGTCGCAAGATGCAACTTGCATTTTTTAAAGCAACTTGCGCAGAGCAACTTGCGCAGAGCAACTTGCGCAGAGCAACTTGGACAGAGCAGCTTGCACAGAGCAACTTGCAGGGAGCGCAACTTGCACAGAGCAACTTGCAGGGAGCCTCACACCGGGACCTCAAGGGATGTCGGAAGATGAAGAGGACTGGGGAGAATGGAAAGGTGATGGTCATCGCGCTCATGATGATCAGAGGAGACCTCGATCGCCTACACTGCCGCCTACGCACTTCAAGGCACCTGAGAACCAGATTGAGCTGCTTCATCTTCCTGTTCGCCAGCACGTACCTGACTTGGGCAGTCACCGTTTCACGCTCCGCACTGGCCACTTGCAGGGACCAACTTGCCGGAGCAACTTGCGCGGAGCAACTTGCGCAGAGCAACTTGCACAGTGCAACTTGCGTAGAGCAACTTGCGCAGACCAACTTGCACCGACCAGTTTGCGCAGAGCACCTTGCCTGGTGCTGTCTCGCGCTTGCTTCACGAAGTGTAGGGAAAAAGAACGCATCCTGCAGCGTTGGGCCGACCTCGCTTGCGATGTTCTGCTTTCGGGCCAACCGTGGTCTAGTTGAGTTTTTCTTATACTGTTATGAAAAATTTAAAATCCATTGTGGAATCCCCGATTTACATATTTTTTCACCCGCCCCTCCCCCAGACTCCCAGCTCCAGGGAGGGTTGGAAAGTCACTCGTGATCCACCGCTCGGTGGTTTCCACCGCCCGGTGGTTCTTCTCACACGCCTTGCCTGATGGGCACTTGTCAAAGGCGTGGTGTTTCTTGCAAAATTCTGCCGGCGGTGGCTTGTCCGAGCGCTTGCCCTTCCCTTGGCTGAAGGAACTCGGGGGGTCTGCCCCCTTTCCTTTGGAGCCCGCCGGAGACGCGAACCAGTTGGAACTTCCATGGCCTTTTGCTTCTACCGCCCGCGAACTTGGACTTGGCACCCTTGCCTTTGGAGGGCTTCCCTTTTCCAAGGTCCTTGCCCTTGGACCTGAACGCTCATACGCCTCACAAGTCCAGAAGAGGACATTGGTCTTGATTTGGCTCAGTGAAACTGTCATATATGGACATTCTGGGCGCCACTCGGTGCCAGACTTTACGCTCAGTCATCATGACACCCAGACTCGGGGATGGCTCCCTCCCATAACGTCATCCCCAAGACATGTAGCGTGATGGTGGCTGGAGAGGAAACCGATGCCACCACCATCACGAAAAAGGTGCGCTTCCATTGTTTCTCTGAGGAGGCTCCATAGGACTCCTCTATGATCCACTCCGCGCCCTCTTTGGATTGCCTCTTCTGGTATTTAAGTTCCCCCGGCTTGGGGTGTGGAGCCACAACCTTGTTGAGGTCCAGCAGGGTGCCCGTCGGGAACTCCCCTCTCAGGAGTACGCGCAGCATGTGGTCCGATCCACCTCCGGCTTGGTCCTGAACCTTAGTTGGTATGCCGATCTCATCTCATTGCGATCTTGTCTGTTGAGCATGGCCCTGTGGTCCACCACCGGAGAGATGTCCAGCTCGCTCAGCTTCCTCTTCTTGAGGCTTTGAAGGCATCCAGTGAGTTCTCCAGCCTGATTACCGCAAGGATCGATGTGGCTGTGGTATAGCCGTTGAGCTTGTCCGCAAACCCCAGATAGCCCGGGGCCTTGGTGCGGACTTCCGCCTCAGTCCACCGCCCGCACCAATCCAGGTGGGTGTCATGGTGGGTGAGGATTTGCCTGCATACACCTTGGGACAGACAGAGGGGGGTCTCGCTAAAGTGTCCCCCTCTTTGATCTCCTCCGTCGGCCGTTTGAGGTCAAAGGCCATAGGGAGTGGAGGGTGGGAAAACAAAGGCAAAACCGAGGTTCCCCGAAATCAAGTCAGGGACTTGAGCCAAAATGGCCCCAAGAAAGACGATCAACCCAACCGAGTGCCAGCAAGGTCGAGAGAGTTAACAGCACTTGGCACTTTGACATCCCAGTTTTCCCAAAACAAGTTTGGACAACATAAGAAGAGGAAAAAAACATGAAGGTGACAACTGAACTATCCAGTCCCAAATGCCCAAACTCCAATCCGCCCCAAGAAGGCACGCCAACCAGAGGCCCATCTATCTCACATCATCTTGCCACCACAGGGCCAACCATGTATGGTGTTTGCCGGTATTGACATGATTCGGAGAGCCGCCTTGTAGCCACAAGCCTCAAACAACCGCATCTTCTGCAAAGCTACCTGACCATATCAAGCGAAATCTGCCTGGTCTGTTGTTCTTTGACCCAGGAGGGAGGGAGGACTCTTGTTGAAAAGGCAGGTGCAAAACACATACTGGAAACGAACACATATAAATGGCGGTGCCGATGCTACGCGACGTGAGCACAAAGCACTTAGCTCTCAAGCTGGCCTGCGCTGAAAATACCTTGTGCACGCGCAAAACCAACTAGCGAGGAAGTATACTGCACAATGAAGTTAAACACCCAGCAGTGGCTTCGTTTCAGTCCGACTATACGGCGCCTCCGCCATGTCCGAATTCCTGAAATTCTTTGCGCAACAGCATTCCTCCGGAAGTCCCTGAAATGTCCGATGCAAACACACATCGAGCTTCCTCAGCCCTATCCCGCTCACGGCACCACGCAGCGCAAGCTGCGCCTCGCCCCGGCGCCTCTGCCTCCTGGGCTTCCCGGCCGATCCCGTTGCGCTCCACATTCAGCGTCAGCTGCTGCAGCTGCACCAGGCCTTGGAGCCCGTCCGCCAGGTTGCGGGCGCCATCCGGACCTCGGGGCGGACGGCTTGGGCTGATGACCTCCTAAGATGCGGACACCCACACTGCAGCTTCAGAGTACGTGTGAATGGGACAAATTGTCCAACATAGCAACAAACATGAATGCACTTTGCGCAAGTCAACATGTACACAAAGCTTTGCCTTTAAATCAATATACAAGGGTCCCCCTCTGAAATCGAAACTTGCCAGCTTGGCCTGACTTTGGCATTCCCTGCGTGTGGCATGAGATACTGCTACGCACCCTTGTTAAGTCCCGAGGCAGCTCGTAGGTTTTGGGCGTGGCGCAGGAATTAGTTACTTGGAGGTGGGAAATCCGTTTGCTGATGAGGAGGCAGGCAGCCGGTCGCGGAGGTGGAAAGGAGGTCTGGCCGAGCCTTGCAAAACTTGAGGTGAGGGTGGCAGGATGGTTCCAAAATACAAGAAAAGCTGGTGCTGAATTTAAAAGAACTTGAGATGACAACTGTGGGCAGCCATCAGAGGCACTTAGGAGGCGAGCAGCCAGCGGAAGATGGATTGCGTGAGGCCTGGGGACTGCGGGGTTGGGAAAGCCATTGCTGGTGGCGTAGGTCCGCAGGTTGGTTTGATTGGTTTGGAATCCAGCGGAGAAAGGGCCGGAGAAAGACAGGGCGAAAGCCAAGTAAGAAGGTTACAGGAGTGAGAAGGGGTGTTGGGTAGAAGGGTATAATGCGATGGTGAAGGAAAAAAGCATCGCTGGATGAGGCCCTTGTTGGGGAGAGGAGGCGCTGCTTGGCTGACGACGCGGTGTAGTTGCTGAAGGGGAAGGCGTTTAGGCTGAAGAAATTTGGGCCGCTCGCCAGCTGCATCAACGAGAACACCAAGGAAGGCTTCCGCGTGGAGGATCGAGGCTCCTTTGTCACAGCCAAGGTGAGAAGAAGGAGGAGGGCATCTTTCACCAGGCTGGACTGGGCAACAAAAGGCGGTGTGAGCGGCGCAGTCCGCACAATGGTTTCTCTTTGCAACACAGCAACACATGATGCTTCTGTTGGTGTTGAATTCAGCATACGTCTGACTTGGGGCCTGCGTGTGGCTTGAGACACTGCTACAGACAAGCCCGAGCTTGCAAGAGGAACAAACCTGAAGGTGGACTATCCAGTCCCAACCCCGTACTCCCAACACGTGATTGCTCACTCTCAACAACCTCATTATCTGCAAAACTACCGTTCCAAGCGAAAAGTGCCTTGTCTGTTCTGTAGACCCCAAGATTGACACCCCTTCCCTGCCTTGTCTTGAAAACCCAGGTGAGAAAAACATGATGGACACGATCATACACACACACACACACAGTACACACTAAACGGAGATGATGATACACGATGTCAGCAAAAAGCACTTAGCCCTCAAGCTTGCCTGCACTTGAGGAGGTATAGTGCGAAGCAAAACATCCAACAGTACCTTCGCTGTAGTCCATCTATGCAGCACAAGCCTGAGTGCCTGCCAAGTGCGTCTTGGATCTCATCCTTACCTGCGCTCTGTCCGAATCCCTGAAGCACGGGCTTTTCATCAATCTGTGTTGCTCCCATGTGACATGTGTGACCAGGCATGTGGCTGTCCTTAGTGGGACGAGTGAACAGCAAGGCTCGGCTTGGAGGAAGGGCGACTGCAGACTCAAAGCTCCAATAGGAAGAGACTGGCGGTCTGAGTGCCTAGTGAAGGGGATGATGACCATTCCAACCTTTTTGACCCTGGCACGTATGACGCATGGGCATGAAAAGAAGAGGTAGCCCCAAATGAGGTAGATAAATAGATCGTGAGAAAGGGGCAAAGAAAAGAAAACGAGAAGCAACCAGGTAATCGCCACGGCCCAGACTGCTGACGTGACCAGTGCTGCTCACCACAACACACACACAAAAGAGCTTGGTCCCAGCTTGGTGCTGGCTCTCAAGCTACATTGGGCCCCCGAGAATCCTCACTGATGATGGCGCAGCGCAAATACACTGAGCAGGTTGTGTGCAAATGGCGCGCATGCCCTGTACCAAGACCCCAAAAGCTTCAGATTTGTCACTGGAATCACACTGGCAGAGCCCCAGAAGCGCAGCCGGTGAACATGGCAAGAGAGGTGACCCAACAGCGCTGCCAAGGAAGCGAAGCCCGCACTGTCAACCGCACCCAAGAAAGACAGTACAGCAGCTGCAAGTCCTGGTGCTCGGCCGCGCCACACACTGGAAGATTGTACCGGGATCTTCCATATGAGGAAGATGACAGTCAACAACGACGCCGGGCACAAAAACAATCTTGAGTCTGCCGCAGCTCATGCTCGAACGGCAAAGACTCTGAAGGACTGGGCGAAGAATGAACGCCGGAATGATTTGGAGGACCTGCCTGGTACAGGCAAAATGTGAAAGAAAATAGAGAAGGTGACCAGACCCAGGCAGGTAGCTCCTTCGCAGCAGGATGTCGGAAACAATTGGTTACATGCATGTAATCATATGGTGAGAATCACAACATTCTGTAGTACGAAATATGTACACACACACACACACCTCATTTACACCAACCGGTGGCAGCAGCTTTCTGCTGGAATCTCGTTGACCGTCCACGCCAACAATTTACTTCCCGCAGCCTTCTAGGCAACCCGTGATGAATATGATCGCGCGATAATCGTGTAAAGAAGACTGTAGAAAGCCACAAGACAATGCAAGCCTTTCCCTGTCATTGAGCAAGCACGAAGGTAAGAACACCGAGGCCGTTGGCCGCAGGCGATTAGATCAGAGGAGCGTAGCAGCTACTCCAAGCGTCGCGACACGAACCTGACATTCGTAATGACTCAAACATGCCTTTTTATTGAGGAGTGGCGCTAAAAAAGCCAAAAAACATAATTTTGAAGTGGATGGGCTAGTGAAGCTTGCTTTTTGTGTGGAGAAGGCTTGTAGCCAGTCGTGTGTTGTTCGCAGCCTGTTCGCCTTGTGGCATCTCACCTCTCCGCTCTTGTTCCCCCAGCCGCCGGCCTAGGGAGTATGGCGCCAACTCCAACTCCAACTCCAACTTGCCCAGAAAGCATGCCTGACACAGGTGTGCTGCTCTGTGGCTCGGGCAGCTCACCCAGCCTGGGCGATTGCTTCTGTCGCTGCTGCCCCGATCGCTTTCTGGATGTTTGCATCCAGCCAAAGCGACGCATCAACACCAAAAGCCTGGCAAGCAGCCAGTCTGATGGAAGACACTTGTCCAAAATGTTGGAAGCGGCGATTTGTTCTGGATGACCTGACCTGCGCCTGAGACCGAGTTGCTCATTCTTGTCAACACTTCTGCAATGTCAAGCCGATGGTGTCCCAGGCGCCCGCCCGCCCTGCAAACGCCCTGTTGTTGCACAGCCTGGATCAGCAGGGCGTCGCTCTCCGGATCCAGTTTGGTTGCGTCAATGGGCTTGCCCACTACGCGGCAGGTCAGATCTTTCACGGAGCCTATTGCCTGCAGAGTGCAGTAGATGGAACCAATAAGTGAAGCACTCGCTCTTGCAATGTAGAAAGCATCACGGTGGACACTTCAAATATCAGAGCATTTATAGCTATGACTCAACCATTGTTTTCTTGCAAAACTGAGGGCTTGCATGTGCAATGTGCATGATGATCCTGCGGACATCCTACACACTCAGCAAACATCAATCCCAACTCGCCGCAATGACATGTCGCAGCAGTCACGCACGCACGCAGCAGGAAAGGGAAGCACTGAAACGAAGCCACTGGCATTCCCACAAATCCAAATGAACACACACATATGCAAGGAACTGGCCTCTGCAAGGTCTAACAGTCCTTTCTTGCCAAAGCTGTTGTGGTTGAGGTGCAGCTCCAGCTTTCCACGCTCCGATCTCTTCAACTCCTGCCGCTTCTGATGCATCTGTTGCTCTCAGCACCCCTACGAAGTCATGACATGCCACACGGCGACGACAAGCACCACCAGCTATCCAAACATGCCTACGCTTCAGGTCCTCGGCAAGGACTGCAGCTTCAGCATCCCCCAGGCCGCACGCGTTCGCAGCGATGAAGCGCAGCTTCTCCAAGCGCATCAAGCCCTGCGCTTCCCCAAGGCACATCCAACCCTCTACTCGACTCACGCAAATCGCCAATCCTTGCTGAGAAGTCTGGGGGCTATGACGGCCTTTAAAGGCCATCAAGGCAACGATGAGCCCAGTGTTTGACGAAGTGCGTGCTGCTCAAACGTAGGTTTTTTCTCTTGCATGGCCTTTGTCTGGAAAGATTGAGTGTTGCCGACACGCACAATAAGGCACGTTCTTATGAGCATGATGTGATTCCGGTCTTTTGTAAAAACAGCAACCAAATACGTGGCAACTTAGACTTTTAGAGGGCTGCAAACAGATGGCTCACTTGGCCAGCCTTCACGGTTTCCGCAGCTTCAGAGGCGTTGATGTTCTCGAGCTGAACTGTGGTGATCGCCCGCGAAGCTTTGACGGCCTACTGTGGAGACAACATTTGCGCCCCTGAAAGCAGAACACATTCACAAAAGATAGGCACGACTTTGGGTTGGGCCAACCAAAACAACTATTTCACCTGCGCTTCATTCTCCGCTCAAAGCGACAGCAGTCACAAGTGAGTGACAAGCGAAGCGATAATTTTCACTTGCCCCGCGAAAGCCGATAGATGACAGAACAAAAGAGCGTGCTGAACACGCAGATACCCACTGAAACGCACAAATACAACATATTGGCGCACGAAACCAATCCATCAAATGCGGCTGTTGTTCTGCCACCGGCACTAGATTTTCTTGCTGGTCACTGCACAAGGATCACCACTCCTAGTTTCGCGATAGAGGAGTATACCAACAAAACTAAGGCTTGGTTTCTGTTGTGCGGATTTGCACTGCCACTTGCTCTGTCCACTTGTCGGCAACACTGTTGCTTCGAAACTGCTCAAAACACAGCAATCACAACAGCGACGATTTTCGCTTGAGCAGGCCGGCCAATTGTGCGATGGCCAATCAAGCAGTGAACACCCAAAAGGTCCCCCCAATTCCCCCCGGTGACAGAATTTGCCTGTTTTCGGAACTAGTTGTGTTTTGTGTTGGTTTCCCGTTTTGTGTGTTTCACATGTGTTCATTGTTTTCGCAAGTTGGGCGCTGACTGTGCTTTAAACTGGCGGCTTTGCCGCAGGACGCCGAGGTGTAGCGCTATGGGCGGTGTCAATGGCTTTGCATGGCCGTCTTTGGATCGGGTTTGGGCAGGCGCGAACCCTGGTCATTATTGTGGATGTAGCTCGGATGCGCTTCTTCGCTGCGAAGTAGCCCACAAACGGTTGGGGACACTCGTGAACTGAGGCCAAAATGCGTGTTCTCACATTGCCCTCAGCAAGCTGCCAAGCATGACCTGGCACAGGGTTGGGGGGGACGTGTCTGAACTGTGTTTTGAGGCTTGCTAACTTGTCGGATTGTTAATCTGCCGGAACCACAAACTCCTCAGTGCGCACGCGCTGGCGTTGACAATGATCGAACTTGTGGTGAAGGGGTTTGGATATACTCCGGTTCTGAAAGATACAACACCCACGGTTTCCCAAAATGCGAAACTATGAAGCTAGAACTATGAAGCTAGAACATCTACTGGTATCTCAAGGATATAATATGTGACACCTAAAATCTTATAGGTTTGGTTCTGAAAATGGTTTTGAGACGGCAATATGCAAGTGTGTCAAAGATATAATATGCACCAACCGGTCCGACTCAAAGCGTACATCCGTGCATGAACCCAGTTGCTTCGGAAGAAGGGTTATCGCGCAGACTCAACTGGCAACTGCAACAGGCCGGCAGAAGTCCAGGCTGTAAACTATCAAAAGGGTCAGAAGAGAACCACGGAAAACGAGCGAAGCACATTGACAATGCCGCTCAGGCAGAGTTCAGCCTGCCAAGCGGCCCTTACCACTCAGGACGCCAGAGAAATTGGTCCCTGCAACTACAACAGTGCTTCGGGCAATGCCGTCAGCCGGCCTCACAGAACGCAGCAGCTTCGATCTCGCATTTCTTAAGCTCCAGGCGCTCCAGCTTGGGATAGTGACATAGTGCCTCCACGAGGATCTGGAACTGCTCCCGGCTCAGCTGGTCCATCGTGAGTGTCTTGTGGCTTCCTGCTTTATCCTCAAAAACTTTTTGTTGCAGTGCAAGCACCGGCGCCACATCTGCGCGATGGGTGAATTTTAACCCATCGTCACCAGTCTTGGTGATACGATCGCGGAACATGTTCGGCGGCGTCGGGGCTTGGCTGCCCTCCTGTTGGGCCCAGCCTGCCTCTGTGAGGCGGGCTGAAGCGTTGGACGTGCTTCGGGTCGCGGACCACTCGCGCTCCACCACGCACCACCCCCTGCAGTGATATGGCGTGGCGTTATGCGTGAGTTCCCCGATGGGCACCGCCACAACCCTTCCCAGCCTGGCACTGAACACAGGGATGGTGTCTGGGTCACTCTTCCGGCTCTTTTCGTCTTCGGGTGTGAGTTCTTGGATGCGCGCTGTGGTCGAGCTCTCATGCGCGTACAACAAATGCATATTTTGCATGCCTCGCCGGAAGCTGATTTCCTGATCTTCCTCGTTTCGGAAGTACTGATACAAGGACAGAAAGTCATAGAATACCCAGTCGGTATCCTTCAAGTGGCGGGCCAGGAGCTGCAACTGATAGTTATATGGATCTGGATGCTCGCGGCTTTCCCATGCGTGGGAGACCGACACGATTCTTCCAGCCTCTTCGATGCCCTCCCTTTCTGCCTTCTGAGCCCACTCTGCCAGTTCCTCAGGGGTCACCAGCGCGGGGGTGATGCCGTCATAGGCCACATAGGCCTCAGCTCGCAGGTGCACAGCTTGCAGCGTCTGGTCTGTGCAGTTCACTGAGGCAGCTGCTTGTTGCGCCTCTTGGCGCCGAGGCATGGCTTGCCCCAGCTTGTGCAGCTTCTTCAAGAAGGCACCCCGAACCAGCCGAATATCTGCAGCATTCAGGAAGTTGGCCAGGTCCACTGGGTTCTCATAGCCGTACTCTGCCTGCTCAAATGGGAACTGACTCGATGCAGCTTTCGCGCAAGGCAACGACAACTCTAGATATCCCGGCCTTCTCAATGCTTATTTGACCTTCAGTTCAGAGCAAACAAAGGCACTTTTGAAAACACATGAAGCCGAGAACCCCAACATCGGTCCAGCCATGCTTCAAAAAGACATTCAGCTTGGGTCCAACGGAGCTAAGGCTGCAGCGCGCAGATGCGAAGCGTTGAGCAAACACAGTTGCCACCTGGCTGTTGCAGTTCCGGTGCAAACTGGAAATTCACATTGATTAACGCACACCCAAATATCTTGGTTGCTGCAACAACCCCTCTGCAGAAAGTGTTTGAATTCTTCGCGGGGTCCAATACGGAAACCCCACTCCTTCAACCAAAATGTCCAGTCCAAAGATCCGTTGCCAAATCGCCATGAAGCTGGTACGCGCCTGGTACGCGCTGGCGCTCGGTTCTCCGGGACACAGCAGGTGCCCAGCGAGGTCCAGTAGCCCCTGGCGCAGGACTTCTTTCGTGTGATTCAGTTGGCCAGCTGCCCGCTTCCTTCACGCTTTGCTAGCGTGCTGTGGTTGCATCAAGCCAATCACAGAAAAGAAATGTGGGGCATCTACTTGCAGAAGCAACAAAAATGAATCTCACACACTCCTCCTGCAGGTCGCGCCTTCGGTCCGGACAAAAGGCCGAGAATTTCCTTTGCACCTTAGCCACAGCTCGGCTGAATTGCATGCAGCGCCAATTTTACACCAGGGCAACAAACTCTCCTGACCGTTTGTGCGGTGTTCCTTCATCGTTCTCTCTCCTGCGAGAGGCACGTTGTATCAAAAAGACACTCAAATTTGTTTCTGCAGAAGGATTAGACGGCATGTCCAATGCTTCCCCACGCCACCCACAAGCCAATTTAACAAAGCTACTCTGCCAAGGCGCTCATCTGCGACTCGCCAAACTCCTTCAATGCTGAGCTCATGTTTGGCTTGCAACGTCTCGCAGTCCGAATCCCACTGACGCGGAACCATGCGCATGCGGACACTAGCCCAGAGTAGTATCCTGTAGCTATCGTTTTGGCGATGTGCCAATCATGTTGCGCCAAAGCAGAACAACGCAACCCTGTCGCGAAGGCTCCAAGCAAATTAAGCTCCACCAGCAAGGCCAAGCTTTGTTCTTTGCTGTGGCATTTGCTATTTGAACGACGTGCAGGTGCTAAACGAGAGCTTGTTTGACATCGACTTTCTCAGGCCAACAGGGGACGAGGACACTACATACCTGGGGCATGGAACTGCATGAGCCCAAACATGCCCTTGTCTGGTCCAAAGGGGCACCAGAGAGGAAGAGGGAAACAGGGCAGGCCGGGTGGGAAGGCTTTCACCTCAAATCTCATCAAAGTATGGCAAAGCCAGATTCATACAGTGATCAAATGATCGTAGTTTGGTCCATTCCGATTGCAACGGAATCACACGCACACCCACACACACAACACACACACACACAAACGCTGTGCACGTGTCTGCGCCAGGACTGTTGCTGCCCATTCCAACAGGATTATTGGATCGGATTGTTCTGCTCCTGCATTTGTGTAAGAAAGCTCGCGTAGGTTGCCTTGTGAGACGGGCGACCTTGTGCTTGTTCCATCACATTTTGCCCCACCCTGCCCGGAAGCATCTCGACACTTCTCCTCAAGGAGGGCGCTAGCTGCAGGATGTGCACTGCTTCCATCCGGGTTCTCCGTCTGCTTCAGGGCTTCCTGAAGCAAGAGACAGGTCCCATAGAAAAACCTCAAAGGATTGGCCCCGGGATCGCCGAGCTTAATAGAATTTGCTAAGGGGAGGGGTCGGTGCTATGGACAAAGGGCCTTGCCAAAAATCGATCCTCGGCGTCCACCACACGCATGTGAATTTGTCCCTCAGGTTCCGCGCCTCCAGCTTCGCCTTCTCCGCATCTTTGTCCGCCGGAAGCCTGGATCCAACTCATCTTGCAGCAACCAGGGAAACAACCATCTGGCTGTCCATGAGAAATATTTGTGTGTGTGTGGCTGGTTTGCAGGGCTGAAACAAGACTCCGCAGTCCATATCGATTTGCCTGATCTGGTCTTCCTTCAGCTGCTGCAAGTCCCTCAAAACCAGGCGGTGAGCAAGCTCCGCCTCTTGGCCTCACGTAGGAATCGGTCCCCCAAAATGGCACAGCCAAAATATCCCAAAGGAAGGACCCCATCCTGCACCAACCCCGAGCCAGTAAAGAGTTTCTCTTTCCGGACAGTGAGCCACAACTAGGTGAAGTATCCGACGATTCCTCTGAGGTTATTGTTTGTTTTGGCTGGCTTAAAAGGGAGTGCAAAAGGGAAGCACCCGTGTTCCGCCCATTTAGAGAGAATCCGATACGCTACCATGTGCAAATCAACCCCTGGCGGTTGATGTTTTCGTGGCTCGTGTCCCGAACCCATCGACCGAAACTCAAATTGAGCGTCTGCGTTTCCAAAGGACTCCCAAAATTGGTTTCACTGGAGATCCCCTCGGCCACGCAATTACGGGGCGCGCCACTTCGGGAAACACAAGTTTATGCTCTCAGGGTGGGCCCTTGGCACAATCTGCTTCCTTCCAGAGCTTGGCAGTCGGCGAAGTTGTGCTTCCTGCTCCTTCTCTTGAGCAAGTCGCTCCTTGTCGGCACCTCAGGAGCCCACGACCCGCACAGTCGAGAAAACATGTATGGCAAAGGGAATCCAGCTGCGCCTGAAAAGCAAAAGAGAGAAAACTCCGGCTGCGTGCTCGGCGAATAGGCCAGCAAAACACCACACCATGTCTCATGCAATATACCTTGCTTGGACAACCATGGACCCCTGCGAACATACACACAGCTCTTGCTTCTGTCAGGCCAACGGGCAGAAAACGAGA